>CM075850.1:55751609-56351609 GCA_037975125.1 Latrodectus hesperus | reverse complement strand
TAAGTTGTTAAGCTTTTTACTTCTATTTTATTTATTTCTGAATTTTTTAAAAAATTGAATAAAAAAATACAGGATTTTTATTATGTTTATATTTAAATAATTTTATGGATTATGACTATCTCAACTCCATTACATAGTTTCAAAATAATGTATACATTATTTAAAATATACTGTTACTGGTATAAAATGAAAATAAAACTCGGTTTTATGACTTTAATATAAAAAGATATATGGACTTGTTTTACTGAAGAGACACTATTAAACAATTATTTTTTAAAGTTAATCCGAAATTTGAAACTGCAAATTGGAAAAATAAGATAAAAAAAGACAGGAAAACATTCAAATCAAAACTTTTTTATTCAAACATAAAGTATTTTGAAATTATTTATAATAAAAGTCACATCTCAGTACGTGAAATACGTGAAAAACACTGTAAAATGGCGTTAACATTTATAAATAGATGAGAAACACTTAATATTTAAGACCATGTCCGAATCCATATCCGAGGCCAAGACCATGTCCCAGAGCAAGACCATGGCCAAGTCCTAAACCAGGAGCATAACCTAAAGCAGCACCATGAGCAATAACACCACCATAGGCAACAGGAGCCAATGGAGCTAAATGAGCAGCGACGGGTGCGCCGGGAGCATGAGCAATAAGACCACCATGAGCAGCAGGGGCTAATGGAGCTACATGAGCAGCGACGGGTGCAACGGGAGCAGCATAAGGACTGTTAATGACTGCTGCAGCTGGAGCGCTAGCAGCGGTTCCTGGTTCATTGGTGCTAACTTTGGCACGGAATCCATGTCCATCGGCAACGTAGTCAACTCGTCTTGCTCTTCCGTCAGTGTCAGCCAATGTGTATGAGCCTATTTTATTACCGTGAGAATCACCTACTTCAGATCTGGAGTTGGCTGCACCAACTGCATTCTGAATGCCATAGCTAAATCCGTAGTTGCCGAATGCCTATTAAGAAAATTTAATGGTTTATAATACATCACAAAGTTTTCCGTTCATTAGACTTATTGTATAGTGTGAAAATATAACTTTATATTCATTCCATTGAAATAAATGACTTACATCCTGAGTTTGAGACCTGGAGCTCACACCATGACCATGCAGGAAAGTTGCATTGACAGCAACCAACACGCCAAAAAGAACTGCAATCTGTCAATAAGTTTGTAAAAATGAGCACAGAATATTTTATCATTTAAAATGTATCAATTAATGCATTGTTATAACAGTACTGCGTGCTTTTTTATTCAAGGATAACATTTGACTGAGTTTACAATGAAAACTTTCAAAAAATGTAATTTTATTTCGAAAACATTTCAAATGTACTTTGTTTGCTTATGATGAAAATATTTGCAATTGAATTAAATGCATGAAAATCAGTGTATTTCCTAGCACATTTACAGAGAAATTTTATATGTGTTTAGTTTTTTATTATAAATTAAAATTTTCATAATTTAAACAAATTAATTTTTTATACCTTAATTCGTATGTTAGTTAGTATTTGTATTTTTCACTGTAATAGAATATAAAAGTAAATCATTTTATAATTGAATGTTTTATAAAAAATACTAATATATATATATATATATATATATATATATATATATATATATATATATATATATATATATATATATATATATATATATATATATATATATATATATATATATGTATGTATAATAACTAATATACAATAATTCTTCCACAAGCATTTCATTGTTAATTAATAAAATGTATTAAAAATAGTTTTTTTAATTATAGAACTTTACTCAATCAAAATAAATATTTAACAAACAGGATCCTTCAAATTTTAAAAGTATATTCTTATTTTAGAATATTAAATTCAGTATTGTATAGTCCCTTATAGTTTAATATGCATTTTAATGCATAATATGAAAGAAACGTGTTATAGCAAATACATTTTTTAATATTAATGCATATATTGATATTTCTAAATTACAATTAAAATATGTACCACATTTCCTTTTCCGAAAATTTAAAAAAATTTATGACAGATAATAGTGAATATCCATTGCATTTATGACTTTCAAACTTGAAAATGTAAGGAATTATATTCAATCATAAGTTTTATTTAGATGATTGCTCTTATAGATAAGTTCCTAACTTAAATCAAATAAAAATTCTCAAAATAACTTTCTAATTTATTTATTTTTATAATAGTGAAAGATATTGTTAAAAAGAGAGGTAAACAGATTAGCCCAAATCATCATTCAATAACTGTACAAAGCTATCATATCTTGAATAAAAATCATGAATGACATAAAGTCATAAATATGCCCTGTAACATCACTTTGCACAATTTCTTGTGGTAATAAAATAACTATAAATTACAATTTATGTAAAAATCTCTTTTCAATTTTTTTTTTATTATTTAATTTGCGAAAATGCATATAAAAATTGAAAGGCCTGTAATTTTTACGGTGGCAATAAATAAATCATTAAAATAACCTCAAATTTCTACTATAGTTTATGTATTTGGTTTTTGAAACCATTTTGCATACAGAATTAATAGTATTTTATTACATTTAATATTATTTAAAATTCTTGAAAATTTTTTAATTTATGTATATTCATATCTAATAAACGATAAAATTAATCTAATCAGGTATTTCTTAAAATATAATACTAATTTGAAAACTATTTGGGGGCAAAGTAATACAAAAAATTTTACACTTACTTTACTTTAGATACTTTTCTTTACAATATAATTTATTTAAGATGGAATAATATATGAAACTCTTAAAATAGTAATATTTCAAATTTTTTAATTATTTACGAAGATCGAATGAAAATATACTGCAAATATTATTTTAATTTTAACAAAAAGTAATGTATTATTAATAATAAATCATTTGTTTATTAAATAAGTGGCATTGTCATTTTATATTCGATGATAATTTGCAGATATTATATACTTATTTTCCTAACAACGCATATCTATTCAATCCGAAAAATATTTGCTATTCAACTAATCCAATCTTCTTAACAAATTAAAAGAAATTAGGTTTTGAATATAACCAGTCATCTAGATAGCAAATACCATAAAATAATAATATGCATTTCAAAATAATATATATTAATAATTTCTTGTTAAAAACTGAATAATACAGCATTTGAAAATGAGGACTGAGTTCCTCTTCGGTAATATAATTAAACTTGAAAAGACTTACCTTAGCAAACATTTTTAGAGATGGAATTATCTACTTTTCATTCAACTACTGAATGAATTATTCTTCTAATATCAGTGATATATATACATAAGAGCACCAAGGACAATCGGGATTTGTTAGTAAGTAAATCTGTAAATTCTTCTAATTATGCAGTATTGGCAGATCACCACACCCACCGAATATTAAAAAAATCAAGGTTCTACACTCCGTGCTATCAGAAATCCAACAAAAACGAGTTTTTGTTACTTTTTAGAATAATTTCCCATAAAAACATGTTTTATTTCCTAGTAACAATACAAATAAACTAGTTTTGTAATTTCATTAACTTAATAATGCAAATGAATATGTAAATTTTCATCGAAAGAAAATTCCTTCTTAACGAATTTTGTTTTTATTTGTCAAAACTATGCTTTTATCGGATTAAATCTTTAGCATGTTCTTTAAATAATATTACTGTAAAAGCTTCATTTGTAAAAAGGATAACACTATAGAAAAGAATCAAACACTAATCATCATACTGAAATATATATATATTTATCTATAAAAAAAAACAAAGAGCTAGGAGTTATTTACCTAGTTGATTTATTTGCATTACTGTAAAAAAAACTGCTTAAACCACGCTATTTTATTTGCAAATTTAATTTAAAATTTCTATACTTGAAATATGCTTTGAAACCAATAATATTTTCTACTAGTTAAGGTAATACTTCTCCATAATTTCTTTTGCATATAATAGGAAATATAAATATTCTAATTATGTAGTTACCCAAAATATTAATTAAGGAAGTTACATATGAGAATAAGAACCCTGCTTTTGTTATCAAAAAATTGTTGTTTTAAAAAATTTTAAAAATTATTTTTTAAAAATTTTAGTAACATAGATAGATGAATTTCAAAAATTCCTTTGATATATTTTTATTACTAATAAATTTTCATTATTTTAATTGAAATAAATTAATCCTTTATTTTTATTTACTTTAATATAAGTTAAGTAATATCAGAAGAAAATTTCATAGATATTATTTTAATTGAAATAAAAATTCTTTTTTATTCATTCTGATGTAAATGAAGTAATTTTCTTATAATAATTAAAATTAATTTAATTATTTAAATTTTATTTAATTACTTTAAATTATTTAAGCTAAGTATGTGCTTAATACTAACTATCTGATAATAAGTTGAAATTAAGCGAAATTACAATTTGAAATTGAATCTTTTTTTTCAATTATCTTATTAAAAAATCTGTTACTAAATCAAATAGGTCCGAAATGTTCTATGACGTATGTAGTGTTGTGTGAAAGATATAACTTTTTTACCATAACTTATTAAAATTGTTAATTTAATATTTTGATACAATACAAGTGGGATAGTATAAGAAGGTTTAAGAAATAAAGATTGGTAATTTTAAGCAATTTCTAAATATCTTAAGATGCCCTTTTACAAGTTTTATAAATGCCTTTAATAAAATTTAATTGCAATTTTTTTCATTGTTAATACGAATAATTTTTTACTTTTCATGCATATGTTTTAATTCATTATCCGAAACAGCTATTTATTTTTTAAATATCTAGTTTTTCAAATTTTACATTTAATAACGTTATGAAATAATAATGTAAATATTTCTTAAAGCTTAAAAGAATCATTTTTTCTATTTTGCAAAAAGTTTATGAAAAAGTCAAAGTGTAAAAAATAATCTTATTAAAGTTATATTACACCCTATTTCAATCTATCTACATGATTTATTTTTCTTTTTTAACCGTAACATTTAAATTAAAAAAATAAATACTTTTTCTTTAAGACCTAAGAATTTCTAACTTATTCCTGATAAGCATTTTTTATATAAATTCATCAGAGCGTTTTTTTAATATATTCATTACTACCATCATGATTTGTCAAAATGGGGTTAATTTATAAAGTTATATTTTTATTTCAAGTAAGATAAAAAAAATCTGAATATAATTTATTGATTATTACACCTTAGGAGTTATTAGAAATTAATTGAAAAATATTTGTATTCAATGTGATAAAATTTCCCATTGGTTTCTTTTCTTTTTTTTATTTACATTGTACTACTTATAAAATGAGCTTAGAAGAACTATTTGAGATGTTTGTAAAAATGAATCCAAGAAAAATTAATTTCATACGATATATAATTAGAATCTAATGTTTGAATTAAATGTGCATGATGATCTTTGGCGTTATGAAAATATTCACACACGAGGATAACCTTCTTTAAAATTCCAGTCATTACTGCTGTTAGTATTTTACTTAAATTGAAGAACCTGTTATTTAGAATCATGATAATTTCTTTTGATTTATTTATGTAAATAAATACTAATAAATAAATCCCTAGGCCTAGTAGTAAGACAGTGAAAGTTACGGGAATGATTACATCTTTGTTTTCCGTTTCTCCTTTCTTATGGTACGTATATTCAATTAACTGACTATGAAAGACCTTAGAGATAGTTACTAAGTAGATAGTGCAAACTGTTTATTATCCCTGAATTATTAGGCTTCCCTCAACTTTCTGTCATAATAAATGAACAATTATTCGATAAATTCACAGTCACATGTACGATTCGTGTAAACAATATGAGAAGAAATTTCAGTTCGGTATTGTACGAGGTTCTCTGTCGAAATGAGTCGTTTCCTTCAATATGACAAGTGAATATAGGTTGATGTCTTCAAAAAGCTTTTTGGAGAGTTATTAATGTATAAAAAACTTATAATTCTTTGCAAGACAGATATAACTCGCTATCTGTATAAAAGGTTCAGCACATTGTATCAAATTTAACATTTATGAAACACATAATTAGGAAAATACTTTTGCCCTGTAATAATTTCTCATTTAGATTTTTATCAATTTCTCACGGCAAGTAGCAGAAAATTATTTGTTGATAATATATTATTCGCAGAAGTTTTCTTTTGAAGATGTATTTTTTCTCTTTAATTTTTTGTGTGCTTCTTAGAGAGCTCTATGAAAATTTTTTCATCCCATTCAGCTTCAAAAAGTAGAAACTTTACGAAAAAGCTCGAAAGTTAAATTTAAAAAAGTTTTCCAGAAATTTCAAGTTATGTTAATAAATGTTAATAAGTTGGTTTAAATGTTACTTGTCTTTCTTTATATTTAAAATTATATTAAATAATGACATCTTGAAAATACTTTCTTCCGAAACATTAAAAATATCAGAAAAAATAAGTCAAATCAAAAATAAAAGAAAAAGTTTGAGCTTTTCCATCAGTAATTCTTAATCGCAAGTGCTATAAGTTTAAAACAGAAACGTAAAACTGACTATTTTTATGATGACAAAATTATAACTTCAATTATTACTTTTGCAATAATAAAATTACTTAAGGAAATTCATCAATACATGTAGAGGATTGTATTCAATGCAATCAGAAATATTAACTTTATCAAATACTAAGAACGATAAATATGTATTTATGATATATTTAAATTTCAAAACAATTCATTTAGTTGTTCTGCAGAAAAAAATTAGTTTTACAAATGTCTATAACCTGTCTTATGCAATTCATAAGATTATATGTGTGCACAATTCGTAAATTATTTAATTAAAATCAATTACTTGTGTAAAATAAGTATAGTATCAAGGTAATAAAACAAAGACCAGTAAAAATATGAATTCAAAAACTCATTCATAAATACATATTCTAAAATTTTAACCAAATATATCTACGTCCTTCTGAGAATAATCCCAAATTAGCAATTTAAAAAAAAGGCTTAGATATAACAATAAGAATTAACGGCTAAAGAAATCATATTTAAATGTAACGTTTTGAATTTAAAATTTTCGTACCAAAAGTGTTAAGCTGTAATTTTTAGCATTCCAGAGAAAATATTAAATTTTTATTACGATAAATGAGATTGCATTAACTGTCCTTTTCTCTCCAATCATTTCCCCATATTATGCTCTTTAAATTATAATATCAGATCTTTTAAAAATTGTTTTTCCTAGCTTTTATTCCCTAAGGTAAGAATAAAGTACAATGCTTTACAATTTTTAAATGATTTTACTTTTATGGTTCACAATATCAGAATCAAACAAAAATATTAAATATAAATTTATTGAATTATTATATTTTATATGATGGGAAATAAGTTAAAATGGAACTAGATTTAAATCGTTTCTCACAATAAAATATCTTAATTTTTCAAAAGGAAGATTTGAAAATAAAAGAAAGTATTAATGAAAATAAAATAAATTAATTTGTTACATACAATTAAGAAATTGGAAATTTATTTCAAAATATAAAAAGTTTTTGTTTATTTATAGATACTCTATAATGATATAAAAATTCTACAAAATACTGTGAACAACAAATAAACGTAAAACAATTCTTTTCTTATAAGATTATATGAAGAATGGATCATTATAAGCTCAATAAATAATTATTGACCCTTAACTCGGAAACGCCGAGCACCGTAACTTTAGGAGACGCTAATGCAATTGCTAGATACAGACTGAAAGTAAAACACATCAAAATGGAATATCACTTATGTATTATCAATGCAGATAGGATTATTACAACGACAACTTCCAGACTTAGAACCCAACACTTCTGTGGAATGATCATAAATCAGAACAAATAAACCATATAAGAACTTCCCGGAGGAAGAACTCACCTCGGAACACATTTTTAACACTGTCCGGCCATCATAAGAAATTTACAGGCCACTGACGAATTTCCCTTTTAGAGAAATCTCTATAGTGACAAAATTGTACGCATTGCAAAGGCCTTGATTTAAGCACATGGAGTAATTTGACTTGACTTCAATTGGACATGACACCAATAAACCATATACTTATTGATCAATTTCCTCTTAATACTAGAAACTTATAAATATTTATTCCATTAAACTCTCATTCTAATTCTTCTTGTTTTAAACTTCTCTGACTATATCTGACTATTGTATATATATATATATATGTGTGTGTGTGTGTGTGTGTGTGGTGGGTGAACCACTTAATAGCCGACGTCACTATTTCAAGTGCCCACTTGAGAAGGAGCTCGAGAGGCGCAACAGCTTCCCCAGTGAGCGGGGCAGAAGAGAAATTATCTAAAAGACGCGAAGACGTTCCTTTTTGATAGCAGCAAGACGACTGCTCCTGTCCCCCATAACTTTAAACTTGAACTTTAAATTTCAATCTATTAAGATGATTAATTGTAAATATCTCAAACTTGTATATATTTATATTTGTAAATACATGTTAATTAAATATTAGGCTTTGTATAAGAATTGTTAATTAGTTAATCTCGCCTTGGCCACTCCCCGTCCCACAAAACTCAGAAGTGAGATTGAGATGATTAGCTGAATTACAAAAAATTTCATATTGTGTTTCAATGATTATCGCATCAGATAGTTAGAAGGATTTTCATTAGAAGAAGACGTTACGTTAAGTATCGGTTTGGAACGAGAGAAAAACGTGGATCCTCATCGAACATCTTTGAGAGGTACGTGAACATTTTTCAAAGTACATGATGATATTAAACGATATAAAAGAAATAAGCGTTGCATTGAAAAATTTTAAAGCAGATAAAATCACAATTTTGCATAGATTGGTTTTTGATCATGATGAAGATAGATTAAATCGTAAAAGAATTAGAAATTTTGATGGTTTTGATTTTGATATCGAAAGTAATGAGTATCGAGACAAATTAAAAAATATAAACAATGAGTTTTCGCTTGGCGAACTTATTACTGCATCGAACATTTTAAATATTTCTTTTCAAGGATCCAAAGCAGAGCTCGCAGAAAGAATTTTGTCTCTGTTATGTGACCTTGAACTCTTAGCTCAAAACACTAAAGAGGATTCGGAAACTGCTGACTCAGAAAGTGAAGTGGAAGAAGAAATAAGTTGAAATGATTTTTCAATACAATGCAATATAAGTAAAAAGAAAAATGCATCTGATTATTTTAAGAAGAATGAAAATGTTTGTGAAAATGATTTTTATGCACATACTGTTATTCCAAGTGTTAATATTAATTATGAAGATATCGAAAGCACTATTACTAAATTTAATGCAGAATCACATGAAAATGTAATTAATTGGATTGATCATTTTGAGGATATGTCGAAATTATTTAATTTATCAGACTTTCAAAAATTTGTTATGGCTAAAAGATCGTTAGGAGGAAATGCTCTATTATTCGTACGAACAGAACCACAAATAAATTCTTGGGAAAAACTGAGACGAGCCTTGATCGATGAGTTTTCGTTTGAAATAAACTCAGTTAACTTACATGAGCTTTTGCGTAAAAGGAAAATGCATGATTATGAATCTGTTCAGGAGTATTTTTTAAAAATGAAGGAATTGTGCAATTGCGGTAAAATTGAAGAATCTGCCTTAATGCATTATGTTATTAATGGAATAAATGATAGACAAGAAAACAAAATTATTTTGTATGGATGTAAGAATTTAAGTGAATTTAAAGAAAAACTCAAAGTTTATGAAGTAATAAAAAGTGATTCTGTTAAAAGTAAAAATGCTTTCGATAAAACGAAAACAAAATATAATTCTCATTTTAAATATGATAATTTCGATAAAACGAAAACAAAATATTATTCTCATGATAAATATAATAATTTTGGTAAAACGAAATCAAAATATGAATATAGTAATATAGTTAATTCTAAGAATGAAAATGTAAATAAAATAAGGTACAATGATGGTTTTGGAAAAATGAAATACAGTGATTTTGATGATTGTAAAGATAAAATTTGTTTTAATTGTGGTGAAAAAAATCATATTTCTAAATTTTGTAAACATAAAGAGAAGGGTATTAAATGTTTTCGATGTAATAATTTTGGACATAAAGCTTCATTGTGTCCAGAAACTAATTCTAAACCTGAAGTAGCAACAATGAATGTTAATGTTAAAACAATAATGATTGATGTAATTATTAATAATTTGAATGTTAAAGCATTAATAGATACTGGAAGCCAAGTAACTTTGATTCGTAAATCTGTCTTTTATAAATTAAATTTTGTAGAGTTATTTCCGTTAAATTCTTCTCTAAGTGGTTTTGGTAAATGTGTTGTAAAGCCGTTGGGCTATTTTAAGGGAAATATTAAAATAGATGATTTTAAGTGTGAAGAAGATATTTATGTGGTTGAAAATAATGTTATGTCATATGATGCCATCATAGGAATGAATGTACTAATGCAGGGTGAAACCTTAATTAATGAAAACGGAATTAAGATTAAAAATAAATATCAATGTGTAAAAGAAATTAATACTTTATCAATTCTACCTGTTGATTTAACTTTTAATGAAGTTGAACTGAACATTGAACCTAGTATTCCAAAAAATTTAAATATAAGTTGCAACAATTAGTTTCGAGTTATGTACCACATAAAACAAAATCAACTAATGTTCAATTAGATATTTTGTTAAAAAGTAATGAGCTTATATCTAATCAACCCCGTAGATTACCATTTTCAGAGAAAAAGATAGTTGAAACCCAAATAGATGAATGGTTAGAACAAGGTATAATAGAGCCCAGTTCTTCAGAATATTGTAGCCCAGTAGTAATCGTAAAGAAAAAAGACGGAACACCTCGTTTGTGCATAGATTATCGGAGATTAAATAAAGTAATTGTAAAAGATAGATTTCCCCTCCCATTGATTGAAGATATATTAGATAGATTGCAGGAATCGTGTGTGTTTAGTACAATTGATCTCAAGAATGGATTTTTCCATGTAGATGTAAAGAAGGATAGTAGAAAATACACTTCATTTGTAACTCATGAAGGACAGTACCAATTTCTTAAGGTTCCTTTTGGACTGTGTAATTCCCCAGCTGTGTTTCAAAGATTTATTAATACTATTTTCCGACCACTGATTAATGATGGTATTGTTTTACCTTATATGGACGATATAATTATTTTGTCTTCCTCAATTGAAGAAGGAGTCGAACGGCTTGAAAAAGTCTTAAATCTTGCGAGCGAATATGGATTAGAGATAAATTTTAGAAAATCCCATTTTTTGAAGAAGCGTATTGAATTTTTAGGCCATATCATCGAAGAAGGGAAATTTTTTCCATCTACTTTGAAAACTAAAGCTGTGCTTCATTTCCCTGAGCCACTTAATTTGAAACAGGTCCATAGTTTTTTAGGATTGACTGGATATTTCAGGAAATTTATCCCAAAATATTCCATTATTGCTAGGCCATTGAGTGATCTTTTGAAGAAAGATAGGAAATTTAAATTTGGTGAAGAGGAAAGAAACTCTTTTAATCAATTAAAGTTAATTTTAGCTCAAAAACCTGTGTTAAGTATATACAACCCAAATTACGAAACTGAACTGCATTGTGACGCCAGCATAGAAGGATATGGAGCTATTTTATTACAGAAATCCCCAAATGATAAAAATTTTCATCCCATCTATTTCATGAGTAAAAAGACAACAGATGCCGAAAAGAAGTATTCCAGTTACGAACTTGAAGCTCTTGCAATTATTGAAGCGTTAAAAAGATTCCGCGTTTACTTATTAGGAATTCCATTTAAAATTGCCACTGACTGTTCCGCATTCGAAAAGACTATGCAAAAAGAAATTTGTCAACTCGTGTTGCTCGTTGGGCTTTATTGCTCCAAGAATTTAATTATAGTATTGAGCATCGCTCCGGTACAAGAATGACTCATGTTGACGCACTAAGCAGATCCCCTGTAAAAATATTTTGCATCTCAAGCGATAATATCATACCGAAATTAAAATCAGCCCAAGATAATGATGATGAAATAAAAACGATAAAAGAATTATTAAAAATCTCTAGTTATGAAGATTATTTTGAGAGAAATGGAGTTCTTTATAAATTTGTTGATGGTAAGGAGTTAGTTGTTGTGCCAAGAAGTATGCAGATGGAAATTATTAGAAGTGCGCATGAAAAGGGACATACTGGAATCAAATATACAGAGAAAAGCATTGAGGACCATTATTTCATTCCCAAACTTAAACAGAAAGTAGAAAATATCATATCTAATTGCGTTCACTGTATTCTTGTAAGTCACAAAAGAGGAAAGAAAGAAGGCTTATTACACCCATTGCATAAAAATGACGTACCACTATACACATACCATATTGATCATTTAGGACCTTTAGAAAGCACACATAAAAATTATAAGTATATTTTAACAATTATTGATTCTTTTACTAAGTTCAACATCTCAACATCTGCTGAAGTCATTTCGAAATTAGAAACTCTAAAATCAGTCTTTGGAAATCCCTACCAAATTATTTCTGATAGAAGTACAGCTTTTAGCTCTTGTGAATTCAGAGATTACTGCTCTAAAGAGAATATTAAACACCATTTAATAACCACTGGTTTGCCAAGAGTTAACGGACAAGTTGAGAGGATCAACCAAACAATCATATCAGTTCTTTCAAAGCTATCTTTAGAGAATCCAGCTCAGTGGTATAAACTTACGAACGAACTGCAGCAGACGATTAATTCAACATATCAACGAAGCATAAATATCACACCTTTTGAGTTGCTTTTTGGTACGAAGATGAACGTTGGAGGTATTGGTAAGCTCCAAGAAATGATTGAAAAGGAATTTCAAGCTAATTTTGAAGCTCAAAGAGATGAACTCAGAAAACATGCTAAACAATAAATTTTCAAGATCCAAGAAGAAAACAGGAAAACGTATAATTTAAGAAGAAAAGAACCACAATCTTATGGAGTGAACGATTTGGTCGCTATTAAGAGAACTCAGTTTGGACCCCACTTAAAACTGAAACCAAAATATTTAGAACCATACAGAGTTACTAAAGTTAAAGGGGGCAACACCTATGATGTAATCAAAGAAGGAAGTCATGAAGGACCTAACGGTACCACGACTTGTGCTGAATTTCTAAAACCCTGGTATAGTATGCCAAAAGACGAGGATGTTATGAAAGTTGGAGTTAAATTAAAGTTGAATATGTGCTGAAGGATAGTTGGAAGTCCAACTGACTATAATGAAGCTAAAAGATATACTGACTCATTTCTTTATTTCAGATCTAAGAAGATGAATATAAAGTTTGTTTCTTTTCAGAGAATTATTCTGTTCTGCTTGTTTCTTTCCCTGTTTTGCTGTTTTTCTTTTTTTATGTATTTGCAGTGTCGTCTGGAGGGCCAGCCGATTTCAGGACGGCCGAACTGTGGTGGGTGAACCACTTAATAGCCGACGTCACTATTTCAAGTGCCCACTTGAGAAGGAGCTCGAGAGGCGCAACAGCTTCCCCAGTGAGCGGGGCAGAAGAGAAATTATCTAAAAGACGCGAAGACCTTCCTTTTTGATAGCAGCAAGACGACTGCTCCTGTCCCCCATAACTTTAAACTTGAACTTTAAATTTCAATCTATTAAGATGATTAATTATAAATATCTCAAACTTGTATATATTTATATTTGTAAATACATGTTAATTAAATATTAGGCTTTGTATAAGAATTGTTAATTAGTTAATCTCGCCTTGGCCACTCCACGTCCCACATATATATATATATATATATATATATATATATATATATATATATATATATATATATATATATATATATATATATATATATATATACATATCGATAGATAGATGTATAATAAGCTTTAAATTTCTTACTAATGAATAAAATATGATTTTTTCTTAATTTTGCACATCCATCCAAGCCACCATTGCATCCATCCAATTTACAAATTATTATATTTTTAAGTATCCTTTTTCCCTTTAAAAACAATTTGGGGAGGTAAGCAGCTTAAAGTAGATTTCAAACCAAACTAAGCAATCATACCCAATGGGGAGATCCAATCGCTAAACTGTTTAAATATAGGTTAGTGAGTTTAAATGTAGGCTATATAGGCTAGTGAGCATTCAGTTATTTTCCAGTTCGGTGACACCCCCACACACGAGCCTGGTATTATCACTATGCGACCGTAAATCTTTTTGCTTTATCACAAAAAAGAATCGAATCTGAGCCCTTCGCCTCCGAAGAGTAATTTTCTACCACTTGTCACAAGAGCCTTAAAAAATTTTTAAAAACTTCAGTGAATTAGATGTATTTAAGAATTTAACATTTTAAAGACAATTTCTATAACTTTCAATGTACATTCTACTCACCCAAAAGCGAAATATATTTTGAATCACAAATTTTCGTAGAAATAAATAAGGTAATTTCCAACGTAAAACGGACATGTGCCTAACAAGTGTGAAAACTTATCATTCTCTCACAACTGTTTCATAAATTTTATTAAAAAGAGAATAGTCTTAGAATAAAATAATATTCTTTTGTGATTATATAGCAAACTGTTTGACTCAAACGTAAAAGGTAAAAATATGTCAAGTCCTGTTTTTTTTTTTTTTTTTTTTTTTTTTTTAATACTTACAAAAACGTACTTGATTTAAATAGTAAAAAAAATTTTTAAAAATGCCCATGCAACAATTCAGGTTAAATTCTTCTAAGCATGTAATAAAGAGTTTGGTGTAAATGCGAGCTATGAACAAAAACATTCATATGAAAGTTCAAATATGTATAAAACTTAAATGTTATAGTACTTAAAAATGTATACAAAAAATAATTAAACATTTTCTTTAATATAAATTTAATTCTATCGTAACTCCATATAAATATATTTCAACGTAATGTAGACCATAAAAATGTTAAGGATGCCAATAAAACGAGTTATTACAATTTAAATTGATTGCGTACACTTTATAACCGATAATTTTGCAAATGTTTTTAACTTCTATATTGAATAGTTTTATAAAATTTTATTTATCATTATATATAAAAAGAGTATTATGAGAATTTCAAGAGATTTACAATCACATATAAATATTAAAATATGTTATACTAAGTACTTTTTCCTATAATATTACAAGAAATGACACTTGTCTGCTTATTCATTGTTTTTTTACAAAATAATATTGATCATTTGCAAAGTGGAAAATATCTATAAGACCTAATTTATTCGAATCAATCAAAATATTTCTAAATATTACGCAAGTTTCAGTCTAGAAAACTGTTTATCATTTTTAGAAAAAACTTTTATGCATGGTTTATTCTCTTTCCATAATTTTTTGCGTGCGAGGATTGATTGGAAGAGAAAGTAGAATTTAAAAGGTATTCTAAACTGCTCCAAGCATCCGCATTCAAGATGACAGTCAAATATACGAATCATTCAATGGAAGTATAAAGCATTAACCATTCACCCACCGACTCAGTGACAAAAGTTCTATAAATAGAATAAATTTAATTGAGAAGTTAAAATTAATAAATTTAAACACGCTATTATATGTATTATTGTGAGAGTTGGAGCTTATTCTCACTAATTGTTTCAATAAATTATATAAATTGATCTGTATTTATGTATTTTTTAACAAAAATTTGGAGAATAGAGTTATTTTATTTGGAAATAAAAGGAGAGGATAAAGTCAAAAACTTTAAGAGTAAGACTGTGATTTACTGTCTGAAATTCCACTTAAAAAATAACAAAAATCAAATAAAAATGTAAAATATATACCGTAATAAATATGTTGGATATTTAATATGAATATACTGTGTTTTTGAAATGTATGATTTTATGCCTAACGATAATTTTATTAGTAATTTAGAGTCTTGTGAAAAGAAAACAAACGAAATGAACTATGTAGACCCAACAATTATCTTAAGCAAGTCTGTGCACTTTTGAAAATATAGTTACATGCAAGTTAAAAGTACATAGTCTGTCAACCATCAGTTGCAAAAACTAAAAAGAAACTTTGAAATAATTCGGAAGGAAAATTATATAAAGTTCAGTTTTTAAATTAAATTGATATGTGTATTTTTTTCAAATATTTAAAAGTACAAACAGCAAAATGTTTACCCTGAAAAATATTTGTATCAAATTAGTTCAATGCTCCTTCCTGTAATGCAGAATTTTCTAGTAAAACATATAATTTTGTAAATTTTATTCAATAACATACCAAAAACCGATGGTAGTAACAGAGAAAACCAGAATCTCTTAATGTCATCTCTATGCAATATCAACGATTCTAAGGTGATGTAAATGTCAGTGGGTGTTATAGTACAGTTTGACCTTGAGTGGCAAACGGTACTTGGCAGTAACCGACCAAAGAAACAAACAGTGCACAAACCAGTTTCGTTAGCTATCGTCAGCCTCAGGTACAGCCATTTCATGGTAAACTGTGTACAGATGTTTGAGACAGTATGGTTTATATGCTGAAACCCATTTAGATGTATTCCACTCGCAGCAAATCATTATCGTCATCAGTTAGCCTGAAATAGGAAACATACAAAGTGAACACAGTCACAGTGAGCTTGTGTTATCTTTTCCTCCACTTGTAGATATAATTTGAAGTCCGATTCATGTAGGATATTCATATTTAGAACGCCAATAATACTACGACAACATCATTGAATGTCAAAGTGACAATGGTGGTGCAGGAGAGCTAATTTGGGGAGGTATTACACAGGGCTGAAGTACAGATCGGAACCACGACAAGCCAAATCTATCCGGACTTTATTCTGGAACAACATGTCCATTTGTTTTTGATTGCTGTGGGGGCTGAATTTATGTTTATGGGTGACAACGTTTATTCTCACCATTCGAACATCGTCAACAACTGCCTTCAATCGAAGGATATTATCTGTATGGAATGGCCCGCATTCTGGGCGAACTTGTATCTGATAGAGCATGTGTGGAATATGTTGGCCGATGAATGACCACCTCTTACATCTATACATTCGGAGAACATTGCTTGCTGATTGGCGTTGTATGCCATAAGTTCAACTTGATAATGTGATTCTCAACATACCTCGGAGTTGTACGGACGATATTTTCTCATTTGTGAGACATTCGGAGCTTTAACCCTCAAACCAACAAAGTTAGTGTGCAGTTGTTGTACAGGCGATATATGATGCAAGTGCTCCAGGGACTTATAATCGTGGTTTGTATGCCTGATATCAAACATACACCTTTTCTTTTGTTCTTCCTGATTTGTTTAATACGCCGGGTTTATAAATGAAACACGTTTGCATATTTCTGCACCTTTAGTTGCACATTCAGGCATTATCTATAGTTTATGGACATGTATTTAGATCAGATTCACTTATTTTATCTTACAAATAAATAGCAACAAATCTAGAATATTTGGGATCATGATTGCATTGACAAACTGAATTTTAGTACATATTACTACAGAGGGTGAACATAGATTTTTTCAGCTTAAAATGATGTGGAGAGAATTAATTATTGTACGAATTATTTTAGTCTCAATTTTTTAAAAAAAAAATCAAATCTGAATATAAAAAGCTATACATATCTATAGCACAGCAAGTGTTAGAGTTATTCATCATTCTTAAATGAAAATCCGAATGCAATTTATCAGTTTTGTGTACTATACATGATGTCTGAATTCCTAAAACAGTTTAACTCCTTATAAAGAGGAAATATTTCAATGCAAAGAATAAGAAGTTTTTTTAATGTTTTTCCAAAGAAATGAACCCAGAAGCTCTAAAGGAATGAATAATTTAATAATTCATCAGATGATAAATGTGTTTATGTTACTATTTGTGTGTATAAATTGTTCAAATATTCATGTTGATTTGTTTAATTTTTCCAGTTGGGCTTATAAGTCAGCTCACACACAAGTCACGACAAAGACCTAAGTCGCACATGAGACAGACATACCTCTCAATTATTTGTATCGGGAATATTCCTCTTATTAAAGAGAAATTTTACTTTTCTTTGAACATAAATTCTGAAGAAAGGTTATAATATAAATTCATTATCCTACGTGAGATGCAAAGCAACCTATCAACTAATATTTTGTTTATTGCTATATCCCTTAAGAAATTTAGAAAATTTACTTCAAAACAAAAGTAAACATACTAATTTTATAATATTTTTACTATATCTATTCCCAATTTTATTAGCTGTGGCAACTACGCTTATTGATTTGTCTCAAAATAATGTATTTTGCATAATAGTTTATTGTGGAAAGTATAAGTGAAACTAACATGAAAATGATTATTCATGACCTCATTTTGGCATAGCACATGACTATACTATCCTTCAACAACTTTTTTAAACAATTATTTTTTAATGGAAAAAATAGATTTTAAGTTAAAAAATAAAAAGCACTGGACTAAAAATCAAAAATCCTTTTAAATAAAAATTATTTATTTACATATCATCATAAAAACCTTTCGAAAATAATTTACTTCAGAACAAAAGTAAACATATTATTTCTATAATATTTTTACTATATCTACTTCCAGTTTTATAAGCTGTGGTAACCAAGCTTATTGATTTGTCTTAAAATAATGTGTTTTGCGCAATAAATTATTAAGGATAATATAAAGGAAAAACATTGAATTAATTATTCGCGACCGTATTATGGCATAACACATGACTGCGATATCCTTCAACATTTTTAAACATCCTAATATTTTTTAAT
This sequence comes from Latrodectus hesperus, assembly GCA_037975125.1. Classification (NCBI taxonomy): domain Eukaryota; kingdom Metazoa; phylum Arthropoda; class Arachnida; order Araneae; family Theridiidae; genus Latrodectus; species Latrodectus hesperus. Next base: position 56,332,942 of record CM075850.1, on the reverse strand, counting down.
GAAAAACATAGTTTTTAAGTTGAAAAAGGAAAAACACAAAACTAAAAATAAATACTCCTTTTAAATAAAAAGTATTTATTTACATATCATCATAAAAAAACTTTTGAAAATAATTTATAATAAAAATCATCGGTGTTCAAGCAGAACGTGATGTAAACACAGCAGATTGGTTTTAACACAGATAAACATTTCATTTCCGGATTCCAAATCACACGACGAAGATCGCTCGAAAAACATACTTCACAAAAATAGACCAATCCAAGTCACAGATTTAAGAATTTGAACCTGAAAAGAAATACAGTGAATAACCTATGAATTAAATTACATGAAATCAAAAATTTACATGCTTTATAAAATTAAGGAAAGATACTTCAGTTGTCTTAATTTTATCTTAGCTTTTATTTTATCATAAATTATTAGATAACATGTATTGAGCACTAATAAAATAAATCCAGTAATAATCATGATAAGTTTCCAAAATAATTTTCACTTTCTATAATAATTTTAAATACCCCATTTGTAAAAATGTGTACATACTTTTACTTCAAGAAAATAAAGCATCAAATATTTGCTCTTTTAAGAGTAACTTTACACTATTTAAAGAAATTCGTTTCATTTTGATAGTGGAAGGTAGATAATTATAAAATTATATGTATATATTTACGATATCTTTTAATAAATTTCAGAGATTTAACCCAAATTTGCCAATACAAGTAAGTATAAAAGTTTACAGAAGAAAAATTTAAATTATATATGCTCTCATGCACATTAAATTATTTACATTTCGAAAATAAAAGTAATAAAAAATACAGTTTAGTGTAGGTTTGTGTTTGGCGTATTTATAGCAGTATATATTCTTATTAAGTAATTTAAATTTGGATTTTCATTAAGGTAAAGAAATATCATATTTATAATGAATGAATAATATGTATAAAATACTTAAATCCATCTTACCAATAGGCAGAAAACATTAATATTTAAGTCCATGTCCAAATCCATATCCGAGGCCAAGTCCATGTCCCAGAGCAAGACCATGGCCAATTCCATGTCCCAGAGTGAGACCATGGCCGAGTCCTAAAGCAGGAGCGTAGCCTAAAGCAGCACCATGGGCAATTACACCACCATAAGCAACAGGGGCCAATGGAGCTGCATGAGCAGCGATGGGTGCAACGGGAGCAGCATAAGGACTATTAATGACTGCTGCAGCTGGAGCGCTAGCAGCGGTTCCTGGTTCATTGGTGCTAACTTTGGCACGGAATCCATGTCCATCAGCAACGTAGTCAACTCGTCTTGCTCTTCCGTCTGTGTCAGCCAAAGTGTAGGAGCCTATTTTATTACCATGAGCATCACCTACTTCAGATCTGGAGTTGGCTGCACCAACTGCATTATGAATGCCATAGCTGAATCCGTAGTTGCCAAATGCCTATTAAGAAAATTTAATGGTTTGTAATGCATCAAAAGAGTCTTCCATTCGTTGAATTTATGTGTGTATTGTGAAAACATAACTTTATATATATTCCATTAAAATAAGTGACTTACATCCTGAGTTTGAGACCTGGAGCTCACACCATGACCATTCAGAAAAGTTGCATTGACAGCAACCAACACACCAAAGAGAAATGCAATCTATAAACATAAGAAATTTGTCTTTTAATTTGCAGTTATAATTTTACGTCGTATATACACGCATTATTGGTCACTACTTTTAATTTCACTTCATTTATATATTAAAAGAATAAGCATGATTACTGTTTAGAGGCTCACATTTTTAGATTAAATATGTAAAAAATCCTGTAATATTTGTAATTTTATTTCGATAACATTTCAAATTAAATTTGTCTGCCTATCTAGAAATTATGACATTCGCATAAATACATTTAAATCAATGTATCTTCTAGCTTATTTACATTAAAATTCTTAATACGCTTAGTATATTTTCATAAAATCAATTCAGAATTCTAAAAAAACGTTTTGCAAGATTGATTTTTTAATTCCTATTTTAATTAAAATTTCTTATTTATTTTCAGTAATACAGCATAAATATTTATTCTTTGACAATAAATAATTAAGAACATTTACTCATTTATCAAAACTAATAAAAGATATTTTCGTAATTTTATATTTAAATTTGTACTTTTTTTTAAGAAATAGCTTGTTTTATTTATTCTGCAGTTGTACTTATTTTTATTTTTAAGAAATTCACATTATATCAAAAATCTTATTTCCCCTTAGTCTGACATTTTGTTAAGATATATTTTAATAATAATCCTGAAACATAATATAAATAAGAATCAAAATTCATTAGAAGATGCATTTTCATTATTTTATTTCCCTTTCAAATGATAACTAGTAAAATTCTATGTATTTAAATTTTTTAAACTCATATAAGTAAGAATAAATTTAAAAGTGCATTATATTCCTGTTTTTAAATGCTTTGATAAATATGTATAAATTGTTTAAAGAAAATTAACGTCTAATGTACAAAAGCTTATATAAATTGATGTCCCTTGAAAAATTTAAAATATAACTCAATTTTATTACTTTAAAATAAGAAACATTTTGTGAAAGATGATATTAAAAGGAGAAACGCTTTTAATTTTAAAATTAACGATGAAGTAGATTATTAAATTTAATTAATAATTCTGCTCCAAGACTAAGAAATAAGACTATTAACTTTTAAATGAAAATAATGAAATCTTTAACTAATTCAAAAAAACATGCTTATTATTTCTCTCTAACAGTTTTTAAATCTAGTAGTGTCAATAAAAAACAAAATATATGTTTAATAACTACAAAAATATATGTTTGAAAACAATAAATGTGCAGCATAATAAGTATAAGCTATTTATTTACTATAAAAAAAACTATAAAAATTAAAATTTTCTTTTCGAAATGAGTCAATAGTACAACATTTTGAAACGGATATTTAAGTAATTTTTTCGTAGTGCAGTTAAGCTGAAAAGAACTTACCTTAGCTAACATTCTTAGAGAAGAACAAATGATCTACTTTACTTTCAAATACTGAATGAATGATCCTTCTGAAGTTGGAGTTATATATACTGCAGAGCACCAAGGACACAATTCAAACTTGTTAATAATTAAAACTGTAAATTCTTCTAATCCTGCAATATTAACAGGTCACCGCGCCCACTAAGCAAAAAATGAATCAAGGTTTTGCATTCCATTGTAACAGAAATATGGATCCAATACGAATGTGTTTTGTTATTTTTTTGGAATAATTTCCCATACGTACATATCGATTTTTCTTCCTCGTAACGATTTAAATAAACCAGTTTAATAATTCCATTGATTTAAAAATGTAAAAAAATATGCTAATTTGCATCAAAGGAGTATTTAGTTACCATCATTAATTTTTTTATTTGTTCAAAATATGCTTCCTTCTAACTGGAGCATTTAGAGTGTTCTTTAAAAAATAATACAGTAATAGTTTCATGTAGAGATCACAATAATTTAAAAAGAATCATACACAGATAAGCACAGACAATTTTTAGTTATCTATAAAAATGTATTAAGAAGATATAGTTTCTTCACTTTAATTCAATCATATGAATTAAAGTATTCATAGTTACTTCATTTTATATAAGTATTGAAAAGAAAAGATAATTATATCACACTATTTTACTTACCAGTTTAAGTTATACTTTTTGTATTTAAAATTAATTAATCCAACTATATTCTCTATTCATTAAGTCATCAATCAGCTGTACACTTTCATTCTCACGTTATGTAAAGTAAAAATATCCATTCAGTTTTTCTATTTCATGTATATGTAGCTACCCAAATAAAGAAATTTCATTTCTAACGCAAAAATTTAAGAGTTCTGTGAGATAAATTTTATTTGATGTAAAATTTATGACTGGTGTAATTTTTTTGTGCCTAACACCGGTGTATGGATGTTTACCCGGGATGAAACTTTTGATCCTATCAATAAATGGCCATAATGGTACATTCCAAACTTCCTTTCTAGGATACTTCTTTGGCGATTGTCTATGCTCCTTGGCCTTCTAGCTAGTCCATATAAAGATCGTTTTTATTCGTTTTCATCATAATCATTGAAGGTTTGTATTTCATACTCTTAAACAAGATCGATTAGATAGAAAAGAAAAAAATAATAAAAGTAATGCATAAAAAATAAAAAAAAACAGTGGGTTATTGTAATAACTTAAGCAAAAAGGAGCCATACCATTTCTGTTTGAAATGCATAGGCGAATTGATACAAAGGAATACTTTTAGAAGAGCTAGTTTGTTTGTAAATAAAGTCACACACACACAGTTGACCATCCATTTGCGCCTATGCTATTGTGCCCTTGTGGTATTAAGATAACTGTAATTCAGATCAAAACAACGTTTCAGTATCAAAAGAAATATCGTGATATCTAAAACATAAAATTTGTCTTTATAATAGATAGTTAATAAGAAAATGGGTTATTAAAGAAAACTGTTGTTAGTAGTAATCACGTTGATTGGCGTTGTTTGTTGTAATTGACGTTATTTTTAGTTAAAATCACGAAATTTATACAAATGCAGATATTCTGAAGCCCGTAAGAGCATCAACTTCCAGTACCGTACAACTACAGTGACATTTTCCAATTCCACCATCTTCCAATTTTGGACAGGTGGTATCAACAAAAAGATGTAAAGATGATATTAGGTGCGGTTTTGCTTTGAAGCAAAATATGAGAAAAAAGCTCCTTAGCACCAGCAAAATTACTGAGTCAAAGATATTTTTTAAAAGAAAAATTGAAAGCCATAATAAAATTAAAAGTTATAAGGTGAAAAAAGAAATCAAAACAGATAATCAAAAAATAACGGAAGCGTTGTATAAAGTACATTTTCCTTATTGATCTAGCAGGCAAAGCATGCTATTGGTGAATCACTTATTAAACTTGTGTTCAAGCTATCCTTTTCATGTGTAATGGACAAAAGGTGTAGTAAACAAGTTGAAAGTGTGTCTCTTTCTAACAATACTGCAACAAAGCGTATTAAAGATACTGCCGATGACATTGAAGTAGAACTTATTTCATAATTACAGGAGTGCAAAGTCTATCCATTACAACTAGATGAGTTCACAGACATTGGTGGATTGGCAATTTTGCTTGTTTTCATTCGGTATGATTTTCATAAGAAAAATTGAAGAACGTTTGCTTTTATGTAAAAGAGTTAAAATTAATGCCCTGGGAGAGAATATATTTAACTGCATTGATAGATTTATCAAAACGTATGAAATTAATTGGGGAAAATGTAATGAAGTATGCAGCGATGGAGCAAAAGCAATGACAGAAAAAGTGAGTGGTGCTGTAGCACGGATTAAAAATGTTGCAAAAATCTGTAACAGTACTCATTACATTCTTCACAAATATGCATTAGTAACAAAATGGATTTTGGTAACTTTTAAATCTGTTCAAAACTAAGTAATGAATTATATTTATTTTATCAAAAGTAAATCATTGCAATCACGTATTTTCAAAGTCATGTACAAAGATATGAATAATCTTTACATTACTTTATTTCTTCATACAGAAGTTAGATGGTTATCGCGTGGTAAAATGCTTATGCGAATAATTAAATTGCGAAAAGAACCGGTGACTTATTTTATTGGTCATTAATTTGAATTATCAGACTGATTAAATAATATGACTAGGTTATCTGCACTTGCATACCTTGCAGATATGTTTGGAAAATTAAACAAATTATATTTGGCTCTACAAGGAAAACATGCCACATATTTCAAACAAAAGAATTTGTTGTCCTTTCAAAAAAAATACAATATTGGATTTCAGCTGCGGAGCAAAATAACTTTGAATGTTTCCAGACGCTTAGTGATTTTCTCGAGGAATCCGAAGTAGATTTAAATATGAAAATCCGTGATGGTATAACATCAGTCCAGTTAGCAGCAATCACTCAATGATTATTTTCCAAACCTAGAGAATCAAGATAATTACTGGGTACAATTCTTTTAAAATAAAAGAAAGTCCAAGAGGATTTCATTTCATGGATTAAGAAAATTTGTTTGAATTAAGTTCGAATGCACAATTAGAAGCCAAATTTAAAACAGTTTCATTCACAATATTCTGGTCAGATGTATTCGATGAATATCCTAATTTAGCAAAACATGCTATTCGAATTCTATTGCTGTTTACAGCCATTTATTTGTGTGAAGCTGGGTTTTCACAATATATTGCGACAAAAAACAAATATCGTAAGAAACTTAACGTTGTATCAGATATGCGAATTCAGTTATCAAACACTCTATTTTAAAAAAAATAACGCCCAATTTTGCGAGAACCATGGAATCAAAAAGCAGGTGCATTCTTTACATTTAAGAGTTCCCCTTTATTTCAGTACATGTTACGAATTTTTATTAATTATTTCTAAGATGAACTGATTTTGTTTTATACTTAATTCAATAAAATCTGAAACACTAAAAAATTACTTATTTCATTCAATATCAGATAGTAAATTTTGAAAAGTCTTTGGTTAAATAAATTCAGGGTTCCGTAATCATTGGTAACAAGTTTTGGGATTGTTGACCAAAATAGTTTGGGAATCACTGATGTAAAAGATTAAGAGATATACTGAAAATATTTTTACTCAATTAACTATATGTCACCCGTATGTATTTTTTATTGCTGGGTAATATTTTCACAATTTATTTTTAAAAATAGGAAAAACAGAAGAAAATACAACGCATTTCCCGTTTTTATAATGTATTTCCTTTTTATGCCAATTAATACAATACTTTCCTTCAGGTAAAGGAAAATACAATGTACTTAGAATAGCAATGGAATAAAGAATTCATTATTTAAAATAAAGAAGTTATTCTTTTATTCAATTATGTAAATAGATAAATCAGCAAGTTTACAGTGACCCAGTAGTAAAATTGTCTAAACTGTGAGAATAGTTGCTTAACGAGTTTTTAGTTTCTACTCTTTCATAGATAATGATGATCCACAAATTATGTGCAGGCTCACTCTTTTTTTCAGTAATCACTCCACTGTGTGGATATTCAGTTTTATTAAATTACAATCTACATGATGAAAGCAATTCATTTGATTATAAATTTCAAAAAATGAAAATATCAAAAATTTGCCTCACAATATCACGTGAACTCTTCAGTAAAACATCATCAGGCTCTGTTAATGATTTAATAAATTCCTTTAGGAACATCAAATATCATTATTTGTTTTAATAGAAATCAATTCTCTCTTTGACAAAGATTTGAAAATCAATTCAGTAACATTTATTTCATTAATAAAATATATAAAAAAGACTTATTTGACCACCATATCCAAACGCAGTTTAAATCGTAAGTAGTTTTCCTGGAATTTTCATTTTGAAAATAATTTTTTTCCGAATATTGAAATGACTCAATAACTTTCCTCTCATCACACAATTTCAATACATTTTTCCTCTTAAAAATGCTTTCATATTCTGAACCAATTAAGCATTTGTATCACGTTTTTCTACTCAACTATTGATGTGATATATTTTTTTTTCATTCTCATTTCAACACTTTAGAATTTTTATTAAATTATATTGTTTGTTTTGAAACACTTACTAGAAGATTAAGTGATAACTCAACCAGAAAAGTTTTCTTGCTGTTTAACTTTTTTTATTATTTTTTTGTACACAAAATTCATGCAATTATTCTAAAAATTTACGAAAGAAAATATAAAAATTATGACTTTATATCTGAAAACCCCATTTTTATCATTCCATCACATTCCTCAATAAGTTCCTATGATACCTATTAAAACACCAACTTTTCACCATTGACCATGTGTGGAGTTGCTATTGAGTTGAAAATTCAAAAATAGAAAAGCACGTCTTAGAAGCCAAAATTCTATGTACTATATAACTGGAAATAAGAATATATTCAATGCAAGGAAGACAAAACTTAACGGCCATATTTATTAATATAATTAGGTAAATTAACTGATTTTACCACAATGTATATGTTAAAATCAAATTATAATAATTTTGATAACTACTGTCTACCTTTGATATGCGTAGTTTTCCATGTGTTATTCTTTATTATACAAAAATGCTGACCAGAAAGGAAAGAAAAGAAAATCATCAATTAACCACAAGAAACATCAATTTCCCACTAGAAGCGAAGTTCTTATCAGTTACGTAACTTCCCTGATAGATTGTTTGTATTGATTGATTTTCATCCACTTTGCACTTATTTTTTATTTCTCATCCTCTAATTGGGTTGATTTTAATTTATCCAAGTTTTCCGTATTATTTCTTTGCTCGGATCTAATTTCGATCCTGAAATTAATATACAGCTTCTATATTTTCAGGGGTAAGTTAAAATCTTCTGCATTTATCTCTTGACTGGTCAGAGAAAAGTACAAAAAGTGTAAATTTCTTCTTTTCTTATTCAAATATCATCCCCGTTTCTGGTAAGAAAAGCTATTTCAAATGAGGAACTGTAATTACTTTTGATTTTTTTTCAGCTTTCTTCATGTGAATCTCAACATTCTAAAACAATACGCTTTTATTAAATTATTGTATTTATCCATTTGATATACATTTTTTATAATATTAATCTGTCTTTAAAGTTTTTTGCATCTCTCATTTATGTTATAGCATACTTTTATTCCTTTAAATCTCTCTTGGTATTTCCTTTCCTTTTAAAATTAAATCTTTGTATCAGAAACTGCTTTACATTTCGTAGCGAAAAAACAATTATTTTATAAGTCCTGAAATAATTTCATTCATTTCATTTCATTTATACTACAACAGCTGCGTTTGAAATCAGCAAATTACTTTCCTAACTGTCTTAATGAAGTAATATACGAGTAGCACTTGTCAAGCCATTCCTTTATTTAAACAATATTTTCCCTTATTAAAAAATCAACAGATTAAACTCAAAATTTTCCTTCGTTTTAAAAATTACAACTACTTTAACAGTGTAGTTTATTCACTAATTACTTTAATCAGCTTAAATTGAGAAATTAATGGCAAATGGTATGAATAGTGGTAAACTGATCCTACAGACTGCAAACTTTTCACTCTACAAACTTTTTTAGTGATATCTCAATTTCTTTACAATGCAATTCGTTATAAGTTCAGGACCACAAGAACTTTTCCTTACATAACACTGGGTTATTTTTAGGATTTTTACCTTTTAAGCATTGAAAGCGCCACCAGAGGGCCATTCACATCAAGCTCGCCACCATTCGCCATACATAGAGGGAAAGAGAACGACGAGAAAAGCCGCGATGACGTGAATTGATATTGGACTAATTTCGAATAATAACTAAGATGTTAGATTAGACTATGTGATTTGATATTCATTTGTAATAATGTAAATAATATTTTTTGTATGTAACAGTAAAACCATTGTTAAATAATTTAAATCTGTCATTATTTCCAATAATGAAAGGACAGAAGTCACAGTAATGACATCTAATATTGGGGAGATCGTAATGGGTGTTCGTGGCACCAATAGTGGGTGGGTCGAACTCACTACCTTCCGAAAACAAAAACGAATGCCCAAGTCAAACAGGCCACCGTGGTCACAAGAATGATCAAGATTAAGTCTCTTCCACAGCATTGTAAAAGATAATGATTTGAGTTCTAGTATTTATTCATTAAATCACTTTTATCTTAATATCTTCATTACCTAACTGCAAATTTATAAATCAATTTATATTTGATAACTATCAATGCCATTCATCCCTTCATTTTTAATTAGCATTTAATTATTGCAAACAACATTTAAATCAAATAACTTAGCTCTGATTTAATTTGAAATTCATATCAATAAAATAATTAAACGGGACGCTTAAGCAATCATTTCCTTATTACTCTTGCATTATGTTACAGAGCATTTTGAATCTCAAATCTTCTTTTTAAAAGTTCTATCTGTAAATTGCAAAAAAATTTTTAAATATACTCATAATGCTGGTTTTTAATGATTATAAATTTACCATTATAGGAATAAGAAATGAAAATATTATTAAAAAATTAAAACTCTGAGCATAATTTTTTATTCAACGTGTTTATTTCTGTTCTTGTTCAAGTGCATGATATGACATCACTGTTACAATGTCAGTCACGAGCCAGTGCCTCATATAGGAGGTGATTTTCAAAACCCAATTAAGCCGTCGTATGCGATGAGATATGACTTTTCATTGATCTACCACTTTATTCAGCATTATATTTTAGGAGCGTAAAAAATAAAAAAAACACTGCACCAAAAATCAAGAATCCTTTTAAATAAAAATTATTTATTTACATTTCATCATTAAGACATTTTGAAAATAATTTATAACAAAAACCATTTGTGTTCAATCAGGACGTGTTGCAAACACAGCAGATTTAACACGGATAAACGCTTTTTTCCGGATTCCAAATCAAATGACGAAGATCGCTCGAAAAAGGTGCTCCACAAAAATAGACCAATCCAAATCACAGATTTAAGAGCTTAAACCTGAAAAAGAAATACAATGAATAACCTATGAATTAAATTACATGAAATCAAAAATTTACATGCAATACAAAATTAAGGAAAGTTTCTTCAGTTGTCTTAATTTTATCTTAGCTTTTATTTTATCATAAATTACTAAATAACATATATTGAGCATTTATAAAAGAAATACAGTAATGATCATTATAAGTTCCCAAAATAATTTTCACTTTATAATATTTTTAAACAAAAATTCATAAAAAGGAGTACATAAATGATGAAAATGTGTACATACTTTCGTCACTTATGTACAAAGTGTACAACCTTTTACTTTATAAGAATAAAACACCAAATAACACTCCTTTAAGAGTAACTGTACACTATATTAAATTAATTCTTTTCCTTTTGGTAGTGCAATGTAGATAATAATAAAATATATATTCATATATTTACGAGATATTTTAATTAATTTCAGACATTTTATCGAAATTTGGCAGTACAAGTAAGTATAAAAGTTTACAGAAGAAAAATTTAAATTATATATATATACTCTCATGCATAGTAAATTATTTAAATTTCGAAAATAATAATAATAAAAAGTACAGTTTATATAGTGTAGGTTTGTGTTTGGCGTATTTTTTTCAGTAAATATTCTTATTAAGTAGTTTAAATTTGCATTTTTATTAAGGTACAGAAATGTCATATTATTAATATTAAATGATAACCATGCATTAAGTATTTATATCCATCTTACCAATGGGTAGAAAACATTAATATTTAAGACCATGTCCAAATCCATATCCGAGGCCAAGTCCATGTCCAAGAGCTAGACCATGGCCAAGTCCTAAAGCAGGAGCATAACCTAAAGCAGCACCATGAGCAATAACACCACCATAAGCAATAGGGGCCAGTGGACCTACATGAGCAGCGATGGGTGCACCGGGAGCATGAGCAATAAGACCACTATGAGCAACAGGGGCTAATGGAGCTACATGAGCAGCGACGGGTGCAACGGGAGCAGCATAAGGACTGTTAATGACTGCTGCAGCTGGAGCGCTAGCAGCGGTTCCTGGTTCATTGGTGCTAACTTTGGCACGGAATCCATGTCCATCGGCAACGTAATCAACTCGTCTTGCTCTTCCGTCAGTGTCAGCCAATGTGTATGAGCCTATTTTATTACCGTGAGCATCACCTACTTCAGATCTGGAGTTGGCTGCACCAGCTGCATTCTGAATGCCGTAGCTGAATCCGTAGTTGCCGAATGCCTATTAAGAAAATTTAATGACATCAAAAAAAGTCTTCCGTTCATTAAATTTATCTGTGTATTGTGAAAATATAACTTTATATATAATCCATTAAAATAATTAACTTACATCCTGAGTTTGAGACCTGGAGCTCAGACCATGGCCATTCAGAAAAGTTGCATTGACAGCAACCAACACACCAAAGAGAACTGCAATCTATAAACATAAGAAATTTGTCTTTTAATTTACAGTTATAATTTTACGTCGTATATACACGCATTATTGGTCACTACTTTTAATTTTACTTCATTTATATACTAAAAGAATAAGCATGATTTCTTTTTTAAGCACATATTTTTATATAAATTGAAAACGTAAATAAAAGAGTTAACCGATTATAAAGAAATTTCCATGGATTTGATTTCTAATGTACATTAATAGCAAAATATGTGTCCAAATCTACGAAATATTCATTATGCAAATTCCTATTTCAGTTAAAATTACAGATGCTTTCAATTTTGCATTAAACTGATTGATACTTTTAAATAGCAAATATCTTTAAATTTTTTCATACATTCTTTTAATGTTCTCAATTTTTTTAATATTATTTTAACACTTTTTCTACAAAAGTGAATGAATGATTCTCCTGTAGTAAAAGTATTTTTCTCTATTATAAGTTTTTTATTATAACTCTATTATCTATTTCTCTATTATAACTATTAATAAGTTTTTTAAAATAAATATTTAAATTTTTAATTTTTGCGGTAATAAAATTTTAAAAGTTATTTTTATTTTATAAGTATTGTAGCAGAATTTAAGATACTTATATCAAAATTTTAAAGAGATTAAAAAGGAACATAGAAATACATATTTCTTTCCAATACTATCTTGTCTCTTCTAAAAAATATAGAGAAATATTCAATAAATTAAAAACTTTGATTTTGATCAAATTGTTTTTCAATTTCATTTTGCTTCCATATTCATTTAATCTCAATTGCCTTTATTATAATTATCAAAAAATGAGCCCCTACAATTTTTTGTTCCTCTAAAGTAACTAATAGATCTCATCGAAATACTTAGACTATTTATTTCATTAGCGAATATTTACAAATTAAAGTACAAATCTAAATCATATTTTTGTCATACTTAATCTCTAAAATTGGTCCAATTATAATAATTCCTTTAATAAATTAATTTATAATTCCAAACAATATTTTTTTAATTAAATCAACGATGTCTAAAAATGCATAAGAACCCATAAATGTAGTATTTTATAAAATAGTTGATAGATATACAATGTTATTACAAAAAGAGCTTACCTTAGCAAACATGGTTAAATAATTAAGTTTCAGAACGAATTTCTGAGTGAATAGTTCGCTTGAGACAAGTGCTATATATACCAAAAACTTCAAGGACAATCCTAGTGAGTTAACCGGTCAAAACGTAAAAATTCTTTTATCAGTACAACTTAGTTGAATCCCACCACACCCATGGCAGAAATAAATTACCAAGGTTCAATATCTCACAATGTTACAAATCTTGATACAAAATGTTTGTTGTTAATTTATTTCATGGACATTTCCCCTTATTTTTTGCTCATTTAAAAAGACGTCACTAAATCAATTTCTTGCTGACTCGTCAAGAATGTAGACGAATGTATTTATTTTTATAAATAGAAAATTTCCTTGTGTGGCTTCTTTTTTTAGGTTAAATCCTTTAACATGTATTGGATACTTAAAATATTTTACTTTTAAAAACGTAGAAATAAGATCATTCAAATGAAAATAAATGTAGCAAATTCTTAATATAGTAGGTAAGAAGAAAGTTAAAGTAAAAAATGTAATAAAAATGTGTTAAATGTATTATTAGTATATTAATATAGCTATGATATATCAAGTCAATTTATAGCATCTTAATTTAATGTTCCTGTAAATATCCCTAACATAAACCAAAGTAAGCTTTTTTGTAAAACCTTTAATTCAAATTATCAATTTATTTATTATAAATTAATAAATAATAAGAATAATATATTATTAATTAATTATTAATTCAAATCAAATTATTTATGTTTCATTTTCATTAAACACATTATTAAATTTATTCATTCATTAACATTAAACACATTATTTCATTTTATTAGTGTTTAATGTTTACACATTATTTTCATTAAACACATTAGTTCATTTTACAGTAAATCTAACTTTGAAGCAATATGAAAGATATTTCCATTCACAAATTGTCTACTTAACGTAGACATGTGTTTCGACGATATATACATTTGATACATTAGGAAAATAAAATAAATTATATAAATATTATGTTTCATTTCAAAAAACATTTAACAGCTAACAACATTATATTTTTAATTATATTTAAATGATTAATATAAAAAAGCGTTGTAATAAATAATTTATATAACACTTTTATATCAATTATTTAAAAATAAAAGTATTTTATTTAAATAAAACATTTAATTAATGCTGCCTTGAAATCAATATATTTAGAATAGATATATTATAATGTAAAAAATAAAATCCTATTATAATTTTCAGGTATTTATAGTAAAATTGTGTGAATAAGCATATTTTATAGCATATTTAAATATAAATAACAAAAATAAATCTAATAGAATTGAAAAATATGAATTTATATAACAATTCCCTTACTTTTAAACAAAATTAAATGATTTTTTATAATTCTTATTTGAGCATTGGTTTGTTTCTATTTCTTATTTTTGATATTGTATAAGATAATGCAAACATACAGGTCAACTTTAAATGAATATGTTAGATTTGTGTCAACTCAGCAAAGCTTGCTTCACATACATTAAGAGGAAGGTTAATTTTACAAATTCTTACAACAGATGGATAAAATCTTTTGTTATGTTATTTAGAATGTAGTACGAAACCTTGAGTGTTTATAAAACGTCACTATAAAATTTATTGGATTGATCATTATATTTGATACTATAAATCATGAAAAAAATGGACAGTAAATCACGGAAAAACTAGATACGACTAAATAATGTTTTTCATATCACAAGAAATCCTCATGCATTACTAAATTAAGTGACTCCTAATCAGATTACAAACAATTTGATCCTGGATTGTATTTGCTACAAGGTTTAAAGTAATTATCTAGTGAATTGTTTATTTGATTATATAAATGCTATTGTGCATTAGATAGTGATTAAGGATAATCTAAGATCTCTCCAACTTATTGTATTAATAAATACTTTGAGCACGTTGACGCAAATAATCACTTAATCTTTCGAGTCCACCAAGAAAAAAATGCCCAAGCACGCTTTAATTGTTTACAATGATTTACTTTAATAATCTCTCTCCTTTGCATTTACCAGATGTAAACAAGTGTGCAATTTAGAAAAACCATGAAAAGATCTCTGATCCCTAAAACTTTAATAAAGAAGCAAATTGGGTCATTTTGGTCTTTATACATATTACATATAATTAATTGTACATATTCGAATACAACTTAATGCATAATATAAAAAACAGCTATCTTCTTACCAATAGCAAAATTCATTTCATTATTATTAAAATTTACGCAATAATTTCCTAATAGGATTTTATGTATGAGTAAATATATGTATTATTTATTTTTATATTAAAAAATTATTTTTTTATTATTCAATAGTTATAAATTATAGATTTTATTCATTGCCATATTTTTATTTACTTTTTAATAGTCTAATCTATTAGCAAACAATTAACATAATTGTAAACTAACGTAAACTTGTTTTCTGTTTCTTTATCACAGTACTACTTTACACAAAATATTTTCCTGTTATGAACGTGAAAATGTATTGTTACGATGTCCTAAGAGATTTGCGTGCTTTTCTTTATATTTCGCTATCTTGAAAACTGTCTATGGTTTAATCTAAATGTAGTTCAATGTACATTGATCTGTATGACTTAGAAATACTCTTTCCTAACTTTGAGCAGGACGAAAAGATAAGACCTCAAATATGATGGATTTCTCTTTTATTTTCACCCTTAAAATGATAAGATAATAATTTAAATCAATAAATCTAAAAAGAACTGTTATTAATAATTTTAAATGAATTTCATGTGAATTCTGAGTAAAAATCTAAAATTTACTTTACGGTTGAGAGACATACTAGTTTATTAGTTTCATAGGTATGAAAAGTATAAAAATATCTTGTTTACTTGAAACTTTGTCATTTGCGTTAAAATATATAGTGTTACAGTTAATTGTATAGCTCCTAAAATGGGAAATAAATATTTGTTTTATTTTCATATTTTAATGCACAAATACAAGCATGAGTGAAATTAGAACATCATTTAACTAATTAAATTAAACAATAGCATAAGACTTTCATTAAAGGAGAGTAAAATACGGTGCCAGGATGGCATCCAAGCAATACGGTGTTTTGAAATATACATTCAACCGCACGGAAGAGAGAATTCTACCACGGTCTATTAGACATTGGGTTTATATAGTAAAAGCCATGGTTCTACTCTACAACAGTTGATATGAGTTTTTGAACAAGATTACTTTAACACACACAAATAAAAATAATTTTTTGTGTAGTGATGCCATCTGTTGGCACCGACAGTAACTATTCTCGTCAGTACATTTATTACAGAAAAATTTATAAAATAATTGTAATTTTTTCCAACAGTAAAACATGCATAAAATTGATCAATTGTGGACGCATTAACTAAACATCATAAATGTACCTGAAATTTAAATTATGGTCAAGCAATAGAGCTATACAGCGTATGCAGTAATACTGATTATGCACATATTTATGGAAACAACTGATACATAGTGTTGGAAATAGATAATTAATAATCACCAATCTTCTTAACAAGAGTAATAAAAACAGCAAGTTTTCTCAGATGGAAATAGAAGACCTATGATAAGTTTCTCACATTGCTGATCTTCTATCCCGTTAGGAATATATGTGACAAATTTATATATTTGAGGTACATAATTGGGAATATTATTGAAAACGCTTATAAAAAGAGTAAATTTTAAGTTTCTCTCGAAAATCTCAAATGTATTCATTGATGCTAAACTCCAAATATTAACTAGTCTCTAAATATGCTGAATCATTTTACTCTGAATAATACCTCTCTGTATATAAAACCTTATATCATTTAACATTATCCCAGAATATAATTATGATCAATTAAAATACTTTACGAGTTTCGTCAACCTGAGTTGTTTCCTCAGAAAACTTGATTATTAAATAAAACACACGCAAATATGCATCGCAATCATCTTAACCATACTTAAAACATCTATAGTTGCATTTCATCCTTGTTTTTTTTTAAATATTTTTCAACTATTCATATTTTAAAATTTAAGAGCTAATTTTTTAGTTCATGAAATTTTTTAATAGTTACACACTCCAAGAATTGCTAGTTAAAATTTAGAATATTTTCACGTATAAAACTTTATTAATAAGAAATGAAAAAGTTTCACTTGAATGTTGTATTCAAAAAGATGTAACTATATTACTCTTAATAATCTTATTTAATTTTTTTCTTGGTATTTTTATTTTAATTTAGTATAAATATAAATAGTTAATATGTCTTAAGAAGTTAACACACTATTATAAAAATTCTCTGACAGATGAAAATATTTCATAGGAAGCAGTTACGAGAGAAAGTGAATGAGAAGGAGAGAGAAATGTGTGTAAAACTAAAAAATTAATATTTAATTCAATTTTTGCCCATTCTGTGCTGATTTTTATCCAATATCTAAAAATTCTCGAGAAATGGATGACACAAACAATTTGTGTAGCATATGGTAATCTTTTACTTACTTCAATTACTAATCAGTTGGGAAACATAAGATCTGTTCCGTTAAACCTGCACTTCTTACAAAATTGGAACTTTTCATGCAATGTTTTAGAAAAAGTTTATTTGATTGATTGATTTTTTGATTATAATGATATTATTTGATTAATTACATCATTGAAATAATGTTAACTTTGGTAAATAGTTGTTGAAAAAATATAATACTTTTAATCTTTGTTTAATGATTACTGTTTTATAGATAAACTAATAATAAATGATTATAAAAGACAAATCAAATATTGATAAAAAAAATTTTACCATTTTACTCAACAATAGTTAATAAAAATTAATATAATATGAATATTAGAAACAAATTCAAATATTAAAAATAATTTTTTAATCATTAATATTGATTTCAATATTCCTTATTTTCTATTTAGCATTTTGTTAAATTCATTGAAAAATTTAAACTGAATATTTTTCTAGGGAAACTCTCTTTCCTGAATTCAAAAATTTTTTATTTGCTTTTAAAATAAATACCATCTACCACATGTGAAACGAAATGTATTCTATTTTTCGTAAATGGAAATTTCAATAAAATAAATTATTTAAAATTCTTAAATTATGGGTTTGTTCAGAATCTATTAGATTTTATAGTTTGCAAAGATAAAATTTTTATGAGAATTGTATGAAAAATTATTGTTGTTGTAAGTATTACACAAGTAATATAGAAAAAGTATAAATAATTTGCTTATAAGCAAACATGAAATTTTTGCACGTAATTTTTATAGTAAAAATGTAATAAATTAAGATGTATTAAATTTTTTTTATCAAAATTAAATACGAAAACTTGATGTTTTCGAAACTGTCTATCAAATATAATTTTGAAATATACACGAACATTGCAATAAATTGAAATATTGATAATATCTCTATCATACAAAACTTTCAATTAAATTAAATAATAAAAATCAGCTTCCTTGTGTTATAATTAATAATTCTTAAATAAAAATATGTATTATAAAAATTCATTTTTCTTCTCATTTAGTTTTAAAGAAACATTTGTATTTTTAAATTCAGTAGGTTATACTACAGTGAAGAAGTCTCTTATGAGTCATATACAATAAAAAAAATTTCGCGTTATTTAAATGGTAGAAATTGTTAGAAAAGAAAACTTCATAAGCTTCTAATTTTTTTTTTTTACATTCCTCGCACTAATTTTACATACTATAGTAATTTTATTTTTTATAATTTTAAAATAGTGTTCTTTGAATAAAAACTTAGCATAAACATTTTCCTGTTGATGGTTTTTATATTGTGCTTGATTTTCTTATAAACCAATTTTAAACCTATCTTTCTTCAAGTGATTTATTATCAAAATATTCAGAATAACAAAAACAAAACAAAAATTTCTATACAATAAAATTTATTTATTTACAGATGATTATAAGAAGCATATAGAAATAATTTAAAACAAAGACCATCTGAGAGTAAGCAATACAATAAATAAGCACAGAAAAATGACTTTAACTATTTTACAGTTAAAGGCCTTATCCCGAACTTTAAGTCCTTCAGCAAAGAGTGTTCAAGAAAAAAACGCTCTGAGAAATCTTTTTGCAAGGAAGACGAAAATCATAGAGTGAAAAATTTATTTTGGACAGACCCATACGAACAATGAGCAATCCCAATCACAGATTCAAATATTTCAGCCTGAAAAGAAAATATAATGTAATGAGTCGTTTATGCAAGACATTGTAGCAAAAATTAAATGTTCATGTAAAATTCGTGTATTTGTAAAAGAATTAACTACTTAAGAGTTAAAAATAAATAGAAAACTAGAGAATAAATAGTAGAATTCTTTAAACATGTGCCCTTCAAATTTATGTTTATCAAAAGCATTGTTAAAATATCTTAATTTTTTAGTTATAACACTTAAATAAACTTATATATTAAATTTATAATATAATGAATTTTTTCAAAATTCATTATATTATAAATTTAAATAAAAAGCAATATATTATTGAACTTACAAGTTACAAAGAGACGCATTTAGTAATATTTAAGACCATGTCCAAATCCATGTCCGAGCCCAAGTCCATGTCCAAGACCAAGTCCATGTCCCAGAGCAAGACCATGGCCAAGTCCTAAAGCAGGAGCATAGCCTAAAGCAGCACCATGAGCAATTACACCACCATAAGCAACAGGAGCCATTGGAGCTACATGAGCAGCGACGGGTGCAACGGGAGCAGCATAAGGACTGTTAATGACTGCTGCAGCTGGAGCGCTAGCAGCGGTTCCTGGTTCATTGGTGCTAACTTTGGCACGGAACCCATGTCCATCAGCAACGTAGTCAACTCGTCTTGCTCTTCCGTCGGTGTCTGCCAAAGTGTAGGAGCCTATTTTATTGCCATGAGCATCACCTACTTCAGATCTGGAGTTGGCTGCACCAACTGAGTTCTGAATGCCATAGCTGAATCCGTAGTTGCCAAATGCCTATTAAGAAAATTTAATGGTTTGTTATATATCAAAAAAGTCTTCCGTTCATTGAATTTATCTGTGTATTGTGAAAATATAACTTTACATACATTCCATTAAAATAAGTGACTTACATCCTGAGTTTGAGACCTGGAGCTTACACCATGACCATTCAGAAAAGTTGCATTGACAGCAACCAACACAGCAAAGAGTACTGCAATCTGTAAATGAGATTTACACGAATGAGCAATGAAATTTATGGTTTGATAAGCATGAATAAACATTTTTTTTTATTCTTTTTGATTGAATTTTATAAATATATTTGACTAAGTATATGTAAAAATTATGCAATATTTGTAATTTTATTTCAAAAAATTTCAAATTAACTTTGTCTGCTTATAACGAAATTATGGTAATAGCATAAATACATTCAAATCAATGTATCCTTTAGCTTATTTACTGTGAATCTATTAATAAACTTAATATATCAATATTATGTATCAGCCCTTTCATAATATTTTAAAAAATTACTGGTTTTTAATTTCTATTTTGATGAAAGTGTATTTATTTTCAGTAATACATCATTGATATTAATCCTTTGACAGTAAATAATTAAGAAAATATATCATTGAATAAAACTGATACTGAATATTTTCGTATCTTTTATTTAAATTTGTACTTTTTTAAAAAATAGTTTGGTTCATCTATTATATAATTGTAGTGATTTTTATTACTAAGAAAATCATATATTGATATCAAAAATCTAATTAATTTTAATGAAATTTCTATTTTACATTTTGAAATATTCATGTAAATACAACAAAAAGATACAATAAAGTACTTTCTTTAATTTTAAGTTTAACAAATATTTTAAATATAGGAAGTATCATTTATTTACAAAACAAATCTGCATTGTCATTTCATTGGAAAAAATACATTTATTATTTACTTATTTATAAATTTATTCCCCCTCGACAAAATATTTTTACCACATGAATAAATAAATTATATTTTAGGAGCAATTAATTTGCTGCAAAAATTAATTTGCATTTCTAAAAATTCAAAACTAACAATTTTTAATTCAAATGATTAGATAATACAATACTCCACAATATATTTTAAAAAGAATGTATGGAAATTATGAAATACTTACCTTAGCAAACATTTTTAAGGAAGAATTGATCACCTTTTTGAAATAGGCTCTGAATGGATAATCCTTTCACATTCGGTGCTTTATATACCAAAACGGTACCAAGGACAACGTAAAATCTTGTTATGTAAAACTGTTAAATTCTTCCGGTCATACATTCCTAGCAGATCACCGCGCCCATTAAAAAAGAAACAATCAAGGTTCTGTACAGCATGGACCAGAAGTGTTGATCTGATGTAAATTTTGTTAAAATCTTGAATAGCTTCAAAAATTTTTTTGTTTTAACAATTTTAATGAGAGATCTAGTTTTTATTATTTAATTAATTTCACAATGCCAAACAATATGATTATTTTCAGCAATAGAAAACTTCATGTTTTCATATTTCAATTAATATCAAATAAACGTCATTGTGTCAAAAAATTCAACATACTCTTTTAAAATGTTTGTATTTGAAAGTTAAAAGCATTTCTGTTTGTAACATGACAGTAAAATAAAAAAACAATCTATAAAAAATTATAATATGCAATTTTTTATTCATTTACAAAAAGAAAACCCCAAATTTAAAAGTATACACGGTGCTGATAAATATGGTATTTGATTGCTATATTGTATACGATCGTGAAAGATCAGAGTAATCTGCATTTTTCAGTTTTCCATGTCAATGAAAACTCTGCTCTTTGATTAATGATATTTTCATACATGACACGATTCATTTCATGCGCGAGTTACTTTCTCAACAAAGTTTCTTTAAACTTAAAGTTTCTTAATTCTTTAAAGTACCAATGAGCCAAACACGCCGTCTTTGTTGAGCCCTGGGTTTACATAGAGTACATATGCTTGAGTTTTGAAGAAAAACTGAGATTTGGAAAAATAGAGATATTTATTATTGGCTTAGTTTTGTGCAAAATACAGTTTTGTATCATAAAATGTCGTTTCTTGTATAGATTAGCTTTTAGCCGATCTATATGAATCGAATGAATATGAAGTACTTGAAAATTTCCATTAGTTAGAAACTATTAAACTTTAGATTCAATACTCCTTTCATCCGCTTTCCAATTCATTTCCGAATGGTGGCGCTTTTTGGAATTCGGAATGTTGTTGGCTACAAATTGGGCAAAAACAGTACTCTTTCAAAAATTGTAGAATAGTAAATATCTTTACTTTTTTTAGGTACTGGTAAACTCTTATAAATCGGTAAGTAGGTTTCTACAAAATACCATGTTGTGGGAAACTGTGTGATATACCACCCGCGACCAATATAAAAAGAGAGGTATATTCAAACAGCTTATTTCAAATATTTTTGCACTTGCATAGAAGCAATTTGATTTTTATTATAATTATAAATGTCTGTATGACAAGAAATCAAAACAAGTAAAATAATATCACTTAATATTACCTCAATTTAATACATTTCTTCCTTATTACGTTTTAGTCCTGTTAAACTGGAAAGTTTTTTCCGGTTTAACTATATAAACTTCCCTTTTTAGTCTTTTTCATTTAAATTTTTAACATTTTTCTATGGTTAAAATTATCTGCAATATTGCTTTATTTCACAAAATCATACTTGTGTTTACATTTTAAAGACACAATTTTTCTGTCTTTTCACTTTCCTGATTATTTTACCTGAACAGAATTTAAAATAATTTATTGAAATAATACATTAAGCGTTAACTACTCAATCTTAAGAAAAATAAATCAAAAATAAGGCGTTTATAATTATTCGTATAATTTCCCGTAAAGTATAAAAATATATTTTGCTTATTTATCCCTTATTATTTTAAGGATAGTTTAAAAATACAGTGATGCCTAAGATGTTCGTAAATCTTCCTTTCTTGTTAGGCAGAAATCATTTAATACGAGGTTATCCACCTGTTTCATACAGATCATTTTAAAAGGAGAAAACAGTCATAAATCTCTATTTTTTTATATAAGCAAAATTCCGATCTCAGGTGCATGGCCGGTTAAGTTATTTTACATTGAGTTCAAATGGGGATAAATTAGGGATATTAAAGTTAATAATAAAAGCTGTATCAGAAATTTCAGATTGATACTACATATTACGTAAAAATCAACATCCTTATATATGCCTCATTCCATTCTTTGCACCTATTGTCGATTTAATTTCAGTCAAAAACTCGCAGGACAAATAGAATAAGAATTTTATTTAGGTATAAAAAATTAATAATTACTTTAGTTTTCCTGATTTACTCACATCAGCATAATCTTTCATAAAAAAGGCTTTTTAAATTGATATTACTAATACTAACTATGCAATATAACAAAAAAATTGAATTGCATTTAAAAATTATTTATTTAGAAAAAATGTTCAAGTGAAAATTATTTAAGAATTACCATAAATTTTTATAATTCCTGTTTCTTGTTTTGATTACAAATAAATATTTATCTTTTCGTTTCTTCAGATTCAAACCGGAGAGTTGAAATGAGAAAATTAAATAAATGTTACAACTGAAGTTCTAAAAGGAAATTAATTTCTACGATGGAAAAACACAAGTTTTAAATAGAGATTTCATTTATTGTTTTTTTAATAAAAAAAATTATCTTTTTAACCCTTTGAGGGGCAGTGTTGGCAAATGCAAACACCATTTTCTATTCTTTTTCTCTAAACACTCAAGTGTTGTTTTATTGCAAACACTAAACAAAATCCATCATTTAACTTCCATTTGTACATAACAGATGGCAGCCCAAAAAAATTAATATTTAACTGAGAACGAAGCATAGGAAATTGGCTGTTTTTAATCCGTTTAATTAAAAATTCTGAAAAAAAATATAAAACATTTTTTATAAATGCAATTTACGTATTATTTTTCTTCGTGCATATGATGTTCTAGGTGTGCAATTACAACCAAATAATGTGCATTTATGTACTCCATTTTATTAATTTTTTCCAAGTGTTGTCATTTGACAACACTGCCCCAGTAGGTGATTCTCTTTCTTAGCCCGAAGAAAAGAACGAATATTGCACTGTGTTTTGAAGAGTTCAGTTCCCCTCAAGTATATGCAACTGCCATTTATTTACACTGTAAAAGAAAGTTGGGGTTGATTTCAAAGAGTGGATTGGAGGTGGGGGAGTAGGGTAGGGGTTGACGAAGGGTGGGAAACTCATAAGGGATTGTTTTTGCCTCATTTCTTGGATTTTATTCTCTTGAAAGGGATGCTTTTACTCCTTGCGCTGGCTCCATTTATTTTACTGATTTCCTTTACTGATTCCGTTAGTTTGAAGTTTTAATTTTTATGCTTTTATTAGTTAATTTTTTTACTCAAGACGATATATTTATTTATTTTGAATGATATTAACTTTTCTTAAAATATGTCACGGAAAAAACTTGATATTCAGGAATGCATTCATTTTGTGCACCCTTTTGCCAGACTTTGAAAAAGATCCTAGAAATTTAAAAACCTCTCGCAGGGAAATAGTAATGGGGCTAATAGCTATGGGAAACGACGGAAAAACCATAAAAAAGAAATCAACACCCTCTCAACATAAAAGAAACTGAAATACCAAGTTTCTGAGGAAATTCGATTGAAAAATGCTGACCTTCTTCCTATCAACTTAAGAGGTGCGTGTTTTGTAGCACTAAAGTTAAGCCACATTTTACAAGAATTATGTGCCAGACATGCAATGTAGGGCTAAGTCTAAGCAAACAAATCCCGAATGTTTTGAAAAATTTCATTCAAAATAACTAAAATAATTATGTGGAATAATTTACATTTTTATATTCATTTTTGTCTCTAATTATTGGTAAGCATGATCTTCCATACAATTAAATTTTGTCACCTTATATATATATATATATATTAACTATTCAAATATATTCAACATAGTGATTTTCTTATTGTTTTATTGCATTAGCATTTCATATTCTTAGAATAGTGTAAATTTTATATATATTATTATCTTTATTTGCTATGTCATGAACCTTTTTATCATGTAATCCTAAGTATTATTTCATTTTATCTATAAAAATTAATATAGCAAAAAAAGTAATTTTTGAATATCTAGCATATTTTATTTATAAATGAACCTGTTAACATTTATTTCCATCACTTTTTATGTTTTTAATATTTAGAGTAAAAGTAATTGTTTCAAGCAACATCTTAAGTTCTAGTGGGGCAGTGTTGGTAATTGCCAACACCAACCCCAGAAATATACAGTGGTTTGAAAATTTTTTTTAATGCATAATGTGTGTTTTAGATCCTTATGGTAAGATAAAGACCATTTTTATACTAGAGAATGATAAATTTCTTATAGTGCCCCTCAAAGGGTTTAAGCAGCAGACTCAATAAGTCTGTACTTTCGAAATAATACAGTAGACACATGTTTTTACGAAATCATATGGACCACTAGAACAGTTCGTAAAATATAAAATAATTATTAGATTATTCAGACTAAATTTTTTTACCTAAGCCCTTTTTCTTTATAAAGTGCTATATTAGAAAACGTTATTGATTGTATAATAAAATGAAAGAATTGTATATAAATTTCCTATTTAAAAACAATACTTTCATTTTATTACTGAAAAGTCAAGCTAAGAAATCATTTATCTTTTTCAGTTAGCATACTGTATTTTTAAGAAGCTATTTCTTCATTTTTTTCAATATATAAAAGTATTTTCCAGTTTTTCCCTCAAAAACATATCTTAGTAAATTCAGCCATTCAATTGCTTGCCTTCATTTACAAATGCATTGCTCCTAGAAGGTCAGTTTTATAAGGCAGGATCATGTCTTATCGCTGCGGCATATCTAAGCATTTTTAAACTAACTATTTATTACATTTAAGCAAACACACCACAGAGAAACACACAACTTTGCTCTCATATTTAGAAATAATATCATAGGAGAAAATTTAATTTCATTCTTTCTAAACACCAAGACATTCGCCTATCTAATTCACTCGCCGATTCCCTGATTTTCCCTCTTGAGATATACTTAGGGTTTTTCTCAAATCGGAAGTAAGGATTTCTTACAGCTCATAATCACTCTTTGTAAAAGTATCCTAAGATATTTGCTTTTGAAGCTGTGTTGATTGCACTCTGATCCATGGTCTGTAAGACACCAGTAATAATCACTGTTGCCGCCTTGAAAAATTGTTCAAAGGGCGATAAAGTGCGCCAATTATGGCAACCTCCTACGCTCTTGTTTCTCTCTGATTCAGAAAGAAAAGAAAAAGGATTGTATTTTGTAGCGGTATAGTCCGCGTTCTGATTCAAGCTATCGTGCTTAAATAAATATTGTTATTGTTTGTTATCGACGGAATTATTTACTTTAAATCCTACCATTTTGGTCAGTCGACCGGTAGGTGAATTAGCGTCCTTTGGATACATAAAAAATTTGAAACTCATATTGTTGAGTATCTTTAAAAGGTATTACTTTCGTTTCGCATCATGTCGGACTATAAGGTCTTGAATCGCCGACGAGGCACTTTAAAGGCAAAAATTGGAAGATTAGAAGCTTATGTTAAAAGTGATAAAGCAAAGAATGATGATGCAGTCACCTTTGATGTAAAAATTAGAAACGTTCAAGAAGCAAAAACTGAATTAATTGAATTGCGTTTACAGTACCATGCTATACTAGACGAAAAAGATGTAGAGGAGAATGAACAAATCTTTGATCAAATGGATGAAGAAATCGAAGAATTGGAGGTAAGCTTGTTAAAATTAAAATCCTCCTTTAAAAGTGAAATATTGCATGCTGATTCATTTGCTAATGAAAAGAACTGTAGTAATATAAAAGTAAAATTACCAGACATTCCTCTTCCAAAATTTTCGGGACATTATGAGGACTGGAATAATTTTAAAACACAATTTGAAACATTGATTTCTTCTAATGAGCATTTAGATGAAGCTCACAAATTATTTTACTTGCAATCGTCCTTAACTGGAAATGCTCGACAAATTCAAACTACAGAAGATAGTTTTTCTTCGCTTTTTCAGGCGTTACAGGAGCGCTACGATAATAAAAGGCTTATCGTTAATTCAAATATTTCGGGATTAATAAATTTAGAAAAAATTAACTATGAATCAGGTATGGAGTTAAGATGCTTACTAGACAAAGTAATCAAACACGTTAGAGCTCTTAAATCTTTAAATTTGGGATTAGATGATTTAAGTGCTAATATTTTGATTAATGTTGTTTTACAAAAGGTAGATAAAGAATCAAGAAGGCTCTACGAAATGTCGCTTAAAACATCCGAATTACCCAAGTGGGATGAATTTATTGAGTTTTTAAAAGGAAGATGTCAGTACCTAGAAAACGTTCACGCATCTCAGTTAAAACCGAAAGTGGGCAATAAAATGAAAAGTTTTTTCGTTGACTCTAATGTAAACAAATTTCAGTGTTTAATTTGTAACTCACCACAATATCACCCGATTTTCAAATGCCCAGAATTTTTAAAGGCTAGTGTGAAACAAAGATTTTTCTTAGTTAAGAAATTCAAGTTGTGTTTAAGATGCTATAGTTCGAAACATAATTTAAATTCTTGTGATTCTAAGTATAAGTGTAAATTCTGCCAGTCGATGTCTCATGGATCCCTTTTGCATGACTTTTCGAAATCGGAAATAAAAAATAAAAACCAAGGTTTCGAGCAGCCACCCAACAACACTCAAGAGCAAGGAGTTGACCTTGAGGTCAACTCTCCCCCTCAGAGCTTTCGGAAAATACATGTGCAAGCGCCACTTACGGACATAAATCTCAAACTGTGGTGTTGGCTACTGCTCACGTTTTAGTGCGGGATGCTTTTGGAAAGTCACATGTGTTGCGTTTTTTGCTTGATAGTGGCTCCATGGTAAATGCCATAAGTCGTGAGGCTGCAGATTTGTTGCGGGTAAAGGAGAGCAAAATAAATATGCCAATTAGAGGATTAAGTGGCTCCCTAATAAATGTAAAATCAAAAGTAATAATGGAAATTTCGAATTCCTCTAAGGATTTTATTAAAGTTTCGGAATTTATAATTGTTCCAAAAATCACTAATATAACCCCCACACGACAGTTGAATATTAATTTAAGAAATTTGCCTAACAATATAAAACTAGCGGATCCCACATTTTTTAGACCGAATAAAATCGATGGTCTACTTGGGGCAGAATTATTTTTTGATATATTAAAGACCAAAAAATTAAGGCTTAAAGATTCTCGCCTAATTCTCCAAGACAGTGTTTTCGGGTTTATTGTTAGCGGATCAAATTCCATTTCTAATACGACCAGTAATTATTATTGCGGACTTATTCAAGATTCAATTAACATAGATAAAACTCTTAGCAAATTTTTTGAACTTGAATCAATTCAAAGTACAACTTCTATATTAAGTCCAGAAGAAATGGAGTGTGAAGAACACTTCATAGAAACGCATTCTAGAGCACCTGATGGCCGATATATCGTGAAAATCCCCCTTAAAACTGACCATGTGTTAGGAGAATCAAAATTACTGGCATCTAAGCAATTAGAATCCTTATGCAAAAGGTTAGAGCGAAATTCTCAAATGAAATCATTATATGAAGATTTCTTGCGAGAATATAAGGATCTAAATCATATGGAGGAGGTATCAGAGGATCGAACCCCAAACACTGTATATTACATGCCTCATCATGGAATCTTGCGGCCTGAAAGCAAATCAACGAAACTGAGGGTTGTTTTTAATGCCTCAGCTCCTACATCTACAGGTACATCTTTCAATCAGCTGCAAAAGTTAGGTAGAATTCCGCAGCAAGATCTTTTTTCCATAATGCTTCGGTTTAGGAAGCATAAGTTTGTTTTTTCGGCAGATATATGCAAAATGTATAGACAAATTTTAGTCCATCCATCGCAAAGAGATTTACAAAGGATTCTTTGGAAGGAAGGTCCAGACATTTCAGTTAAAACATTCAGGCTTAATACTGTGACATATGGAACTGCCTCCGCACCCTACCTTGCCACGAGAGTGCTTAAACAGTTATGCGATGATGAAGAAGCTTCGTTTCCAGATGCTGCTAGAGTTGGACGGAATGACTTTTATATAGATGACGTATTAACGGGATCACATGATTTGGAATCAACAAGACAATTAATACTCCAGCTTGCCCAGTTACTTGCACGGGCAGGTATGTCCCTTCACAAATGGAATTCTAACGATGACAGTCTTCTCGAAGGTATCACTAGTAGTGAACAGTATTCCTTCGAAGATTCTGAGAAAATTAATTCGGTTAAGGTTCTAGGTGTATTGTGGAAACCTCAACTTGATTGCCTTTCATACAAGGTTACAATTAAACATAGAGACACTTACACTAAACGCTCTGTATTGTCAGACATTGCGAGGATATTCGATCCTCAAGGACTTATTGGTCCTGTTGTGACAAAGGCAAAATTGTTCATGAAGGAACTCTGGCTCTTAAATGCAGATTGGGATGCTACGCTTCCAGTTGCTCTTTTAGAACGGTGGACAGAATTTGTGTCACTTCTCCCAAAACTAGAAACCTTAGTTATTCCAAGACATTGTTGGAATGATGGAAATGTTACGATTCACGGTTTTGCAGACGCTTCTACGGCAGCTTATGGTGCAGTTGTTTATGCGCAGTGCAAGTTATCAGATGGAACTATTTCGGTTCACCTTCTGTGCAGTAAATCCAGAATTGCTCCGGCAAAACAGATCACTGTTCCTAGATTGGAACTTTGTGCAGCATTGCTGCTGGCTGAACTTATGCAGAAGGTTAATAAAGCCTTAGTCATCAAGGACTGTGCCACAATTTTGTGGTCCGACTCCAGTATCGTTTTGGCTTGGATCAAAAAATCGGCTCACGAACTGAAAACATTTGTCAGCAATCGTGTAGCAGCCATACAAGAGCTCACTGCGAACTGTCAGTGGCGACATGTGTCCTCAAGAGAGAACCCAGCAGATCTGATATCCAGAGGCCTAGCTCCAGATGACATCATAAGTAAGGACCTGTGGTGGACTGGACCAGCATTTCTTAAGGAGGCCACTCAATTACAAGAGACTAGCATTCCAGAATCTGTTGTGGACAATAATGAGTACTCGAAGGAACTGAAACAACAACCCGAGAACATTAATTTAACTGTTACAATAGAAAATTCAGCTTTAGGTCATATTCTTAAGATTACCAATAACTATGTTAAACTAATTAGAATTTTAAGTTTCTGTTTCAGATTTCTTCATAATATTAGAACAAGGGAGGACAAGCGTTATGGGCAGATCTCCAGTGGAGAATATCATTTCGCAGAAATAAAATTAATTTCCATGGTTCAATTAGAAGAATTCAGAGAGGAGTATAAGGCTTTAAAGGGAAGTAAACCCCTTCCAGGTAAAAGTTCTTTAAATTCCTTAAATCCTTTCTGTGATACAAACGGTGTCATCAGGGTTGGAGGACGTCTTCAAAATTCCGATATAGGTTACCAGAAAAAACACCAAATTATTCTTCCTGCAAAAAGTAAGCTAACTTATTTAATTATGGAACATTTGCACAAAAAATATTTTCATATTGGACCACAAACACTCTTGTATTACACAAGACAAAAATTTTGGCCTATAAATGGCAGAAACCTGGCAAGGAAAATTGTACATAATTGCGTAGTATGTATAAAAAACAAGCCTATGGTAGTAGAGCAATTAATGGGAAATCCTCCGCAGGAGAGAGTTACGGTAAATCCTCCATTTACAAATACTGGTGTAGATTTTGCAGGACCATTCCTTATTAGGTATAGAAATCAAAGAAAGGGTACACTTCATAAGATTTATGTTGCTATTTTTGTCTGCATGGCCACTAAGGCTATTCATATTGAGATAGTTTGTGACTTAACATCGCAGGCATTTATTGCAGCGTTGAAAAGATTCTTTGCCCGACGTGGCAAATGTAGGACCCTGTTCTCCGACAATGGAAAAAATTTTGTGGGTGCCCAGTCAGAACTTAAACAATTACATGGATTAGTAAATCATCCGGATGAAGTGCTAGGTAAGTTCCTAACCTCTGAACAAATTAATTGGTCCTTTATTCCGCCTGGAGCTCCTAATTTTGGAGGACTCTGGGAAGCGGGAGTTAAGTCCTTTAAGTACCATTTATTTAGGGGTGCAAGAAATGCTAATTTCAGTTATGAAGAGTTTCTTACCATAGTTACGGAAATCGAGGGAATCCTAAATTCAAGACCCTTGACTCCGATGTCGTCAGATATCAATGACCTAGAGGCCTTAACGCCAGGTCATTTCTTAATTGGGCGACCTATAACTACAATTGTTGAACCAAATATCGTTGATGTTCCCATCAATCGTTTATCAAGGTGGAAACAAGTTGAAAAACTGACTCAGATTATTTGGAAGCGATGGAGCTTGGAATATCTGAGTCATTTTCAAAATCGCAATAAATGGAAATTTTTAAAAATGAATGTCAGCCCAGGTATGTTAGTAGTAGTAAAGGAGCCTAATCTACCCAAATGCAAGTGGCTTCTTGGGAGAATACTAGAAGTTTATCATGGCCCTGACAATTGTGTCAGAGTGGTCAAAGTTCGTACTGCTCATGGGATCTTAAAAAGACCCATTACAAAATTGTGCATACTTCCTGTAAATACTGATTAGAATTATTGTACTGTCATAACATTGTAGTCTCTGAATATTATTTATCATTATTATTTTCTGTATTGTTTAATTGCATTAATATAATTGTTCTTACCATTTAGTACTTAAACCTGTGTGTGTTAATTATGAATATTAATTGCTGAACCTAAATCCTGAATGTAATGTTTATTATTGTGTTAGAATATTACTTTAAAATTGTGTAAATCATATTTTGCTATTATTTGATTGTTGTTGAATGTTAACCATTCCACGGGGGCCGGGATGTTGCCGCCTTGAAAAATTGTTCAAAGGGCGATAAAGTGCGCCAATTATGGCAACCTCCTACGCTCTTGTTTCTCTCTGATTCAGAAAGAAAAGAGAAAGGATTGTATTTTGTAGCGGTATAGTCCGCGTTCTGATTCAAGCTATCGTGCTTAAATAAATATTGTTATTGTTTGTTATCGACGGAATTATTTACTTTAAATCCTACCAATCACCATTAGAAACTCGATACGAATCGATTCAAGATCCGGGACTTCAACGTGAGAAGTGCTGTTATCCATGATTAGAAAAATACGATTCTCCTATTTAAAAAAAACATCGATCTAAGTCTCTCAGCCAATTTTCATAAATGTCATCCAAACTTTAACGTAAGCATGATATGCAGAATCCATTGTTTAAAATAAAGAAGTCAGTTTTGTAAATAGGTGAATCACTCAGCAAACCATGGCGTAATGGTAAGACAAACTGTTAGAATGACTGCTTGAGTGTTTTTCTTTTTTACTCCTTCATGTCAATGGAATTTGATCCTTAAACTATGTGAAAGTTTTCTTTTTCTCATTAATCAATATATATTGTAAATATTAAAAATCTGTAACTCAGTATTGTTAAATTACAATGTACATGGTGTGTTAATCAAACCATTCAACTATAAATTTCAGAAAAAGAAAATATAAAAAGATTGCAACACAATACATCAATTAAAATCATCGAAAATCTCATCATGCTCTATTAGTGTAGTGAAAAAAACAAATATTTTAGAAACATATATTAAGGGTCACCAGTTATTTACATAGAAATCAATATCTCTCTTTGAGAAGTTTTAAAATAGGTTTGAAAGGTTTCAAAAAAGAGATTATTTGTTTAACAAACAAAATAAAAAAATACTTATTTGACCATCATTCAAAACTGAATATACACCATAATTAATTTCGCTTGAGTTTTCATTTTGAAAATAAAATGCTATTTTTCTAAAGATTAGAAACTTTCCTCACTCATCAGTTTTTAAGATATTTTTTCTCCTTAAAAGTTTTATTTTCTGCATCCAACATTAATATCACGATTTTTACTTAAATGATATTTTATTTTCTTGTTTTCATTTCAATAGTTTAGTATATTTAATAAAATTATATTGGTTAGTTTTTGAATAAATAACCAATATTGGTTAATTAACTCGACAATCGTATGATAACTTACCTAGAAAAGTTATTTTTCGTTAATTATTTTTAACATAATTTTTTTTTAAAAAACACTTTTCCATTTATCCTAGAAATTAAAGGTAGAAATTAATTATAAACACTTATGACTTTGCATCTGAAAAACATTCATATGGTACACATAATGTAAGTTAATATAGAATTAAATTAGAAAAAACTTTTAAAGTGCAGCTATCATAAGCCAGTATATATATATATATATATATATATATATATATATATATATATATATATATATATATATATATATATATATATATATATATATATATATATATATATATATATATATATATATATATATATATATATATATATATATAATGCTAATAAAACTTCTTCCCTCTATAGTTATTCTTTATAATCTCAAATTAACTAAAATAATCCTATTTTTACATTTTCTTATGAAGAATAAATGCTTTAAAAATATGATTACAAGGCGTCCCAGTTTGATAATGCCTGTAGAACAACATGCCTTCTTTTTACCTGGTCTATAAGCACCTGTTGAATGAGAAATTAAAGGTAGAAATTAATGATACATTTTAATGACAAATTTTGATACATTTTCTTTGATTGACAACACAAGGACTGATTACAGGAGTTTGATGAACCAATCTACGGCTAAAATCTTGAGCACGTTAAAAATTGATATCTGGTTATCTTGTGAAAGTTTTTACAAGATTAAAATCAAAAAAGACTTTCTAAGATCTTTTAGCCAATGAAATTATTAATGTCAATATTGTTCACATTTTATTCCTCATTTCAAAGTATCTATTCTTACTTAAATAATTTATAAATATGAACATTTAAGCAATGAAATTTTTAAATTTATGTGCCTCTGTTGTTTACTATTAACCTTGGTTTATGTTTATAATAAGTAACCATTATTATGAACATAGCACTGAGAATAAACATTCCTCTATAACACACTAAAAACCTATAAAAGGTGTGCAGTACTGACTTCCTAAGACGCCGGGGACATTCCGGTGTCCATACTGAATACATCAGAAATCTTTCAAGTTTCAAGAACTTTTTTTCTTGAACTCACACACACTTTATAAATTTAAGGAAAATATACCACAAAACTAATCATGTATAAATTCAGTTTGGCACGAATTTTAAAACATTTAATAAAATGCTTATAAAAATGTTTGAAAGAAAAATTTTCTTATTCCTTCTTTTATAGTTGCTTTACTATTCATTATGTGTAGAATTACTTTATAAAACAACTCTTAAATTTGAAAATGTTAAATTACAAAACGCATGCTAGCTTTATCTTATTAATTCGATGGTTTATTTTATTAAATATTGCTAAATATTTATACTGTGAAATTAACTTTCATTCATGAAACAATTAATTATAATTAAATGATCTTTAAAAAGTTGCTATTATGATAAGAACTAGAATCATAAAAAATTTGTACGAGAAATTTTCAATCATACAAAATTTATTATGATACATTTATTGAGATATTTTAATTTTACACGAGAAATTTTAAATCCATACTAAATTTATCATACATTTATTTAAATTAGAGGAATGAATGGAGAAAGAAAATACCATTTTTCAATAATATTTATTGTAAAAATAGAGATTTTTATCATTTTTTGTTTATTTAAAATAGTTTAAACCATCGAAAAAGGTAATAGTTAAGATTACAGAGACAACGATAAAAAGAAGACATTCAAAATATGTTGTTTCTTTATTATCTTTATAATAGATAAGGACTAGTGCGTTTAAATATACCATTATTGAAAATTTAAATTGTAGCTGATAGAATGAAAATTTTAATGAAATTATCGAGGAAAAATGTCAAAAAACTTAAATTGCAATCACCTACATCTTAGACGATATTAACTGTTTTTAATATAACTTTTATAATGTGATTTTTAGTAATCTATATTTTTAATATAATATTTCCTAATCAAATATTTTAATTGCTAGATTATTTAAAATATTTAAACTTTAATTTTAAATAAATTATTCAGAATTTATATTTAATTTCATAATTGTTGAATTTCAAATTCAGCATTATAAAGCAGATTGTGAAATATTTATTTTACATAATTTATCTAAAAATAAAATATGAAATATTTTGAATACTCTAACAGTTAAAGAGATTTTATCAGAATTATTTACGAGAGAGATAGATAGAGAGAGAAATGCTTGTAAACTCATCAAAAAGTTCATACTTTACTGCCCATTTTGAGCTCATTATTTATCCAATGCTGAACAATTCTCAAGAAATGTATAATCTGAACAATTTGTGGTAAAACGGCAGATTGGAATTTTTTTTAAATTTCAATTAAGAATTTTTATTTTTCTCAAAATGTTGCAATATAACATATGTGTTCGGTTAAATCTACATTTATTAATTACTATGATTGGACCTTTTATTTTAATTCTTACATTTATTTACATTAGAGGAATGTGTGTGTGTGTGTGTGTGTGTGTGTGTGTGTGTGTGTGTGTGTGTGTGTGTGTGTGTGTGTGTGTGTGTGTGTGTGTGTGTGTGTGTGTGTGTGTGTGTGTGTGTGTGTGTGTGTGTGTGTGTGTGTGTGTGTGTGTGTGTGTGTGTGTGTGTGTGTGTGTGTGTGTGTGTGTGTGTGTGTGTGTGTGTGTGTGTGTGTGTGTGTGTGTGTGTGTGTGTGTGTGTGTGCTTGCTTTGTAAAGCTTATATAAATTATTTCATTAAGTATATCATTAAAAATATTCAAACTTTGATAAATGATTGTTGAAAGAATCTAATATTTTTAAGACCTTTTTAATAAAAGACTAATATAGAATCACTAAAAGACTAATAAGACTAATATAGAATCATGGTTATTTCCCCTTTTAAATATAAATCAAGTATTTATAAAAATTTTAGATTTGTCGGTCAAAAATACTCAGTGAAAATATAATGATAAATATATACATTACAAACGATATCAATTATTAGAAACAATTTTTTATTCATTGATATTGATTTCAATATTTATTTTTCTTACTCAGCATTTTGTTAAATTAAATGAAAAGCAAAAATCCAATAATTTTATTCTAAAACACTCCTTTGTGGTTAAACAAAAAAGAATTAATTTGCTTTAAAAATAAATTTAGCCTACCACATGTGAAACAAATTATATTCTCTTTTTCCACAAATGGAATGTTTAATAAAATAAATTATTTAAAACTTTAAAATCATGGTTTTGTTCAGAAGCCATTTGATTTTACTTTTTTACAATTATAAAATTTTAATGAAAATGGTATGAAAAATTACTGTTGTTGTAAACACTGCACTATAAATAATGAAAAAATGTAAAAGTTTTGCTTATAAGTAAACATGAGTGTTTACATTTAATTCTGATGAAAAAAATGCATTTAATGAATAAAATTTACAATTTTTTATCAAAATTAAATAGGAAAACTTAATGTTTTCGAAACTGTCTATCAAGAATAATTTTGAAATATACAGGAACATTGCAACAAATTGAAATATTGATAATATCTCTAACATACAAATCTTCTAATTAAATTAACTAATAAAAAATCAACTTCCTCGTGTTATAATTAATAATTCTTAAATAAAAAAATGTATTATAAAAATTATTTTTCTTTTCATTTAATTTTCAAGATATATTTGTATTTTTAAATTCAGTAGGCTATATTACAGTTGAAGAAAATTTCTAGTCTCTAATGAGTCATTTATTATAAAAAAAATTTTGCATTATTTAAATGGAAGAAATTGTTAGAAATGAAACTCAATAAGCTTCTAATTTTTTTGTACATACCCCGCACTAATTTTGCATACTACAGTAAATTTTATTTTTTATAATTTTAAAATAGTGTTCTTAGAATAAAAACTTAGCATCAAAAATTTCCTGTTGATGGTTTTTATATTGTTCTTGATTTTCTTATAAACCAATTTTAAACCTATCTTTCTTCAAGTGATTTATTATCAAAATATTCAGAATAACAAAAACAAAACAAAAATTTCTATACAATAAAATTTATTTATTTACAGATAATTATAAGAAACTTATAGAAATAATTTAAAACAAAGACCATCTGAGAGTAAGCAATACAATAAATAAGCACAGAAAAATGACTTTAACTATTTTACAGTTAAATGCCTTATCCCGAATTTTAAGTCCTTCAGCAAAGAGTATTCAAGAAAAAAACGCGCTGAGAAATCTTTTTGCAGGGAACACAAAAATCATAGAGTGAAAAATACATTTTGACAGACCCAAACGAACAATGAGCAATCCAAATCACAGATTCAAATATTTCGGCCTGAAAAAGAAAATGTAATGAGTCGTTTATGTAAGACGTTGTAGCAAAAATTAAATGTTCATGTAAAATTCGTGTATTTGTAAAAAAACTAACTACTTAAATGTTAAAAATAAATAGAAAACTAGAGAACAAATAGTAGAATTCTTTATACATAAGCCCTTCATATTTATGTTTATCAAAAGCATTGTTAAAATATCTTAATTTTTTAGTTATAACACTTAAATAACGTTTATTCAAAATTCATTTCATATTATAAAATTAAATAAAAAGCAATATAATATTGAACTTACAAGTTACAAAGAGGCGCATTTAGTAATATTTAAGACCATGTCCAAATCCATATCCGAGCCCAAGTCCATGTCCGAGACCAAGTCCATGTCCCAGAGCAAGACCATGGCCAAGTCCTAAAGCAGGAGCATAGCCTAAAGCAGCGCCATGAGCAATTACACCACCATAAGCAACAGGAGCCAATGGAGCTACATGAGCAGCGACGGGTGCAACGGGAGCAGCATAAGGACTGTTAATGACTGCTGCAGCTGGAGCGCTAGCAGCGGTTCCTGGTTCATTGGTGCTAACTTTGGCACGGAACCCATGTCCATCGGCAACGTAGTCAACTCGTCTTGCTCTTCCGTCTGTGTCAGCCAAAGTGTAGGAGCCTATTTTATTACCATGAGCATCACCTACTTCAGATCTGGAGTTGGCTGCACCAACTGCATTCTGAATGCCATAGCTGAATCCGTAGTTGCCGAATGCCTATTAAGAAAATTTAATTGTTTGTAATACATCAAAAAAGTCTTCCTTTCATTGAATTTATCTGTGTTTTGTGAAAATATAACTTTATATATATTCCATTAAAATAATTGACTTACATCCTGAGTTTGAGACCTGGAGCTCACACCATGACCATTCAGAAAAGTTGCATTGACAGCAACCAACACGCCAAAAAGAACTGCAATCTGTAAATGAGTTTACATTGATGAGGAATGAAGTTTATTGTCTGATAAGCATTAATAATACTATGCAATATTTGTAATTTTATTTCGAAAGATATTCAAATTAACTTGGTCTCTTAATAACGAAGTAATGATAATCACATAAAAGTATTCAAATTAGTTTATCTTGTAGCTTATTTACAATGAAACTCTTAATATGCTTAATATATTTTTATTATGTATAAGCATTTTCATAAGATTAATTCAGGATTCTAAAAAAATATCTTGCAAAACTGTTGATTTTTTAATTCGTAATTTTTAGTTTAAATTTCATATTTATTTTTACTTATAGAATATAAATATTCATTTTTTGGCAATAAATAATTAAGAGCATGTATACATTGATTATTTAGATTTCAACTTTTTTTAAGAAATAGCTTGCTTAATTTCTTTTAAAATTGTAATTATTTTTATTAATAAAAAAATTTAATTAGAATCATAATCCTCCTTTTATTATAGTTTCAAATTTTTTGAGATGTATTTTAATAATAATCCTGAAACATAACAATTAAAATTCATTTGAGGATAATTTTTCATAATTTTATTTCTCCTTCAAAAGATAACTAATAAAAAATTTTATGATATTTTAGCATACAATTTGTTATCGTGAGTTAGAGAATCCTGATGTTTAAATGTTTTAATATCTACATTTACATCAGATTGCATGATGAAATATTATTTTAACTATATCTGACAAATTTGAATTATTTAACCCAGAAAATATAATAAACATATTATAATTTTGAATAGCAACATCATTTACTTCAGGATTCTTTTCAGAACTTATATAAACAATTATAATGACATTTCTGCTTAACATTTTGAAATATTTATGCAAATAAAACAAAAAGATACAATAAAGTACTTTCTTTAATTTTAAGTGTAACAATTATTTTATATTTAGGAAAAATTATTTATTTATATATACAAAACAAATCTGCATTGTCATTTTACTGGAAAAAATACATTTATTTTTTACTTACATTTATTCACCCTTGACAAAACATTTTGGCCACATGAATAAACGAATTATATTTTAGGAGCAATTAATTTGCTGCAAAAATTTATTTGCATTTCCGAAAATTCAAAACTAACAATTTTAAATTCAAATGATTCGATAATGCAATACTTCACAATATATTTTAAGAGGAATATGTGTAAATTATGAAATACTTACCTTAGCAAACATTTTTAAGGAAGAATTGATCACCTTTTTGAAATAGGCTCTTAATGGATAATCCTTTCACATTCGGTGCTTTATATACCAAAAAGTACCAAGGACAACACAATCTTGTTAGATAAACTGCCATGTTCTAATCGTATATTCCTAGTAGATCACCACGCCCATTAAAAAAAAGAAACTATCAAGGCTCTGTACATCATAAAGCAGAAATTTGATTGGATGCAATTTTTGTTAAAATTTTGAATAACTTTACAAGCGTATTTTGTTTTAAATTAACAATTGAAATGAGACAACAAGTTTTTATTATTTAATTAATTTAAGGATGCCAAAGAATAGGTTTATTTTCATCTATAGAAAATTTTTGCAGGTTTTCATGTTTCTATTGTTTAAATATAATATACGTCACTGAACCAAAAAATTTAATATGCGTTTTTAAGAATTTAGCATTTAACAATTTAAAGTATTATTGTTGGGAACAAGACGATAAAGTAAAAAGTTATCTGTAAAATATTAAAAGGTGCACTTTTTATTCATTTGTGAAAACAAAAGCGCTGATAAATATGTTATTTGGTTATTAAATATTATAAGATAACGAAAGATCAAAGAAATTTGTATTTCCAATTTTTTATCCCAATGAAAATTATGGATTTTTATTTGTGATATTTTTTATGCATTACTCAATTTGTTTCATACATGAGTTACTTTCTCAATAAATTTCCTTTTTTATAAAATTCAAAGGGGTCATTCCCGCCAGATTTTTTGACTCTTGAATCTCAATGGAAAACATATGTCCAGGTTTCGGACAAAAATTGCAGTTGGAAAAAAAAGAGACATTTGTTATTTACTTAATTTTGCTCAGAATGCTGATTTACAACATGAAATGACATTTCATGAATAGATCAGCTAAAAAGGAATTTAAGTAATATAGAACCCTTGAAAACTCCTATTAGTTATGACAGTATTGAATTTAGAAATCAAGACTCCATTCTTTCACGTTCTTATGCATTTCCGATTGGTGGCGTATTGGAAAAAGCGGATACATGTTCACTAAAATTAGTCAGAAACAGAACTTTCTCAAATATTAAAAAAGTAATAAATATCGTTACTTTTTTAATATATTTTTAACCCTTCTATAACACAGTAAATAGTTTCCTAAAAATGCATTGATGTGTGGTACCATGTGGTATAAGACCCACAGCTAATATAAAAAGAGGGATACATTACGAAAAATTATTAAAAGCGTTTTTTATTGCCATAGAAGCAACTTGACTTTTATTAAAATTATGTATGCATTTATAATATAAAATCAAAAAAGGTAAAATAATATTTTCATTTAATATTACTTTAATTTAATAAATTTCTTCCTCATTATCATTTAGTCTAATCAAATAAAAAAATGTTTTTGCTTTACCTATATCAACTTCATTTTTAAACCTTTTTATTTAAATTTTTAACATTTTCTATTCTGTTTTTTTTTTTTAAATCTGAAATTTTGGTTTATTTCCTGGTTTTTACAAAGTAAGACTATTATTCACCTTATAAAGACGTGCAATTTATCATCTCTCTTATGAATATTCTGCTTATGCTAGTGAAAAGGAATTCAAGAAAAATTATCCCATATTTTCAATCTAATCCTTCTTTTTAAATTACTTAATGATAAATTATGAATTTCACAATCTTCTTTAATACTACTGTCTTCAGAACTGATATGATTTTCAATTTCGGATGTCATTTTCATCAAATCAGGTTTTTCACTTTTTTCTTCCTTTAATAAGTCTTCAATGAGCTCGATATTTACATCCGATTAATTTAGTATAAATTCTAATGTCACCAAGTTCATTTTCTGATAATTCAAGCATGTTTTCTATGTCAATTGGAAACACCCATATCTTCCTTTAACAAATTTGATGTTTTAGAGACTAGAATTCGAGATCGATTCACTGCTTAGTTGAAACTTGCTTTAAAGATTCTATTACATAATTTATTTACAATCGGTTATATCTAACACTCACCTCAGTTTTGAGATGACATGGAGTCTTGGCACAGGTGCCGTATAATCCATGATGACAAATTTAGAGATTGGCGATTTTATAGCGGATTTTCTTATGTATCTGGCAACCTCGTTTTTATAAGTCATACATATGGAAATCTATAAGAATTATGCAGAAAATTCTATTTTGGTAACCCTACTATTTACGTCATCGCGCACGTCACGATACGTCCTCTTGACAACATTTCTTCATCGCCAAAAAAATTCAGAATTTGTAATCATGGATTATACGGCACCTGTGCCGTCTTATTTAATGGTAAAACAACCTTGAAATTCAAACTTTCAATGTACAGCCCAAAACATTTTTGATTTAAATAGCACAGAGTTGTAATATAACACAATGCAGTTTAAAAAGCAATCTTGAAATAAATATTCAGTTATTTAAGCTTTGCTTTCACGTGCAAAGTGTTTTTATTTTTATTTTTGAATATTTATATCATGAATGACACAATGCTTTTCAAATCGATATTTTCTTGCTTCAAAATTTGGATTGACAGAAAGTTCTCCATATTTTTTTTATAGGTTTGCAAATTTTAAATGGTTTTTACTTGATTATGTTACCATCCAATGAAATACATTTTTAACAGCTATCATCAATCCAACTACTAAGCGTTTCTTCATTTTAATAAATCATCTTCCACACGGCATGCCTCGCCAAACACTGCACATGAACTTTGCATGACACCATCTGCTTTTGCATGGGAAATGAGATATAAGTAGTAATTTAGGCTTTCATGTAAAGTATAAAAATAGATGTTAATATTTTTCATTCAATATTTTGAGGTAGTTTAGAAATTTATTAATGCAAAAGGATTTTTGCATTGAAATTTGAAAATTTAGAAAAAATCCCCTATGAAAATTTAGAAAAAAGGGAGCAACTGATGATCCCGTAAATTTTTTCGCTGCCTCCTTCTGTTACACACAGATGACAATGTGTGTGTGTGTGTGTGTGTGTGTGTGTGTGTGTGTGTGTGTGTGTGTGTGTGTGTGTGTGTGTGTGTGTGTGTGTGTGTGTGTGTGTGTGTGTGTGTGTGTGTGTGTGTGTGTGTGTGTGTGTGTGTGTGTGCTTGCTTTGCGGGATCAGTTACTTTACAATCGAAGTCAATTATAGTTAAATTAATTACAACCGTTGAATCAAAATTTCAAAATGAATTATAGCTTATGTTTTAAGTTAGGTAAAGATCAGCATCCTGATACAAACTTCATTGCATTCCAAACAACCGTTCTCAAATTAATGCGGAAAATAAACAATTCGGAGGATACAACAAGTATTTTGTTTACATGGATAAAATATAAATAATTATTCAGTTTTCTTAATTTATTTGCCGACTGTTTCTTGATAAAAAGGTCCTTTCATATATAATTAGTAATACAAAATATGTGAATTGTTACACTGAAATTAAATTGCATTTAAAAATTATAAATTTAAAAAAATTATTTCAAGTGTAGGTTATTTAGAAGTTTCATAAACTTTTATAAAATTCTCGTTATAATATTTTGTTCATAAATAAATACTTAATTTTTATTTCTTTAGATTAAAGCAAATGAATTATTATGAAAAAATTAAATTGATGTTATAATAATAAATTGTTTTCTATGGTGAAAAAAATAAAAATTCCCATTATTATTATTATTATTGAGTAGACAAAATCATTCGTTACAGCAATAGAATTAGTGTGCTTGTATTTTTAAAAGTTGATGTAGTATTAACTTGCAATAATAATTCAATATCTTTAGACTCTGATAAAGAATTTTTCTATTAAATTATATTTTCAGCTAGGATGAGTCATAAATATTAATGTTGCCGAAATAATTTGGCTTCTTTGGAGTGGATGTAAGTCTACTTTAAGACTTTTTAGACTATTGGAAAAACTTACACAACCATCATCCACAAATATCTTATTAATTTGAATGCTAGACATACTTTCGATAACAAATATAATATCTACTTTCCATTTTTAAAAGATAGGTACGTATTATTATTCTTATTTATTCCTCATAAAAAATAGCTTTGTCAAAGTGGTGTTCCTCTCATTTTTAACTCTCCTACACCGCCATTTGTAAACTAAGAATTAGGAATAAGAGCAATAATTTTATCATTCAATTATGAAATAACTGCTTGAAGGAAGTATTGTACCTGTTAAGAAATTGTTGTTTTAATAAGAACATGTAAATATTTTTATGAAACTTTTAAATCCAATCTCATTTATAGATATAATAAATATGATGTGTCTTAAATGTGATTTTAGTGCCTTTAGATTTATTTTTATAAGATAGCTAAGACTTATATGAGAAGATGATAAATTTAATTGAAGTATAATCTGTTTTATACACTATTAAATTAGAAGACTTCAGAG
Source organism: Latrodectus hesperus (assembly GCA_037975125.1). Classification (NCBI taxonomy): domain Eukaryota; kingdom Metazoa; phylum Arthropoda; class Arachnida; order Araneae; family Theridiidae; genus Latrodectus; species Latrodectus hesperus. Next base: position 56,288,939 of record CM075850.1, on the reverse strand, counting down.
AATATTTGCAACTACACGATGGCTTTCATTAACTAAATTTTGTTGATAAAAATGTATAATAATATATCTAAATGTATCTTGAAAGAAATTTTGTATCTAAAATTTTAGTCAAGGGCTCAGTTGTTTCATGAAACATTTCTATTTCTTTTAATAAAAATTCTTATATTTCTCTACAAACTATGTATTTTATATTATGATTTTAATTGTTGTAATTGGATATTTTATAATAGTGAAATTAGTTTTATAAACATCATGTTTTTAAAAAACTTAATGCGTTAGTTAAATATAAGGAAGACATAAAATTCAATTAGATTTGAAAAAAATAGCTGATATAGATATCTAACAAGCCCAAATGAAAATATGCCAGAAATTTTTCTAACAAGAAATTATTGATACCTAAGTGGCCCAAACAAAAATATGTCAAAAATTTAAATATTAATATAAAAAGTTTATTATTATTATTTGTTACATACTTTTTCTTCAAGTGCTAAGGAAAACTTTTCCCCTTCTTTCAATACAAATATTTTTATTTGTTATTCTGAATCAATTTACTATGGACTCCACCTAAAATTCTTACGATCACCCACAATCAAGGACTTCGATTCGTTCCTTCCTGGTTAAGAAGAAAAACTTGTAATGCACTTCATTTTACAGCATAAAAATCGTGAGAAAAACTGTAAATGTTTACTTCAATCCGCATATGGTATAGTAACCGTTTGAAGGACATTCTTATTAGTTAATCACAAAAGGTGTGGCATGCTTTTATAGATCTTGTAAAACTGCATTAATAACAAGGTATCCTTTGATAACATCTATCTTGTTTATCCTTGAGGTAATTAATTTAGTGTTGTTTATTAGTGCACTAAATTTTAAGATAATATATATTTTATATATTTCAAAGTATATCCGCGCGCGTTTGTGTCTAACACAACAATTAATCTATAGATTTTACCACTTTTAAGCCTAATTATTTCATATATTATAATTTTTATATTTACAATTGAATACAAATGGGCCCCTAATTAAGCGAAAATATAACTATTTGCTTAAGAACGTTGGTATAGAATTTGTGCATTAATGTACTTTTAAGTGATATCTTTAAAACTTGTATTGAATTTATTTCATATTTAAACGTGTATTTTATGATACTTGGGAACCTTACTGATATAATATTAGTTTCTCAATAAAAATTTACCGGAAATCGATTTTTTTAGAACCGAAATGTAATCGATGATAAGAGCTATTATTTCCAAGCCTTAGAATTGAAGCTCTTTATAGTTATAATTTATAGTTCCATATTAAAGTCTTACTAAAGGCATATCATGTAGGTAAGCCGGGAAAATGCATCTTAAAATATAACAAATAACAATTTCACATAACTGGAAAATTTGGATCAATATAAGACTCCATAACTGATATTATCTTCTTCAAACTTCTTTATCACACTTACGGACAGTTATTTCTCACAAGTTTAACTCTATTAGGCTTGACCAACACAAGAGGTTTTAAATTTAAGTCTGTTTTTAGTTAGCCTTGAAATCTATTTCAATTTCAAAACCGTGTTACCGTTGCTCTAGTTAATGCAGTGATAAGTTTAAAGAAGCAAGTTGAAATCTACAAATATCTAAATTCCCATTTTATATAAAATTATCATACAGCTAACACATTCAGCATTGCTTCACAAAGTTGATAAGTAACCAGAACTATTTTTGAATTATGGAATTGCTTGTAAATATAGATGAACATAAATATAAGAGGAATATGTTAAGAAGTTATTTAGCACATACAATGTTATGAGTAGTTACAAAATGCTTTTTTTGTATTATTGAAAAGATATTTGAATATCTAGAATCGTCATTCCAAACATAATATTCTAAAAAAGTAAAACGAAAACATTTACCACTTGATTTAACTATAAATTAACATCGATAAAAACATTAATAAAGACTAAATTAAGAAAAATGTAAAATAATCCAAATAATAAATAAAGTTTGATTCCTTTTTAAATATATTCATTTTGAAACCAAAGCATTTCTCATTTAGCGTACATAATAAACTGGAAAATCATAGCATAAAAAATATTACACTCTAAATTAGGAGTAATCAATTACTTTTTATCAACCTCCTACTTTTGTATCTCTATTAGTAAAATTTTCTATCTGCCCATTGATTCTACAATAATAGAATTTATAAAGTAAGGAAGTAAAAAACTTTATAGAATTATAAAGCATAGTTACAGAGCAAATTAAAATTACTTAACAAGAAATTTATATTGGATTTTTGATAAGTTAGATTAATCGCAATGCCATTTAATTGCCCCGCTATTGGGAACTAAAAAGGCTAAAGCTCTCACTTGTATTAGGTGCCAAGTTTCTATTAGGCTACTTCTGTTTTAAACCTATAATTTTCAATTTTTGTTAAAAATTCAGCTTCTAAAATCTTAAATTCTAATACAGGTTTTCGTTAGTTTACAAATTTTATTTCGAAGTTAAATTATGTAACAAATTTTAAAATAATTATCGGAGAATAGGATTGCAAAAAGTGATGATTATAAATATAATGGACATCTGTCCATTTTTTATGTCAGCTTACAAAAAGGCCATTCTTCTTCAAAAGCACAACAGCACTTTACAGTCCTTCATTTCCTCAACCACATGCTCCCTCCATTATCATTTGCAATTACGCTCCATTTTTTTATTTTTAAAGTATTTAGGGTTCCTTCAGTATCATTCATCCAACGATTAGATGGTTTTCCTGTAGCCCGGGACTCTTCAGATTTTTAAAATGATACGGTTTTTGTGGGATTATCATCTGGGCAACTCCAAACATGATCTTAATCGGTTACTATGTATGATTTGTGTAATCTGCGGTTGTCTATATAACCTGTATAACAAAAGTTCCTTTACAAAAACTAAAAAAGCAGTTTTGAGTTTGGCAGGCAATATTTGATTTAGAAGACAATATAGCGGTAATTTAGAGAAAAGTCGAAAAAATCGTATATCAAATACTCACAGGGTTTTCCTTGCAGAAAATTCACGGTCCCTTACAAATACAGCCAAGTTCATTGCTTTGATTGTTTCGCTTTAAGACTGAAGTCTATTTCAAATATGCCAGAGTAAGAAGAGCTAACACTTTTGAAATACAGATTTGGATTCTCGTCGATGTTTACTACTGTCATTTTCACTGTATTCTACATTTTATTGTACAGCCTTTTTATCTGTTCTTTTCTTCAATAAAAACAATTTCTGCTCTAAGACGTAATTTCAGCGAAATGTATTATAAATTTATTATTATATGCTTTGCAAATTCCTTTTCCAGAGAACTTTAACTTAACATTTATAGTTAATTTAAAATTATTATAATAGTAAGTAATCTTAATGTAACCCCTTAAGTAAGTTTCAAATAAAACCAAAACAAGTGATTCTAAATTTATAGTCCATAAGCAGTTTAGAAAAGTTTAGCTTTTATGAACAGCCTATCAGAACTCTATGGAAGCTAAATATAATTTTATGTGAAAATATTTAGTTAAACTTTTCATTAAATTACCATGGAATATTATTTTATTTGAGAGCAACAATATAATAAAAATTGCTGCATTATGTCATGTCATATTTTATATATATATATAGGATTACATATGTAATATTTTTAGCTTATTCTGGTACATTAAATATATACATGAACTCTCTATTTTTTATTAAAGACTTTAATGATGCATGTTGTTCTAAAATTATTTATTTTAAGAAAATAGCATGTTCGATAAAAACATCTGACAATTTATTTTTATTATTCTTTTTTTACCGCATGTAATTTCCAATAAGCTAGCGATTGTTGTGATTTTTTATGGATCCACAGATTTCGGACAAAACTTCCATGGATAGCGGGCATTAAATATATCTATTATCCATGAAAGGATAGAAAATGAATGAATATTGAGAAGATGCAAAAATTTTCAAGAATTTACTCCACCAAATCAGAAGTTCAATTACTATTTTACATTGATCAATAGCAACTAAGATCAAATCTGGTTTCCTATGATCTGAAGAACACAAATTTACCACAGCTAGGTGAGATAGTTTCTTATAATATACTGACGCAATCTGGTAAATAATTCATCAACTCAAAGGAGATTATTTGGTTTTACCCTCATACAAAATAAAGCTATTCCTCAATGTAAAACAAACTGTTTCCCTATGTTAAATTAGACAAAAAGAGATAACATCCATTAGCATTCCTTTTAAACTCCGTTTGACTCGAGCCCTGATCCATTATTTGTGAAATAAACAACTAACCATTATAAAAATCTACAAAAACCACATAGTTGTAATACTTTCAACATTACATGCAAGGTATGTTTTTCATGAATACTGAGCATTATTCCTGTATTATAAGGAGGAAATCCTGAAAATTACAGAGTAAAACTCTAATAGACATGCCAATAAGAAAATGCATTTTTCTCCTCCATAATAGTTAACGATGAAAAAGGACTATATTTGAAGAATAGAATATACTACTAATGCTACAATGTACTTTTTTATTATTCCTAATAATTCAAGGCTCCAGGTTCGAAACGCTTTATAAACATTAAAGATTTTGCTTTCATTCGAGAAAATTGGAATTTATATAACATTCCAACTAAAAAAGGAAACTTCGCCTTTCTGTCAGTCAATAAATTTGAAATAAACTTTATGTCAAAACTCACATATTTAAAATTCAGTTTTTCTTAGTTCGAAAAACTTATGAAATTTACGAAAATTTTAAATCTTTGTAATCTTTTTGATACAATATTTGATATAAAGAGCTTTTGTAATGGAAAGAATTATAGTTAAAATATGTGTATGTCAGATTAAAAAAAAAAGTAAATGCTAACTAGAATAATAATCACCAAAACATTGTTTAACAAATTTTAACAAAAAATATTAACAAATAAGTTAAACCTTAACTATAATCTACAAATTATAAAAATAATCGATATATTTTTATGTAATCGATTCTATTAATGCAACGATAATTTTCTCTGTAATTTTTATTAATTGTCAATTTTGTATAGACCTATTTTATAAAACATAATTTTCAAAAAATGTCCCTATTTAAAATTAGTATTTTTAAAAATTTTTTAATGAAAAACAAATATAAATATTTAATTTTTATAATAATATTCATTTCATTTCTTTATCACTCAAAATTCTTTCAATCAAAATTTTTCTCCAATATGATATTTATTTATTCTGAACTAAATAATTGAATGATGTTTGTTTAACAATTTTATTACCTATAGAAATTAATTTTAATGTAACTTCATTTTGTTAAAACAAAATTAATCCCATGTAAAAGATATTTATTTTCCATAGTGAATAGGAAATTCACTAGATTTTATTTTAATCAAATGAAAATAATTAAAGTTTTTATGAACAATATATACTTCGTATAGTTTCTTTATGTAAATACTTCATCGCTTCTCGAATCATTTGATATAAAAATTTAAAATCTGTTCTTTAACTAAAAATTTTACTTTTCATATTAACAACCAACATTATCAAATTTTAGAATATTTTTATATATATTTAGCTACAATATGTCACATTCAAATTAATGAGTCAAGTAAGCTTCCAACAATTTTTAAAAAAAATCTCAGAATGAAATAAGAAAAATGATAGAAAACATGATTAACATTGATGTATTACATATTCAAATGCTATTAATTACAGTTATATTTAATCCCGCTCAAATCCTTGACATTAAACCGGATCGAGGAATTGTAACACATTTCTTCTATTATAAAACTCCACAAAACACGCAGGCGATATGATGTCATGACCTTCGCTTGCAAGGTGGCTTCTGCGCTCATTCAAGGCTGAAAAGTCAGCGATCACACTACTCTCAGTGCATACTAATGAACTTCCGCGTATGTAAATGTTTGCACATAGGCAACACCTAAAAGAAGTATTTTACGAGCAACTTCGGAAAATAAACAAAATCATTGCTCTCGAAAGTACCGCTTAATTCGGTTATGTTTCGATAGCATTTAATAGCATTTAATAATTTAACACAATTAAAGATTTAAACATCAATATATACTAGGAAAAAATGGGAAAAGTTTTCCTTTATGCAAGATTTGATAGTATATTTTCATTTGCTATATTTTGTTTGTACATTGTTGTTTTTGCTTATACCGCATTAAGCTACAGACTGAAAGCAGTCAGAAACGAATTCAAAAGCGCATAAATAAATAAATATGTTATTTTGGATTACGATGAAGTGAAGAAGACGACAACTAACTGACACCTTTCTATCAAAATTACCATATTTCTTATACAAAATCATTATATAAATTAAATTAATGAGTCTAAGCTCTTTTACTCTATATTTTACATTTGTTTGGCTTCGGTAAAACAAGCTGTAAGATTTTTTTATCAACAGAATTATTGCGGCATATTCAAGAATTTACTTTTCTAAAATTAGACAATAAATTTCTGGTGATAATTGAAAATGTAGTCTGGGGCAACACACATTCAATTTAAACTTCAGTTAAATAGCATCTTCGATTTTAAATTTTTTTCGCCTATTCCCTTTTCTAAAATCTTACACCGATTGGAATTCAAGCGGTGCCTATATATCATCCCTCTTAGGAATACTGAAGTCATTGTTTGGATTAAGGATTAAACTTATTGATTACAAATTTTTACATGTCAAAATATCAATTTGAAAAAATATTTATCAAATACCTTTAAAAAAATTTTTATAAAATCTATTTTATTTAAATATTTTAAATTTATGCAATTTAAATTCCTTGATCCATATTTTAGTGTTCAATGATTATGATCTTGTTTTTTAAATGCATCCTTCTGTTGATTAAGTGCATTCTAATCAATCATTGAGTTCAAGGAAGTGTCACTTAACAATTGATTTAACGTCTTTTATTACTTGATAATTGTTTTAAAAATTGATATAATACTAAATTTAAGATGAACTAAATCATCGGTTAAAAATATCTAGAATTTGAAAAAGAACTGAGATGAAATTCATTTAATAATTTTAAGTAACTAGCAAGCTTTCAAACTTTACTCTGAAATCAATGATATCTGCAAATATCTTATAAAAGATAGAAAGAGGTTATCGTTTCATCAAACCTTATTAATAGCTTGGTACAGAAAACTTCACTCCCATAGCACAAAAACTAAAGGAAAGTTTCTTTGAGTTACAGATATATTTTACCAATATTTGGCATACACAAATGAAAATATATTCTGTTATTAGCTTTTATTATGAAAATAGTAAAACCATATTGACCAGATGTGATTATCTATATATGTCATTTAATGTATTTTTTACACTCATTAATAAAGTGTGGGTTATGTATAACGTTATTGTTTTCATTTCGTTCTATTGTTTTCTTTTCTCATGCAATAAGTCTAGATTCGAATCATTGTATGAAAGTTGGGTGGACAATATATATTACATTCCAACTAACTATCACCCAATAATTTGCTTAATAATCTACATCAAATTATCATTAATAACGATGCAACTTTACTGGATTATAAGCACAAATGCTAAGATTATTATTTCTGACATTTTCAAATAATATAACAAATAATAATTTCATGGTCTTCTTTTTCCTGGCCAGTATCAGACAAAAGAGTGTCATTTCTAACATCATCGCAAGCATCAATGAACTTCATCCGGACTTGATAAAAGGAAGCTTCAGTTATTTACATCCAGGAATACCCGTTAAATATAGTTTCTTCGCTATTTTCTTTTATTTTGAATTTAGTTTACATGGATTTTAATTTATTAACATGAATTTATTGTAGAATAATTAAGGAAGTATGCTTGTAACAAATAAGTCACAAGGTAGTGTCCAAAGACGACAAATATCGCCTTATATTCAGTATTCATAAAATTAGCATGAAGAATCTATAAAAGGAAAAATAATGTAAAATTTTATCAATAAATTAATCATTGCAGCTTTCTTTAAAGTATTAAATAAGAGAGTAAGTTTAAAAAAATTTAGTTTAAAATTCCTTTTCATATTATCACTCATTTAAAAATAAAAATCAATAGAAAAACGATTGCCGAAGTTGCTTTTAGAGGATTTAAATCCAATATGAAATCTACCTTATGAAATATTATCATTAAGTTGAGGATTAATAATGTTTTTATTATATTTCAATATTATTGACATTATTACTCTCATGTTCATCGTGACCAAGTGGTATGATCACTCTTTACAGAATAAAAGGTCTTGCACACAATTCCAGCCATTTTTGAGTAAGGTGGCCAATGAGTTTTTACTTCCTGCGTGTATTCTGTCTGGGTAGGTACTTGAGAGTTTTCATGGTTTTTTTCCTTGCGACACGTGAATATGAACAATTATTTATGGAATAAACATACGGTGAATATTCAAATATTTTAAAACGCTCCTAATTTTTTAAGCTGTCCACTCTGCAGCGTCAAATATTATCCTTTAAGAATTCGAACTCGCTCACTTTCCAAACAACATGAGACAAGTGTTAACTTTCAGATTCAGCAGATTGGGTAAGTCAGATTTTTTTGTCTCCTTTCTTGTGTCACGTGATTATACTCAACTGTACGAAAAAGAGAGCTATTATTATAAATAATTAAATTGAAACAAGTAAAGTAAAATGAAATTCCCTATTTATAGGTTGTTTCATAGCTGATATATAAATAAGAGGAAATATATCATTATTTATCATTATTTATCTCCCTAATGATGTTATATACTTCAAACTTTTACATTTAAGATAAGAAATATAAAAGAGGATAAGGCTTATCTTCAGGCGTATATTTTACGTTGTTGGAAAATATAAAAGTATCCTTTAACTATTGTTGGACCACGAGTTGGGTGTCGTATATTTGAACAAATCCAAAAACGCAGATACAAAGTAGTTTTTCAGTTCATTAATCGTTTTCGTTACAGCTAAGCAAAGTTCCTTAGATTGAAGCAAACAATTTTTTGATAAATAATTTTATTTCGGTTGTTTATTACTTTGGCGCCAGAATTGTAGAAACATGAGTTGGTTCGTATGTTTGAATTAATCAATGAGGAACCAAAGAGGTTTCATTTTACTTTTTATTCACACATAACAGCGCAGAGGACAATAAGTAGAAGGCGTAGATAAAGTGAAATCAAGAGTTGCATTCAATCAGAACGCAAATAGCGCTATTTGTAATATAATGAGGAGATGAAAAATCCTTCGCCCACAAAAGTTAAAGTTTAATTTATTTAAAGCTTACTTATAAAATATTAGATTTCTAGAAAATTAAACATGTGTTTTAAAAAAATAATATGAAATTTATTTTAAAAATTTAACACAAAAAATTTCAGTTAAATTACACAGAAAGAGAAAATGTTCAAAATATGAATATTTTCTGGTGCACAGAAAATGTCAATCAGAACATTTCTGTTGGTTATTGGCTCTCTCATAATCTCAGCAATTTTACCTGTTTTTTCCAAGCGGTACAAATGTTGAAACGACCATATCCTTTTATCACTTTAAGTTTTAAATCTTGTAAAACGAGAAACACTGTCACGGCCCTTGTAAATTTCCGCTAAAGTGCAATTTTAGCTAAAGGCCAATCTTTCATTAAACTGATTAATGCAATGTTTCCAACAGCAAGTGAGCTATGTATCTCATTGTTTGTCTGCTTTAGGATTGAAATATATTCTTGTTGGAACTGAGTTTTAAGTGCTTGCTTAACTATATGAAGATAGCTTGCACGTTTGTAAAGATTTTGCAATTCGTTTTGGTCCAAGTCTTTTACACAGAATTCAATTTGCTCTTGTGCAAAAATAGAAATGGGGTACTCGTTATCAAATACCCCATTTCTATTTTTGGCAAGGTAAGTCAAGGGTTTATTGCTTAGAAGGGCTTCGCACTAGCACATGACGGTGTGAGGTTTATCGCATTCAAGAGATGCTTTTCCCAAATAACGTGTCAGCAATTTTTTTAGCATTCTGACTACTCTTTCCTCAAACCGTTACACTAAGTGGCTTTTAGAAAATTAGAATGCCAGGAGATCTTCTTCAAATCAGAATGAGAAATAATGGTACTCTTCTGTTCCCTTTTTGGAGTTCGTTGTTAAGTCTTACGAAATTTTTACCATTCTTCAAGTATATTGTTTTTACTCGACCTTGAAGTAAATTAAATCTATTCAATACAAGAAGAATATTTTGTGGTGAGACGTCGGAAATAAGTTCAAAATGGAATCACCGTAAACCACATATTTTAAAATTTCGATCCTGACTTTTTCATGATTTCGCAAGAACAGAGCATCAGCTAGATCCACACAGGTTGTCTCAAACACAGCTGACATTCTCACACGGTTTTAAGGAAGAGGTGCGAATACAAAGTGAAAGGTTTTGACTTGAATCTTTGACGAATTACACAGAATAGACAGTTTATCAATCTGTGTAATTTATCTAATCTATTAGACAGATTAAACAAATTACACTGATTTATACAACAGTGATTAGACCATTTTCCTCGATCTCAATAGCCAATACTTTTCTCGTAGAAGATAACAATTGTTTAGGCATCTGAATGATTATAAATTCGTAAAGTCTCTTCAATAAACCTTAAAACAAGTTCATGTTTATCAGGTAATAAGATCCGTCTTCTAAAGTAATCTCTATAATCTGAAAATTTTGGCTTTCACTCTGAAGAGGCCATCAGAATCACAATAACGTTCGGAGTTGAGTCGAGAATTTTTTACCAAAAGTCTCGATATGAAAAGATGAATTTTGATCTCAGATTTGAGAACTCTTCTTCGCTGAGGCCTTCCTCGAGCAGTCTTTTTGACGATTCGCTGTTGTTTTAGCATTTAAAGGAAGCATTTCACATAGCCCAAAATTCGAACGATAGCAGAAAAATTTGAAACACGTTTAGTCCATTCGAAGAAATTGAAGTCTGAATCATTCAGAAATAGATGTGACGCAACAGTAGGCTTTCTCTGTTCAGTAGCAAGTACGAAAATTAAAGCATCTGTAAAATCAGACTTATCGGGGAATGGCTAGGAGGCACGATATTTCAATCATATGGGTTCATCCAACCAACAAAAACTTGTTTATTCATTCGTTGCATCCCTTATATGCGATCTCTATAGCGTTCATCTGTGATGGAACATAATACCAGTTTTCTCTCGATGAGATTAACAGAGTTTCTTTTATTCGGCTATTACGAATGTTTTTTAAGTCCTTGAATTTTTGATCCACAATTTTGAAGTCAGTCTAGTAGAAATTTTGAATGTTGTGAATGCTTAATGATGTTTTGACACTCTAGATCTGATAACTGCAACCAAGAGTTTTGGGATGGATATTTTAGTTTTCGTTTTGAAGAAGGGATCCTTTTTTAAAGGAACAACGTGATTTTGCCTGAACTAATTTAATTTAAACATCATTACCGCATTCATTCGCAAAAAAATTCACTTTTCAAAGGTTTTCACACTAGCATCGCAAAACATATGCATAGTGATAATGAACTCATATACTAAGCTACAAAGTAAATTAGAATTCGAAGAAATTTAAATAATTCCCAGCTATCAAGCAAATTTTTAAATTCTTCAACAGTTTCAGGAGACAGCTTTTGATCTCATATTAGCTTATAATTTTCCACAATTTTGGCAATAGAAGATTCGAAATAGGTGTTACAGACATTGTAAAACCGATTGGGTCAAATATCTTTAGCAAAATTGACCAAAGTTACCTTTTAGAACATACATCAGTCATTTTAGTCAAAACACTGGTGAGGTCACAAGCCTTCAAATCAGTATTAGGATCTCAAATGCAAAGCATTTTTTTATATTGTTGCTCTGAGGTAAAAACCCAACCTGTGAACCCAAACTCTGCTTATGATATGATTTGACAAGCTATTGTTTGAAACCGTTGAAGATCTATTTATTTTGGACCCTAGTTACAACATTATCGAAACAAAAAGAATATTTTAATTTAACTACAACATTACTTTCTTTTTTAAATGATAGTAATAATAGTCATAAGTAAAAATAGGCTAGAAGAAAGATCAAAAATTACTCTACATTGCCTTTAGATTTTAATTTCGTGTATTTCCTGATCCACCGTAGAAATCAGAGAAAGTCCCTATCTGTAGAGGAAATTGAGATTTGCAAGAACGGTTTGTAATTATCTGCAATGACAAGAGTCTGTCTGCTATATTTGCTTAAAATGGAAGAGATAAACTGAATACAATTCCGTTCAGTAGTTAAGCTTTCATCCCTTTCCAATGCAACCTTTTAAAGTTGAGATATTGAAGGAAAAATTGTAGACTGTCTATTTATGCCTAAAAAAATACAGTAAAAATTTTTAAATATCGCACTTATCTCGATTTTGTGGATGTTCCATCTCATCGAACACTGCGTTCCAAGGGTCGTGAAAAGCTCGGCTAAGCGAGCATTGCAGTGAAGCACTTAAACGCGTAATTGATTTTAAATATGAAAGCAAAAATAATGCATCACACCTGCGTAGAAAATTTAGCTTGACCCAGGGTGCACCACAAGGAGGCTTCTACTTTACACCCCTATCCATAAAAAAAGGAATATGATTTTTATGCTATACATGAGTACAATAAATCTTTATTATATGTGGTTTCTATATACAAAATATTTACAGATTCATTAATTTTTTCATGATATTTTTGAAAACATGTTTCAACCTTTTGAAATAAGTACAATCCAACATTATATATTTTGCAAGAAAAATTTATCTTGTCTGGCCTCTGCTTTGCGCCATAATGTCATGATTTGTGCAACAAATTTTTAAAAAAAATTAACTAGAAATTAAAATATTTTCAGGAAAAAATAAAGTAAAACTATATAAATTCAAAAACAATCTATGCAATAATATAAACAGCAGCGAAATTTAAAATTAAGACCCCAAAAACCATACACCCCTAATTAGAGATGACTCGAACTAATTGATAAAATATTAAATCCCTCTGAGGTTTTTCTATTCAAAAGACCCAAAAGGTTATAAAAAATATTTCCCATATAAGCATCCCTTCCCAGTAAATTCCTCCGCATTACTTCATTCCTCCTCTGAAGTGTGAGTAAATATAAAAACAGTTGTTTTTCTTTCGTCATTGCATTCAAAGCTAATCACGTTCTGGTGAGCGAAGGAGAGAAAGTACCATTGCCGCGCAGTATTCCAGGGGATGGAACACCTTGTTTTATTCAATGATACTACGTATACTTTCTGCTTAAAAAATTTAAAGTAATATAGAGTAAATTGTTCAAAGTATCGGCAAAACAAAATAACGCAGAAATTTCTTTTCAAACAATTCTCTTATATCACAAAAATATTAGGAAAAATTTCTTTAAAATTAGGGATTTCAGTTATCTGCGTAAATGATAATAATTGATCGTCTTTTGTGGTGCTGCCATCTATTATCGGAAAAGACAGTCTAAAGGACATATTAAGCAAATTTGATCCATTCATAGCAAAATGCAAAGGTTTGATAACAAGCTAAGTTTTAGTGTTCCATCACCTGGATTACTCATACATAAAGGGTTAAGGTTAAGCATTTTTAAGGAAACTGAATTTTCGTCTTTTCCAGAAGCATTGAAAACTGGACGTACTTGAAAAATAATAATCGGAAAGTGTTTTTTCGAGCAAATTACACAATAGACACTCGTTTCTTAACAATCTGCATGACAGTCAATTCTAAGACATGATAAATATGCTTTCATTTGTAATACTTTCTTCCTTGAAAAAGAATTTTTTCAGCCATGAAAACTTCGTTACTACTGTGAAAATTTTATTCAACATAATAAGCAAAAGAAACTTTCCTCTCTTTCATTTCTTATTTGGGTTATAAAACTCGATGCCTTTAAAACGCTACCTCCAAACTCAGATTTCAAATGATGTCTCTTCATGCTTAATCATTTTGCTTTTATTTTATTTCTTTCTCTTGAACAAAATGTTTCTCTCTCTTTCCTATACAATTAAGATTTCTTCAAGAATATATATTCTCCAATTAAAATAATGCATCAGCAGGTCAAGTATTAGAGGGTCTTATGCTCTGTCCCTTTTTCCTAAATTAAGAGAACCCCCTCTCTCCTCCGACTGTTTCCACCTAACTGGTAAACACAATTCTGGGCTAGGAACAGAGAAGAATTCTGATTCAACAACAGTGAAAACCAGGAGCTGCTGAACAATTTTCGATATAAAACTCTTTTTTTTTTCTTATTTTACAAGATATGCTTGAAAATATAATTTCTTTAAAAATTCAGGTAACACCCTCAAAAATCAAAAATTAATACATAGTTTCTTGGTGTTGGTACGTAACGAGTAAAATGCTAGTAATATTTCCCAGAATTTTCTTATATCGAAATGAAGAATATATCAGGCAAACATGCAAATTATTTTCCTGATATATACTTAATCATTACCCATACAGATGGCATGAAAATCAAGTTTAAGCAAGTATTAGTTGCATTATTTTTTAGTATTTAACTAAGTAATTTTCTGTAAAAACCCATATTTCTTATATATAACAGCATTACCATACGATAACATTTTATCCTCACGACCTTTCGAATTAAGTTTTTATTTTACTAATAATCCTAAAAAAACGGTTTTACTTACTATTAGAATAATCTCATAAAAATGTGCAAAGTTTCACATTTCTATAATTTATGAAACTTCATAATTCATTCATATACTAGAACGTTCAAAAAGTTTACACTGGAACAATGCAAGTCAAAAACTACTTTATTGAGAAGTGCACTATAAAACAATATGACACACTTACATCATACTATTTCTTTACATAATCTTCCTGTCACTGCAGACATTTGTCGGAACATAGCACTAATCACTCGATGCCCTAACGATAAATTGCTCTTTGGTCCTTGAACCAAGTTAGAACAGCCGTCAGAACCTGCTCATCATTAGAAAATTGTCTTCCAACTAAATGTTCTTTAAACTTGCCTAACACATGAAAGTCACAGAGCACCAGATTGGGACTGATTAATGGATGTGCTTCCAGATCTCCCATCCAAAACTGCGAAGCAATTCCTATGCTGTACATGCCTTTTTAGGTTTTGCATTGTCGTACCAGAGGACAACGTCTTTACTTAACTTTCCACGTCGATTATTTTTCACAGCTTTGAGCAAAACTCTTAATGTTTTTTCCAGTGGGATTCAACATTTATGGTTGTGCCCTTCCGCATAAACTCGGTGTAGGCACTTTTTCCACAATCGAAAAAAACAGTGACCATGACTTTACCCGCTGATGGGGGAACTTTGGATTTTGTTCTCACAAATGATGTGTGTCTCATTCCATCGACACTTGCTTCGTTTCTTGTGTGAAGTGATAGACTCATGTTTCATCGCTTGTAATGATGCGGCTTAAGAAATCATTGCTTTCCGTAGAATAACATTGAAGAAATTCCATAGAAATGGAAAACCTTGCTCCTTTGTATTTGGGACATAAAGAATAAAAAATCCATTGTGAACACAATTTGCGGTAATCCAGTTGATAATGGATGATGGAATGAGCACTGCCAACAGATATTTCCAACTGCTATGCAATGTGTGTGACGCTCACACTGATGATTGATGAGAATAATGCCTCCTACCCCTTCCACTGTGTCCGACGTGCTCACCGTTATTAACCTCCTTTGCCTTTCGGCATCAGTTAAGTCTGCGTCTTCAAACTGTTGGCATTATTCCACAGTGGCTGGACGTGTCATTGCACGAGGCCCATAAAATGCCTATATTTCATGAGGAATTTCCGTACTCGTTAAATGTTTTGCCCACAAAAAATTTACTTTTCCACGGATTTCAACTTTGGAATAAATTTCTAGATGACTCGCTATCTAGAACGCAGCAACATTTCAAACAATCCGATTGAAATTACTACGGTTGGTAGCCATTGAACTCGATTATCGTCAGCGCAAGCTTTGTTCTTCATTGGCAATGATGACATCTCTGGTAGAACAAGTGTAACTTACTTTCTGAACGCCCTATATATAATCTATAAATATTTCAGAATCATAACCATTGTAAGAAATCATAAGAACACAATATTTCTTTTTCTGTTATAATTTTTAATTAGATGGTTTTTTTACTAACCTTTGTTTAATGTATGTGATTTCAGTTTATAATGTGTTTATAACTTATAATTTAGAAAAATTAATTGATATTTTCTAATTATGTATTTATATGCTTATGTTATTTTTAAATGCCAAGTTTATCGTAGGATCAAAATGTTAATTGGAATATATGAATGAACTTTATAACTTTCTTACTAACTTTAAACCTTAATTTTAATAATATTTTAACAATTTTAAATTTAAATTTCATGATATTTCAGTAAAATGTTTAAAATTAATTTTTTAGACTAATAGAAAGAATTCATTCAATATTTCTTTAATATTTGTATTCAATAATTTATTGATAGAAGTAATTTAATGTATGTTGATAGTATCAATTAACAAAAGTCTTTGAAATGTTAACCTTATTTTGTTTCTGATATTTTTTTCAATTTATAGCTTCTGCTCACCACCATGACAGCCGTATTACAGATATTGATGTATAGCTATATATTAATACATGATTGATGTGTATTCCTGACAGAGATGGGGAATACTTAAAAAGAGCTTTGGAAAAAGCCCAGTTTAATGTATTTAATATGTAATAAAAATAAAAAAAAACCTTTATCTTTTGTAAACATTTTATTTTTTGTGATTAATTTCATGAGTATTGAAACTGAGAGTTTAACAAATATTAAAACAAAAATTGCAATAAAATAAGAACACGTATCTGAGAATATAAATGAATTTCTAATCGCATTAAAATAATAAATTTAATACCAAAAATTTCTAATCCGTTTCTTTTATCACTATTAGCTCAGCAAAAATTGCTTTTGAAAAATTTATTAATTTCAATATTTATATTTAAATCAATTTTTCTGCTATTAACATAAAATTACTAAAGAACAATATTAAAAATTAATTTAACTAAGACCTTAGAATAAAATTTGTCCGTATTATCTATGCAAAAATAGAATCAATGTTCTATTTTAAATCTATCAAAACCTCTAGTTTAAAAGTATTCTGTGACTATTTATTTCTTTGGTTTCAAATATACTGGAAAAAGAATTAAATGAATAACTTATGATTTTATTATTAATTTTTAAAACTAAATTTCAGAATCAACTTCTTAAAATAACCCTAGGGGTCAAATGTGCATTCTTCAACTAATCGACCCTTTCACAACTGCAAAAAATATTAAGTTACTTCATTCCTTTCAGATGTATTTAAATGTGGATACTAATTTCCGTTTCTTATTATAGTTAATGAGAGATGATAGCCATAATATTATTATAATGCCTATCGAAGTTTCATTTATACTCTGCTGGAAAAAAGGAGAAAGATACTCATATTTTATAAACTATGCTTTATATTTTTGCGAAATTAATGTAAATTTATTTTTTTATTAATCTATTTTTCTTTTATTTTCAGTAAATATGTTTTTATCTAACTTTAAGAAAATATTGTAAAATAGTATTTAAGGATTTTTGGTCTATGAAAAAAGTAGAAGGACACCTGAAAAAATATTCTCATTTTGGAGACTGTAGTTTAAAATGTTGAAAACATCGTTCTTTTAATTTTTCTTTCTTTCAAAAGATATATTTTCTTGAAAAAATCCTCAATTTTTGTACAGTTAAAATGCCTAGGGGGAAATTTTTAAATGAATTTCAAATTAAATAAATAAATAGTATCATGTAAATATGTGGGCAAAGGTGTAAGAGACATTGCAAAGAATCTACTCATCAGTCCAAACGTTATTTCTTTCTTGAAACATCCAAAGAGTCAGAGGAAAACAAAGGCTGGCAGACAAAAAAATGACACTACGTGATCAAAGAAAAATCCTAAGAGAACTTTAAAAAAATGTGTAGAAGCATTAGAAAAGCACAAAACCCATATGAAAATGCACATGAAACCAGAAGAACTCTTTACTACGACATAAAAAGATCGGATACATTTATATTCACGGAAGAAAACACCATCTTTAATGGAATAAAATGCACATTGAGCACCAGCTACTGTGGGCCAAAGAACACATGAATTCGAACTCCAAATGGACTTCAGTTATTTTTTCTGATGAAAAAAATATGATTTAGATGGCCCAGACGATTATCAATACTATTATCATTGTCTGGGTACACAAGAAGAAACTTATTCTACCAGACATATAGGAAGAGGCAGTTTAACTATTGAAATAGCTGTTGGGTACCATAGAAACACTAATCTAGTGTTTCTGGATGGAAGACAGAAACATTCAGATTACGTTCAAATTTTAAACTCAGGGCTTCTTCTCTATAATGCTGAACTAGGTGGAGAAAAATGATATTTCATCAATATGGAAAGTCAATTCACACGACCAATAACGTTAAAAATTGGTTTGAAACAAATAATCGTGAGGTTTTGCCATAGCCTGCTTAAAATCCAGACCTCAATATTGTCGAAAATATATAGTCAGTAACTCTTTGGCGTGTTTATGCCAGAGACAATGAGCAATATAAATCTTTGATCAAACTTCGAGAAGCTTTGAATTGTGTTTCCGACAATTTTTGTCAAACCAAAATTCAAGATTTATATGATTCAATGGCAAATAGAATCTTTGAAGTAGTTAAAGCAAATAGCAGACAAATTCCTTAGTAACAAGACTTTTATTTTCAATATTTAGCGCTGTTTTTCGGGTTTTTTTTCACACAGTATGATGTGGTTGAAACAAATTTTTAATTGTAGTAAGAAGGTAGCTTTCTATTTCACGTTAGAGATATAGTTATCTGATTATAGATAAGTTTTTAAAAGTATTATAGTAAAATTATTTTGTAAAAATTCAAAGTTCTTTTTTTATTTTAAAAATACCTAGTGTCCTTCACCTTTCTTCACGCAATGTTTATTTCACTTGGTGAAGCAGCTGTTTTAGATGCAAAAGCATTAGGCATCTATTGAGCTCCTGATTTTGAACTAATTAGTAAAAGGAAGATGGCTCTCTTAACATTTGCTTTATTTTGTATGTTAATACAAAAGGAAAAAAATTTACTTCTGTATTAACTTCTTAGCAATTCTTTTCTTTAAAGTATATTAAAACATGGATGAATACTTTATCTTCTTAAAGAATTTAGAATCTGCCTTTTACAGGAAGAATGCAAAAAAACTGAATATATTATTAGCTAAACAAAATAAATTACTTAATAAAAACTTTTAATTGAATTTTACTATTTATTCAAATTTTATATTCATTGAATTCGGTATATTTCTTTTGATTAGTACATTAAGTACTAGCGCCATCTAGACTCGTTTTGTAGTTCCATGTGATTTGTATAATTTCATGAAAAGATTATCTTCTTTTTCCTCTTCTCTGTTCAAAGGTTATTGTATCAATAACGAAAGTCACGTGCTAAAAATGGCTGCCTCCGTGTCTAGAACGTTATTGAGAAGGGTCTTCGGTAAATCAAGTTTTCTTTTATCTTTTTATTGCTATATTGCTTTAACAGTTCTTCTTGTGATAAATTTAGACTGAAAGTTTATAAGAAAAATAAGTCATGCATTTTTTATGATAGAATATTATTGTAAATGATCACAAGGGCATATTTGTTTACTTTAAACACTGAAATTCCAGGCCCTGGAAGTTTCTTAAGAGATAAGTGCAATAATAAGAAACTGATTCTATTATAGGTTGCTTTCATTTCTCTTGAAAGTAATTTGCAGTTTATAATTTCCTGAATTATATTTTCTCACTGACTTGTAAATAAACATGTTATTTCCTAGTTTTGATTCATTTTAATAATTAAATTTTACTATACATATCTTTTTAATATATAAAATCAATCAAAATCTTAATATGAAGTATTTTAACTTTAAAGATTTAGGACAAAATACTATTTCTTCCACAACTTTATTCTGTGTACAAATTTTAATGATCATTTTAACTATTTATCTCATGAAAATATGTGTAGTTAACATTTCTGCTTAGTTCTACATTGGGACATTAATGGTTGTTGTGAGTTCATGCAGAAAAGTTTTTGTTCAGAAGACCTAATCTAAATATCCATACCTACCAAAATATGTAATAAAGGGATGTATATTTTGGGGTTTATGAATGTTATACATGTCAAAACAAGCTTGGTTTTGATATGTTGTGAGGTGTACATATCAAAACCAAATATTAGCCATGATACTGCTTTAGTATCCAATAATGTAGAATATATATTAATATGTGGATTCGTTACAGTAAATATTAAAAATTGAGAGGATTATACTAAACTTCTATAAGTGTATATAAAAAGTTCAAAATATAGTTATTTTTACTAATAGTTAACTTAAATGATATTTAAATTGCCATGTTAACTATAAAAAAGTTTTTAAGGCCTCTATCATCCTGTATGTAAATAAAAAGTGTACATATGTATCGACATATTGACTTTTTTGGATAAATAAAAAATTTGTCACCAAATGTAATATAATTAATTGAAGAAATGACTTTCGACTGGAGTTGAATAAGTAAATATATGGAACTAGGACTACAATTTATAATTAAAGAAAAAATAACATTATTTTGGTAATCAAATTGTCTATAGACTTCCTTTGCATGAACACTGCATCATGTAAACATAAGTCAAGAAAATTGCACCATTTCTTAAAGTTTTTTTTATTTGGTAAATAAATATGAGTTGTATAATTAAGGTAGACTTATTGGCAATTTTTTCTCAAGTAAGCTGAAGATGATACAGGTTCTAAAATTGCGTTGTCATCCTAATATGGGTAACACCTTAATTCCTATTTACATAAAAACATTTTGTAAAATCTTTCGCAAACTCGTTGGTTTTCTCATGTATATTTATTTTTTAAAATATGGACTAGTAGTTTTCATTTTATGGTTGAAAAATTTAGATAATTTTTTATTAGAATTGTAAACTCTTCAAGTTCTGGATAACTATCTGCAATTTTGATGTTGAAACTTGTATTTCTTGAAGCGATTTATGTAGAATTTTCTATCTTACAGTCCATGTGTCAAAGTACAATGAATAGTTTCAAGTGTATTATAAGACTCATTTGTTGAAATTGCCTTCTGAACTAAGTGTTCCAGATGCAACACACTTGTCTATCTCTTGGATTGATGTTGCAAAAAATTATATCTGGGTCATTTTCACAAGTAGTCCTTATTGCCACTTTAAAATAAAAGATCTGAGAACATTAATTTGACAACTTGAATGAAAATGAGTTTCTTATCTGTGAAATTTGACAAAGAAAGCCATTGCTTCCCGAAGTTTTCTTTTAGGACTTAGACATAATTTATGTTTAAGAAGTATCAAATTATTAAATGAATTTTTCATTTATCAAACAAGAAAATTATATAATGCAGCAGCCATCTGCAAAACAAATGAATGGTTAAAAAATAAGTATTTTTTAAAGTAAACAACAGTAAAATGCTTTGCTACATCGAAAAAATGGGAAAATATATGCTTAAAACTAATTTTAAAAATAATAAAATTACTTTGCCAGATTTTTACTCAATAAAAAGTGCAAATTATTTTTTAATATGAATTTTATGTGTTTGTTATTCAATATATGCTAAATGATTTTTTCTAATAGTACTTTATTTATAAAGAGAGCTATTTGATGAAGAATCAATTAGTTTTAAGAACTAACATGTTAAAATCCTAGGGTATATAAGACGTTTGGTGTGATTTTCAAAAAATATTGTCATTGGCAAATTTATAAGAATTGCAAATGCAAATTGCCTAAAAATCAATAACCCACTGAATTGTGCTAAATCATTTACAACGGGTCACAATAAAATAATAGTTTTTAAAATCCTAATTGCTCTCGATCTTCAACTCTGAATATCTCAATTTTATTATGTTACTGCTAATAAATTTAATGTAGAAATATTTTGCTTGTTAAAAATTTTATAGCTTTCATCAAAATGCTCTCTGTTAACATGTACACCTTTATTCTATTAACGTGTATAACATGCTACCTTTTATTATAGATAAAATATTTTAATATTTTGAAAATTTGTAATCAGCTATATTAAATTTCACATTTTAATTTACTAGCTGTTGGCCAGTTAAGTGTGAGAAACTGCTATGCCAATACATGTGGAAATTTGAAAATAGATAAAAATACCAAAGTAATTTGTCAGGGATTTACTGGGAAACAGGTAAAATTTATTAACTTTATATTTTTATTTATAAATATCAACAAATTAAATATATAAAGTATATTCCACTAATTTAGATATTTATGTAAGATATTGGAATATTATGGTATAAAATTTAAGGGGTTTGAAATAAAATGAATTTTATCATCTAAAATCTTTAATATTTGGATAATGTACAAAAGCTGTTATTCTGAAGTAAGCTATAAATTGCTGTACAACAATTAATACAAACAATAAGGAATGAATCTTTTTATTTTTTAAATCATACAAAATGTGCCTTTTTGGTATATTTTTCAAGTTTCCAAATCAGTAAAGAATACCAGATAATTTGTTATGCTTTGATGTTATAACATCAATGTTTAATTGTATAATGATTGAAGAATTCTGTTTATTCTTTTAAATTTTAAAGGATTCTCTCAAAAGAATTCCTTGATCATCAAAAGTCTCTAACATTTTATAAATTATCAAATGACGGTTATAAATCATATTTTAGCAAAAAAATACCTCAAAATTGCTATTTTAAAGAAACCTCAAGTACAGCAAACATAAAATTAGCTAGGAAATTTCTATTAATTTACCTAATATGTATTGGTGACTTCTTCAAAATGAGTTGATTACTTTTTATTTAAATTTGTTAGCATAAATTAATTTTTCTGCAACTATTTCACTTCATGTTCAAAAAGTAGAGATGCATAATACAGGATTTGGCTTCATATAAAAAATATATATACTATATTTTAATGAAAGACTAAATCTGGTGTTCATTTTTTGTAACATTACATTATAGAAAAAATTATCCTGTTTGAATGAAAAATTTAAAAAGTATTTTGCATTATATTTATAATTAACATTCCTTTTTGTCCAGTTGATTTTAGAATTTTTATAATGAAATAATTTTACATTAATATTCAATAAAAATATTTCAATTCTAAATTTTTATTTTTATAAGGGGACTTTCCATAGTCAGCAAGCTTTAGAATATGGCACTAACTTGGTTGGAGGTGTGTCACCAAAGAAAGCGGGCACTACTCATCTTGGTCTTCCAGTATTTTCTTCTGTTAAAGAAGTAAGCAAATTTTAAACTTTTTCTGTAATATTCATTATTTTAGTCTTATTTTCATTTACTCTTTATTATTTACTAGGTAGATGTTTTTTATGCTTATTTAATATAGTGAATATAAATTATTTATAATTTTATATGTTAAAAAAAGAATCGCTCCAAATTTTTATTTTGTGTATTTCTATTTGTAAATACTTTCAATTAAAATCAATTGCAATTCAGAAAAATCTCACAAGATCCATTTTTTTAAAGTGATTATTGTATACATTGCTAAAAGCATTTAAATGAAATACTCATATTCAATATGCTTTTATATTATACTGTTGTGTGATGAAAAATAACTCAGTTCATGTAGATTTATTAAAATACATTATGACTTATCAAGCAAACAATTATTGGCAAAATATTTATAAACCAGTTTGTAGATTTTAGTAAAAACTACCAAAATTAATACTATAACTTTCTTTTGTTTATTTATTTTAGGCTTTAAAATATTTTCCCAAGTTGAAATTATGATTAAAATATCAGCAGTTATTTTTTTAAGTAAAAAACTGATTAAATGCATTATTTATTCAATTATTTAAAATTTCAGCATTATAATTGATACATTTTTATATTGTTTAGTGGTATGTTATATGTCATTAAAACAGGGGTGCACAACCTTTTCAGAATGAGGGGCCAAAATTTGAAAAAAGATCAAGTCGAGGGCCAAAGCAGCACGTAAATGTTAAAACATGTTATAAACGTGAAAACACTGCTTTTTGTGGCAATACGCATGAATAACAATTATGAATTTACTTCTTTTACTCATGCAAATATTATACAATAAAGGAATAAAACACAAACATTATAAATATGCTAAAATATTTTATTTCCAGAAAAAAATTTGAAATTGAATAACAGGAGAAAACTTTTTGGTAATTATACAAAGAACACAATTTAAATTTTGAAAAAAATTAGTAAAATTTAATGTGATGGTAATTGAATATTTGAAGTTATTGATTTTATGTTGGGCTTAAGATTCGTTGTGGCAATACGTAAAACAGAAGAAAGGTTCTCATCTGCTATTCTATTTCTTATTTTTGATTTGTTTAAATTCAGTAAAGAAAAGTTTGCTCACAAATGTAAGTGCTGCCAAAGAAAGTTGCACATGCAGCTGCATTTTGAACTCCTATACCAACATTCATACTCTCGGGTAGCCATAAAGGGAACAAACTGAAAAACCGCGTTATAAAAAAAAACTTAATGAACAGATGTAAAATATTTATTCTGATGTAGAATCGTTTTCCTATCAGACTGTTTCTTTTATTTATTTGAAAGAGTCTCATTTCTTTTTAAATTAGTCTTATTTTATTAACAACATTCGCGGGCCAACTTTAAAGGCGACGCGGGCCAATTTTCACCCGTGGGCCATAGGTTGTGCATCCCTGCATTAAAAGAAAATATTCTTAAACCTATAAAAGGAAGAGAATTTGCAGTAAGATGTTTCTAATACTCACCTATGTAATTTCAGTTTAAAAATATTTAATATAATGGATAAGCTTTGTCATTTTTTCAAAAAATGTTCTGGGATTATTTTTTTATATCTGCATAATTAGTGACAAAATAACTGCATTTGTAAGTAAAAATATAAAGTATTTGAATCATTATGAACTAAATTTTGCTTTGATAGTAAAATGTCTTTGGATATTCTTTCATCTTCTATTAATAAATGTATAGTATATGAAATGTATTTTGTTGCTACACAAATTGAAAAATATCTTGATATCCAGTAAATTAGTTTAAAACAACACCAAACTATATAAAGAACAAGTAATATAAAAAAATTTAATTCAGTTCTTACTTAGGTAAAAAAAAAAAAAAATCTTACTGTCAATATATTTATAGTCAGCACTTACTTAACTGAACAAATAAGAAAAATATTTCTTTCCTCCCATATAAAACTAAAATTAATTTAAATATTTAATGAATTAATATTTGAAAAAACTAGATTAACATCAAGTGTCATCTACTACAAGTTTAAAAATATGTGTTTGAATTTGGATGGATTAATTGAAAGCATTTTATTAACAACAGAAAATTTGAACAAGATATATATAGAGGGAGTGTAGACTAATAGTGGGAATTGTGGATAAAAAAATGTCCAGATTATAAAGAAAAATAAATTATGAACAAACTGGACTTAAAATGGTTACAAGTAAATAAAAAAAATGTCTAATTTTTAAAAATGATTAATTTTTTTAATTTAATGGTCCAAAATAAAGTATAATCAGTTGTATTACTTCTGGCAATCTATATTTACCTCTGGCAATCTATAAATGTTTCAACCAATTTTGTATAAAAATGGCTTAGAATCATTATTATACAAAAAAATTCTTTGATATATAATCCTGAAAAATATCATTATTTTTAAAAGCATTGTTATAAGTTTGAATGCATTTTTACAAATAAAGATTAGTGAAAAACCAACTTAATTTCTTTACTTCTACAGTGCATATATCGTAAATTTTTAAAGTAATGGATTAAATCTTCAAGAAATATATAAATGAAATAAGTGTATACAATATTTTAATACAAATGAAAAAATAAGACTTCTTAAATATTTGTGGATTTTAAGCTGACATCTGAAATAAAAAAAATTTATTCACTTTGTTTCCAAGATATAACACAATTTAAAGTATATTTAGATTTTAAAAAAGAAATAATTTTCAAGCAAATTTTATGTAAAGAATCTATAAATGCATTAAAATTTTTATTCTTTTATTCAATCATCAGTTGTGTTATACAGTAACATGATTATCTTTTTATTATATTTTGTTAACTGCTAATGATAAAAAATAGATAAAATCCTACAAGCAGGTATGTGTTTGCCGCAGTTTCAAATTTTCATTCCAAGTGCTGCTCAGTTATCTTGCTAACTTAAATTATATCACTTTGCACAATATATTGTTTTCAAAATACCAGTCACGTTCATTCAAGCATTGCAATCTTACACTGTTTGAAATTTCAAATATTTCATCATACATACTACAGTAGTATTATAAAAGGTTCTACAAACTATTAATAAATTAAAGAAAAGTAAACTCAATGCCAAGGCAGCCCATGTAGGGTATAAGGCCTACATTGCCCATATCTTTATTCTGACTGAGGGCTCTGGGGTACAAAGCATATGTCCCTTTTAGGTAATCAGCCTAACATGAAAGTCCCAGTATTTAGTTCTTAAGCATGCTTGGTACTTAGTTTTATCAACTCATTGAAGAGCTAATAGGCTTAGTCGACCTTGCCCAACCTGAACATTGAACCTCGAACTAGTGCCATGGGAGTGCATAACACTGCAACTGGGCTTCAATAACTAAAAATTGATCACAAAAATTACATATTACAAAGCTAAGTATTACACAGTCTAGAGACAAAGCCTAACAATAAAACTAAATCAGTAATAAGATTCATTTTTTAAAAACTTGGCTTTTAATTAATCAGGCAGTAATGCCCACCTTAAAAAAACAGCAGTATAAATGCTATCTAAGCACAAGAAATAACTGGACAATAAAGCTAAATTCATAACATGAATAGCATGCATTTTTATGAAATCTCAGATATTAACCAGGCAGTAACAACCTTAAAAGAATATCACAATAAATACAGTCTAGCCCAGCAGAGATCTAAGCAATAAAGGTAAATCAATAACATAAAATACATTCTTATGAAAAAACTTAAACATCTAATTATAATAAACATTTTTGTCTAAACTTTAAGTAATGTGTCAAATATTTCTATGCAATAAATTTATTAAATTACTACATTCAAAGTCAATTTTAATCAAATAACTCATAAAATTAAAGTATTCACCTGATCACCATTTGTAGAAGAATTAAAAAACACAAATTCAATTTATCCATACCTTTCACTTTCTACATACTAATACTAATATTTTTTTCAATTTAATACACTTTCAATATGAATCAGCTTAAAGTATTTAAATTTCAACTATAATTGGAAAAAAAACTTCAAAAGTTATTGAAACTTCAAAACAGTTTTGAACTTGTTCATATCAAATTATGCTATGAAATTACAAGAATACATTCCGGTGCAATAAACCATAAATTGGTGTATTTATTGATGAACAGGCTCCAAGGATTTAGTCAAATATATATCACTTAAAATGTATTTGGCAATTAAAGTGATTGAATTATTTTATATATTTCATTTTCCGACAGTATTTTTCGTTTAAAATATAGTATTTTTTTCTCCTTGTGAAAAATAAAATAGCTTTGAAACATTTGATTTTAAAATTATCAAGTGTCTATCAAACAATGATTACTATATTCTAGACTATTTAACCTTTCAAATTAATTTAAAATGTGACTCAATATTGTTAGGCTATGGAGAAAACGGGAGCTACTGCAACAGTTATTTATGTTCCTGCTTCTGCAGCAGCTGCAGCCATTTCAGAAGCCATTGATGCTGAAATTCCTCTCGTAGTTTGTATTACTGAAGGAATACCTCAACAAGATATGGTTAGAGTTAAGCATAAGTTGATAGCCCAAAGCAAAACTCGTCTAGTGGGTCCTAACTGTCCTGGTATAATAAAGGTAATTATTTATTTTAACTTTTTTAGGTGTTTATATCGTGACAATTTTACTTGTGCAAAAAGGCTGTGATAATGCAGAAATACTGAAGATTAAATTTTTTCTAAACAAATACTTCATTTGCACTGTGTTCGTTATTATATTGAGTTACAGACTACAATAACTTCAACGAGACACTTTTACACAGGCTAAAAACACCTATACTGCTTTTATAATACAAAAGCTTAACAACAACTTTTGAGAAGCTCAATTGTCTAACTTCTTGCTTTTAATTTTCATCTAATTCACTGCTTAACTGAGGGTGATATTTATACTGCTTTTGTTGTTTCTAAAACATTCTTGTAATGAACCTATGGTTATTTGATTACTGTTAATCTTATCAACTTAAAACTTTAGGAATGTTAACTTATGTTTTGGTGACTGCCAAACTATCCTTAAAATTTTGATATTTATGCAAATATTTGCATTTATCGTTACACCTTTAAAAAAGTAAAAGAACAAAAATTCTGGCAATAAGTTGTATATTAGAATCTTACAGTACAACTTAAAATTGAAATGTCACAAAATTTAAAATTTTAGTTCTTGTGATGTTTGATATTTTTGCTGAAATTTTTTCCTCTAATATATAATTTTATCAAAAAATAGACTCTAGATCTCTTTTCTAAATCATGATTTTTCTCCAAAGCTAAATATTTTCATATGGAAGTTAAATCCTGCAAAAGTTAGTGAGACTTGGCTCAATAATTAATTATTTTGTATAAATTTTCACTCACTTTTATGGATATAAAAATGTTTGTAAAGTTATGAATATAAAAAAATCAAATATAAATAATAATAATGAATATAAATAAATACAAATTTTAAACTGATTAATGTACTGATATTTTTATGGTATATTCTTAAACTTGTTAAAGTGTTCTGTATTGTAATTAGCAAAAGGTGCTAAGTGATGCTGATATAAATAATAAATTTTAGCATTGCAGAAACCAAGAAAAAATTATTTCGGTAATTTAATAAAAGCTATGTTATTAAACTAAACTCTGTGGCACGACAGCCCATGTGGGCCAAGACCTACAGTACCCGTAAATGTTTTCGTGACCGAGGGCCCTGGGGTGCGAAGCATATATCCCTGTTATGTTATTGGTCTAACATAAGAGACTCAATGTTTAGTTTCCAAGTATGCTTGGTACTCATTTAATTGACCCAGTAAAGGGATGAAAATCTGAGTTGACCTTGACAAGCCTGAGGATCGAACCTCAGACCTGTGCCTTGGGAGCAGGAAACGCTTCCACTAAGTTACCGGGCTTCAAAAGCTGTGTTACTATATTAAAAAAATTTTTTTTACTTTCATTCTCTGCTTTATATCAGAAGTTTTATCAATAAAATGTTTCATTATTGATAAAACTCTTATTATCTTAAGCTTATTATAGAGTTAGTGTCTCTTTATGAATAAATAACAAAAACCACTGTTAGTCATAGTACATATATGTAGAGTAAAATAAATTTCATAGAAGAAAATTTATGTTATAAATTTTTTTGAAGAAAACTTATTTTAAACTCCTGAAAAAATATTTTTTGGCAATTGACAAGATAAAAATGATAAGGAAAATATTCTGTTCTCAAAATTATTTATCTTTTAATGTTTAAAAAATTAAAGTAAGGTTTTCATAATGCATCTTCTTCATAATTAAGATTACAGCTGAATTGTTATCTCTTTGATCTTTGGTTCATAATTTTGATTACTATTTCAGATGTATATGATTGTTATTTATTTTAAACTTTATCTTTTGCTATCATTAGTTTATGTGTGGAAAAAAAACCATAGTGCAACATATTAAATATTAGCACTTTATTGTCATTTTCTTTATGTATGTATACAGAATTTCATGGTAAATACTTTCATCAAATATATACTTCTCATATTCAGCTTTTGATTTTTTAATTTGCAATTTTTTTTCTGCATTTTTTGCCATTCTACTCAGTTTTTATAATTTTTTATAAATGAATACTATATTAATGTTATTCCTCATCTTAAAACAAAAATATTATTAAAATTTTTATTTTTTTTAAATATCAAAAGAAGCATTTTGAAAGTGATAAGATAATAATTTTCATGTTTTAAAAATTTTTGTTTATAGCCAATCTAAATGAAGTTATAACTAAATATATTTCTTTCCGAAGCCTAGTAAATTATAAATCATTTATGTAATCTTTAATTTTCCAAACCATTTTAAATTTTGTTTGTTGAATATTATGATTATTGTTAAATAGTTCCTGTAATTGGATTATTTGCATCCAGTTATATTTTAGTTAAAGCTTTGAAATAAGAATAGTTATTTTTTTAGCTTAATGCCTAAATTTTTTTATCTTTTAGTCTACCAAAAATTAATTTTAATCAGAAAAATTGGTGTCCAAGACATTGAAAAATATAATTTATTAAAGTTGTTCATTTCAATAATTGTGCATCATCTGAAATTCAATTAAAACTAAAAGCTTCAAGAGTATGAAAAATGATTCAATATCAATATAATTTCATGAAAAAGGTATTCATTCCAGGAAAATTCTTAATGTTTTTTGTGCTTTTTTTTAAAAAGAACATTTTCAGCTTGAATTTAAACTAAATATTTATGCTCTTAAGATTCCAGTAAGATAAGTTCAAAAAATATTGTCTAGCTAGTTACAGTAACTACATTTTCTTTATCTTTTCTGTATAAAATGTGCAAAATCATTTTTTTTAAACTAGTTGAAATTTTCTCAATTTAAGAATTTCTTTGTTGAATGTTTTTCTAAGAAACTAATTTTTAACAGTTCTATTCTGTACATAAAAAGGAATAACTTCATTGACAAATACTTATTCTTCTCATAACACTACGCTCTGTGTTGAACCAGCCTCTAACAATTTGATTCCAATATAATGTCTTATGGGTTCAATAAGTCTTCAGAGTTTTTAATTTCTAGTTTTTAACCTCTTAAGGTCTTCAACCTCATCCATTAATTTCTTCAGTTTTTTTCCATTTTCATTGACTTATAAATCTTTTGTGCCTTGGCTATTATCAGTTTGTTATAAATATGTTCCAATGATTGGTTTGTTTCTGATTTTACATAATCTATAAAAATAGATTATGCTTAAAAAAGCATCTTTTGCATTTTATGTGTTATTAATTCTTCCAAACATCATTCTCTTCAATAGTTCTGAAAATGGTTTTTATTTTTTGCTCTTGATCATTAACATTTTCATGTTTCTGTGTCAAGTCTAAATCTCTACCCCATTGTCTGACCACAGTTTTATACACTAAACTGAATTATTAGCAATCATAGTATTTTAGATTCCACTTTAAACTATAGATTTTGAGTCCAATTAGTCCTCATGTGTACAAAGTGACTATTGATCATCAACCAAACTACAGTTTCATATGCTAGGTGTCTTGGTTTTCTATGTTGTTTTAAATTTTATTTTTTTTCCCAAGGCAAAAAAAGCTGCAATTACTTACATTAAACCTTTGGTTAATTTTATGACTGTGTTTATATTGCAATATGTTTACATCTTGTATTTGCACAAGCATTACAAAACTCTAGAAATATCTAATTAGTGTAATTTTAAACTATAAAACCTTTCTTTGATTTAAAAATTCTTACTGCTTAATATTACTGACTTATATGGGAAGTTCAGCTCTAATTTGATTATCTTTCTTGGGGATGTATTTCCCATATTAAACTCCATATTTACCAATTATATTGTGATTTTTTTATTGTATTTTGACTATTAAGTAAAAAGGTGTTTTCTTCATTTGATATATTTGAAACAGTTTTAAGGTTGCATTAAAATGTTAAAAAAATTACTGTTATTTCTAAAAAATTGATAAATAATTTCTAAAAATTCCATCATTATAAAACTGTTCTGCTTATTATATCATTTTTAAAAAATTTATGTTCTAGTATTATACTTATAAGTATTGTTAATTTTTATATAAATATGTTTCATGGTTTTGTTGACTTAATATTGTGTTTAAATATTTTTCTCAGTAAATGAAATATACTTTTATAAAATATTTATATGAAAGTCTGACATTCAACAACCTCATTTTTTAAGTTATTATAATTGAATTGTCAATTATTTTCAATTTTATGAGATTAATTGCAATAGATTCTATAAAATTGATCTGAAAATCTGATTTAATTACTTGTATGATCTGTTTTCTATGTAACACTTTTATTTAATTGCTGTTAATTATTTATGAACTTTACCAAGTTGTATTTCCTGTCGAAATGACTAATTTAATTTTTAAATTGTGTTTTTACACTGTTCTATATTTTCATTTTTATTATACGTACATATAATGTTAATTGGAAGTATATGCTAAGAATCTAGATTATGTTTAAGATTAATTTGAAATATTTTATTAATTTCTGTAGTAGTGATATTCTCTTTAGCCAGGTGCTTGCAAAATTGGAATTATGCCAGGACATATTCATCATCGTGGCAAGATTGGTATTGTGTCAAGGTCAGGTACTTTGACTTATGAAGCAGTTCATCAAACAACTGTTACTGGTCTTGGCCAGTCCTTATGTGTAGGAATTGGTGGAGATCCTTTCAATGGAACTAATTTTATTGACTGTCTTAATATATTTTTAAATGACCCTGAAACAAAAGGTATGGATTTCAAATTTCCCATAATCTTTATTTACAAGAAGTTTTTAATACTAGATAATTGAATATATATAGAAATTCATAATATATATTTATAAAATAACAACATGTGGCAATTATTTCCATGGGTATTTTTTGAATTTATTTAAGATAAAAAAATTTAAATATTTTTGTAAATACATGTTTTTTTACTTTTTTGTGGTGTTTCAGTATTTTACTTGTTTCTCCTTAATATTTAAACTAATTAAATCTTTCATTTTGCTGTATATTTTGTCAGGTATTGTGTAAATTTTATTTTATGACTATTATTAATTATACATAAAAAGAAATTCCTGTAGAAAAGTAATTCCTATATATATATATATATATATATATATATATATATATATATATATATATATATATATATATATATATATATATATATATATATGGTGACATTTAAATTGAGACAGGCATATATGATGTGGCCTTGTCTGATTTGGGAATATGCAAAATACTATTTCTTTAATAATTCAGTGAGCCATATAAGTATGCTCTCCTAATTGAATTGATTTTACAAAATTTCTATATGTAGTTTCTTTTGAATTGGAAAATGTGTAGAAATTTCATGAGAATGAAAGCAAATTTCTTTGTTTCGTTAACTGTATTGCTGTCTATATTTTTGAGTAAGCATTTAATTTTTTAAAGATACAATGTTGATTTTAATATTTTGAAATCTACATTTTTAAAATGAATAGCATTTTTAAATGTAATAGCTCTCATAATGTTTATATTTCTTTTAATTAAAATTTATTAATTACTATTTGAAGTGAAATAATTTTTGCAATTGAGTGCACAATGACTTTGTCATAATTTGTAAATAATTTTCAGTTTTGTAATAAATTTTCAAAACAATAAATAATAAAAGATTAACAATGAAATAACTGAGAGTAATAACAATAAAGAATAATATAATAATAAAAAAATGTGGTAAATTATATAAATATTATAACAAGAGTATTTAGCAACCAAGCTTATTTATCTATTTGTAAA
This sequence comes from Latrodectus hesperus, assembly GCA_037975125.1. Taxonomy (NCBI): domain Eukaryota; kingdom Metazoa; phylum Arthropoda; class Arachnida; order Araneae; family Theridiidae; genus Latrodectus; species Latrodectus hesperus. The sequence goes on along the minus strand of CM075850.1, from coordinate 56,255,391 downwards.
ATTAGTATCACATTGTTATCTCTGTGCATAAAATTTTCAACTGAATATGTTAATTTACACCAAATTCAAGAGATTAAAAACCATATGATAGTTAAATATTTTATTGATTCAATTTCTCCTGAATAGATTTTTAAGCAGTTTCTTTACCTTTTCTACTTTCACCTTTAAAGATTTTTATTATAAAATTTAATTCATAATTTTTCCATTAGGTAAAATCCACTTTGCCACTCAAATCAAACAAAAGGATTAATTCCATTTAAACTATTTTTTTTAATCTAACTATTGAAAAAGTTCATTTAGCTTATTTCAAGCTTCATTGAGTGTTGTGTGACGATTTTAAAGTGTCAAATTATTCAATTGCAGAGGTGCATGTGTTCAAAACTCTTGTGTGTTGCTAATTATTGAAAGAATTTTGTTAGCTTTTTCAAAATTAATGTGTATAAGAATATTTAAAAATACTAAAAAGTATATTTGCTAATGTGAGCAATATCTAATTATTTTCATCATAATTGTTATCCTGCATATAATGGTAAATATTTATCTAATGTGAGAGTTTGCTTCAATTGCCAATATACACGATAAAATCAGTAAATCTTATATTTAAGCTTTATAAAATCACTTGAATTGATTGTATAGCTTATATATAAATATGTGTACATTATTCTAATACTTAAAATTTGTCACCAAAATAACTATGCTAAAAATTAAGTTTGAAAAAAATCACTTGCTATGTAAACTAAAAATGTTTTGTTGAAAAAACTGTCAATGTGATTGGAAAAAGTTTCATTGCTTAAAATTTTATTCAATTTGTTTCGTATTTCATTTATTAATGTGGTTTTAAAAATCATTCATAATGCATTACATGTTGCAGAAAAAAATAATGGTAAAAACATTTTTAAGTTCTGCTTGTATACCTAGCTAGTATAATGTACATATTGATTGCAAAATTATCAGTGTACTTAAAATGAGCCAAAACAAAAATAAATGGCTTATAATAGTTAAAAATTCAAAGCTCTACTTAATGAAACTGATGAACTTGAAAAATCTACTGTTGATTATATGATGAAGAAACTGGAAGAACTGATAAATTAATATTAATTACATTACAGACTTTAATTCACGTCATAGAACTTCTGAAAAACAAAAATTGGTATTTATAAAAATAACAGTTTAGTGAAAATTCAGTCTAATATAGGCATATATTAGACTTAAGTTTATATTAATAGTTTTAAAAAATTTTGAAAAATAGAACAAAGCAGTTGTTCTTAATTTAATGATTAAAAAAGGAAAATTAAATTGAAACTTAATAAAAATTTATTATTGCATTTTTTTAAAATTTTTGTCATTGCAGATTCATTGAAATAATCTGATTTTAACCAGTTGTTTTCATACAGGTTTTAAGGTTAACAGTAAATTAGTAAAGAAAAACCTTGTAAATAAATTGAAAATCTAAAAAATATCTATTATTACTGTAAGCTCATTTAATCATTTTGAAATAATTCTAAATTTAATGTAAATCAAAAATATTAATAGGTTTTTGCAAATGTTTATTGCATTTAGTGTTTTAAAATGTTATTGAAAAGTATATGCTCATAATTACAGATATAGTTGATCAAAAAGTAGTAAGTAATATTCAATACATGAATGTCAATACCACTTAAAAAACTTTAATCACTCTTGGAAAATTTCTTGGAATTTGTTTCTTGAAAATAAAAATTTTTTAAACTATTTAAATTCACATTTCTTCTTAATATGATATTAAATCTTTTGTCAATGCTTATTTATTGTTACAAATCATGCATGGGTTTATTTATTGTTACAAATCTTACAGTTTAATTTTTCTTGTTGACTATGCTTAATAATCTAAACTATATTATTAAGAAAACATTCTTCTCACTTCTTCAAAAACTATTTTTCCCAAACTTTATGAACATTTTAAGTTTTTATTCCAGAATGCTAATAAGGAATAACTGATACATAATAAATTAACTAGGTTCTTGAGTAAAAGTACTACTATGACTAAATTTCTTCTTAAAAATCCTTATCCTAAATGGGTTTTGCCATTTTAAGTATGTACTAAATATTTTGATGTAGACAATTCTTTACAATAGACAATTCTTACCTTTTTTATATAAAAATGTATTTGATATTGATATTACGTGGTATCAAGTTTCTTGTTATCTTCACTACATCAATTTATGTATCATTTTTGTCTCTTTAATGAGATCAAAATTTACTGAGTAATCTCCATATTTGTAAATACTGTAGGGAATGAACTGTCATTTAGTTTCTTTCTTGCATTTAGATTAATATTTCTTTGAATTTTATTTTAAAACTAAATGTAACTAACTTTTATTTCATTTTTAGGTATTATACTAATAGGTGAAATTGGAGGAGGTGAAGAAGAAAAAGCTGCTGAATATCTTAAAAAACACAATACTGTAAATAAAAATCAGTTTCTTTTATTTTTAATCACTTTTTAAGGATTTGCTTTATTGATATTTTCAAATGTTTTAGGGAGCTAATGCAAAACCGGTTGTGTCATTTATTGCGGGTCTTACTGCTCCTCCTGGCAGAAGAATGGGCCATGCTGGTGCTATAATTTCAGGTGGAAAAGGAGGCGCACAGCAGAAAATAGAAGCATTGCAAGCAGCAGGAGTTGTAGTGACAAAATCACCAGCTCAAATGGGTTCAACTATTTTACAAGTATTAAATCTTTTCTAATTTTAAGTTTTTAAATTAAAAAATGTATAGTTTCAAATCTATTAACCATTCCCATGCTCTAAATTCTGTATCCACACACACACACATATATATATAATGATTAGTGCAGCAATAAGAATTTCAGTGGGGACATTTAATGTTGTTTTGTACAAGTTTGTGACATAAGTTAATATGTAAATAGAATCCTAATTTCCATTGCACACAAATTCTGCGCTAGAGATGTACATTATGTGATAAATGTGCAATCAAATCTGTTTCATTATTTTCTTTATTACAATGGCTTATTTTTCTGTTATAATTCGTATGATTTATTTATTATCACATTACATGTTCTTAATGCTGTTAGCAAATATTTTTATGAATCAGGATTAAAACTTCTTGAAACTCCTAGAATTTTTACTTACCTAGATGTATTTATTTTTAGCTAGAAAATATTAAATACTTTTTTAGTTTTTTGCTTTAATATTTTAAAATTTTCAATAAAATTAACTGAAAACCTATTTGAGTATTAGCTCTTAATGTTACCAATAGAAAACACAATACTGTAGTACATTACTACACAATACTGTAATATGACTTTGTTATATTCATTACTGTTGACTAAAATAAAGATTCGATTCAGTTACAATAATTCAGTTTAGTCCGAACTGGATGTAGTATTAAGAATTATGTGTGTGAATTGAAATAATCACCAACAAGGTAGTCATGATGTGCAATCACATGGGCGATGTTAATTGATTCCATTTTTACCCCTTCTATAAAATTCACTGAATATTTAAATAGTTTTTTTAGTTAAAATATGTTTTCCATATTTTCCTTGGTGAAAATTGCAATAATTTCAGTGAATCAAGAGGAATTTGTTTATCAATAAAATAAAGACTGAAATTAAATTATTTATTTTGCCTGGTGAAAAGTGCCTTTTCAGTGACCAATAAACTCTGGAAAAACCATACAAATGTATATATAGTTCCTATATATGAATATGTAAATAACCAAGAATAGTGAAAATCTTTTGAATGATTTAAGAACTAGAAAGGCTTAGAATAATGGATGTGAAATTGTTAGTCTTAAAAGAGTTAGAAAATGAACAGAAGAAAAATTTAGAATTATTTTTATCAAATATTAATTGGGGAAAAAATCATCCTGGAAACTTGTATTTGTTTTGAGTATTTGGAGTATTTATATTTATTTGAAAAAAGTTATACACATCTTGAAATACTCAATAAATTGATGCAAACATTGATTATTTATGAATTCTGTTAAATAAAATGAATTCTGTTAATAAAAATTCTGTTATAGCTGTAAATTCATTGAAGGTCTTTTAAGTAATCATTAAACATAATTTTAACTTAAATTTAAAAACAAAAAGTCTCATTAATTTTTTAAAATATTCCTATTTACAAATATAATTCAAAAATGTTGCATATACATAATTATTTGTTTGTGCATATTTGGTTAAGAAAAATTTTTAAAATAAAATATTTAACATGAATGTCAATACCTCGTGAAAATGTTTAATTTGACTCCTGAAAAGCTCTTTAAAATGCCTGGAATTTGATTCTTGGTAATCTGTACAAACTTTGATTATTGTAGTTTGATTAAAATAGATATTTTTCTAGTTTCCAATTTTTATCTACTAATACCTAACTGAAAATTGATTTCAGAATTTGTGATGAATTTTATGAATAAATTGCTTCAAAAGTTTGAAATAAATTTGTGTATCCTTAAATTATTTTTTTATTTATACAGATAAAAAATATTTTTATTGATTTCTGTTTAAAATGTTGTTTTATGATCATTTCATTTTTTATGTACTTTCAGCATGTAAAACCCTAAACATGTGATGATTTCCCTGCCAATATATGTTAGCAAATTTTCTACCCATGCCTTCAGAAGTTTGTCTACCTTGATCTCGTTTCCAGTATGTGTTACATTTTCCAGTATCAGATCAAGAGATTAAATATGCTGATTATTGTTATTTACTTGCAAACAAAATTTAATGTGTTCATGTTTGTCATATAATTTTATCAATTGTATAGTTGCTGGAATAAATATTTATGAACTACTATTTATTTTATAATGAAAAATCAAGATGTCATATCAAAGAATATTTATAAGATATTTAGAATTCTATTCAACATATCATTTTTCAAATATTTTATGAATTGTAATGAAATAAAATATTTACATAAAAATTTCATGCATTTAAATTATATTGCATTATTTATGGTTACAACATAACTGGAATGATACTGGATGTTTTTTTTTTTTTTTAATCTGGTGTGCACTAGATAATATTAAAAATGAAAATTTTTGCTTTAAATTTATATATATATAAACATGTGCAAACGAGTTTTGTTCAAAATTAAAAATTTGTAGTTTAGGTTAATGAAATATGAAATTTAAATGTCCAAGCTATTAACAATATGTTAGGTAATTCAAAAGAGAAAAGTGATAAATCTCTTAAATATAAAGTGCACATTGATCAAAAAAATTTTTGAAGTCAATTTTTTTTTTCTTTCCCTCTCACCTTTTAAAAATAAACTTATTTTTGACCAACAAATTATTTTTATGTGTTATTGATGTTTAATTATAAAAATAATTTCTGCAACATATAATGTTATTCAAAAAATCTATTCATTTAAACCTAATCTTTGGTTGCAGAAATTAAACTACAATCAAGACTTTTTGGCCTTTGTAACTTGTCTTAAAATTATAATTATACAAAATTAGTAAGACTATAATTGTGCGATTTATATATTAAGACGATCAATTCAAAAGTTTTGTACTCTAAATTCCTTCCCAGTGTGTTAAAAAAAAAGCTGACTCAGATTTCGCTTATATGGACTGAATTGTTAAACAAAAAGGTGAGTGCTTATTAACAATTTTTGTTTACAGATAATGCAGTACTCATGTAGTGTCAAAGCATCCTGGTTTGTTTAATAATGTCAAAAGAACACTGTAAATTGCCTTGACTTCATGATTTGTTAAGTTTGAACATTCAATTTTGATTAATGTGAAACAGATATACACATTTTACACATAATCTAAAAACGTAAAAACTGAGCAAAACTTTTACATGCAACTGTGGAACTATCTGGCATCTGAATCATTTTTTCTAACTTTCTATTCAACAATTTGTGAATTCAATTTTCTCCTCAGATTTAGATATTGTAATTTGGAGTCCATGTTAAATTATAGATCCTATTTCAATCAGTTCTTGTATACAAAAAATGACAATGCATCTCCAACCAATCCAAATCTTGTTGAATTTAGCCAAAAGTGACGGCCAAGTGTAATTTTTTTCAAGTAAATCACTAATATTAAATGTTGTGTCGCTGATGAGTATTATGTATCGTTTTTAATATTACTTTCAAACTTATTTGTTCGTCAACTTGTAACATTAGGTTATTACTGATGCTTAACATATAAACAAGATTACATTATTAATCCATTCTTCCCTCATAAATTATCTTCTGAACTTTTTTAATCAAACTGTAATTTTCAGTTTTAAAGTCAAAAGAGCTTTGTGGGACTCCATCAGCATGTCTGTCATGCAGCAATAAATAATCAAATTCTGAGTGATAGTGCTTTATATTTAAATATTCTTATTATTCTTTGGCTGACTAACTGTTCATTAATATTTATTAGCTGGTTTTTAATTATAAGCCATTTGTTAGACAGATAAATTATTTCTTTTTCTATTATTTTTTCTCTGTACTGCCTTCTGTATACTTTGGGTGATGTGTTAATAATTATGTTTCTACATCTTGATGTGATGCAAAACTTCAAAAATATTCCTTAATTTATGTAAATTAGTTTTGTCTAATTTATGGAAAATATATTTTTATTTTTTAAATATTTTGTGTTTTGCTTAACTTCTAGATTACCTAAGTAAATTTGCTGGCTTAAATTTATGCTACAAATAATTTAATTCTTAAAATTGCAGTAAATTTATTCTTTGTTAAAAGATGCATTATTTTCCGTATTTGCAAGAATGGTAATAAAAAAAATATTTACAGTAAATCTAGTCAGTCTAGACTTAAATGACCAATTTTAAACTTCAACACTTTAAATACCCGTGACATTGTTAGAATTGGTGGGACTTTTATCACACAACCTGATTTTAAAGAATAATATTGAGAAACTCAAAGTTCATTGTTTGCAAAATCTTATGTATACCCAAACATACTACAAAAAATGTATTTAAAAGATTTCATAAATGAGATAAATTAAAATTAATCTGGCTGGTCATTTATTCTCTAATTATAGAATTATAGCATCATTTTAAGTTCACAAAGAAGATTGTTAAATTATTTTACACAATGTTAAATTATTTTGAAAACCAAATAGTTCTCTTTTAATGAAATGATCTCAAAAATGTAAGCCTGGCAGATAATTAAAGAAGCATGTAAATTTCTTGCAAAGTATTTTAGTTGATTTATGCTGCCCATTATCCTGCCTCATATTTGGCATCTTCTGCAAAAAAATTGTTACTATATTGAATAAGCCAACTATGTATCATTGAGCTGTTATAATGCCACAATATAGTTAAAGGCTGGTCTGCAATTGAAAATAACAGTATTCCAATGCAGTGTGGCACGCCACTTTTCAGCTGGATTCTATTTCTTACAAGATCACGTCTGTCATTGTTTAGACGATAATGTGACTCATTTAGAAACATTCATGACACTCCAATGTCTGTGTTTTTATTTTGACGCAAAAACAACCTTAACAGTTGCTAATTGGCAAATAATGATCATGCTCTGTGTGAAAACATTATTTTCATTTGCCATGAAATATTTGCCGATATTCTCTGGGTTGTCACTATAGCATAAACCTGTGTATGTCTTGGTCAATGTGTGCTGACGTCACTCTCAACTCCCACCTTTTGAATGTGCCCCATTCTCTTCCAACCATCTTTTCTGTAACCAGTAAACAGCGTACGTTTCGGGTACCTATTGTCAGCAATTCATCACATTGACCAATGTGCTTTTCAATCTGATCATTAGGGCCTGGTATATTCATCCATTTACTAGTAGCATCTCAATCTTCAGCATTCTGGTATTCTCAATACTGAGAAAATTTCTGTGATTGAAAAACTAATTAACCAGATTACTTCAACCAATAAAACTACAAAACCATTGTAAGTTATTCATTTTATCATTTGTATAATTTTGCATTTTACCACTAATCTGCAAATCACATTTCCTGATTAAGCGTTCATGGTGTTTCATTTTCATGCAATTGACTTCACATTTCAAATGGAATACTGCTCTAAAATCGAAATATCATTTGTGAATTTAAAACAGAGACCATGCGTTTGAAAAATCTTGATGTAAATAAGGAGTGACCTTAAAACAATATCTTTCAACACATCTGTATGAATGTACATGGGGAAGAGTAACTTTCCAGATCCTTCTCTTTCCCACGTATATACATAAATAAAATACTTGTTTTAAAGCTTTTTGCAATGCATTTTCTTTTTATGATATAATATTTAATAATAGGAATTAGGTATATGGGAGCAAATTAAGATCCTTTCACATTGTTGCAGCTTGTTCATGATCTATTCATGGCCTTTTTCAAAGCTGAATTCGAAGATTTCTTTTTACGTCGACAAAACTTCAATAGCTTTTATATTTGTGTCAAAACTTTAAATAACAGCGTTGATGAAACGCAACAATTGATGCGTTGTTGAATAGTATTTTCGAAAGCTGAGCTGTTGATCTGAAATTATTATAGAATCATTCATAGAAACCATAATTAAGTAAGATAGACAACGAGTTTATTAAATGCACTTAAAAATCCTCGAAGGCATAAAAAATTTTAATTTTCTTTAAGCTTACTATATACATAAAAAATACACATTCATTAATAATTTACCTACGCATGTCTCAAGAAGATTTATGGTTGATTGGAAAATGACCTGAAACTTTTATCCATTCCGAGTACGATTCCAGGTCACCTCTAGTTCATGTTCAAGAACCTATGACAGCCCAACGTTACATGGATGATGTGCTGCGGACGGTGATATTGCTCTTATTTCAGGGGGTGCCCAGTGCCCTTTATCAACAGCATAACGCCCGACCCCGCATTGCTCACATGAGACCACAACCCTGCAAGGTGTACAGTTGCTTCTCTAGCCACCGTGCTTGCCAGATCTCTCACCAAACGAACATGTTTGGGATATAATTGGATGCCATTTGCAGCCACTGCCTCCTTCAGATGATGCACTTTAACAAATTGTTGACAGGGGATGGAGAGCCATTCCTCTGAACGCCAACCGTAACTCACAATAACTTTGTGCCTAGACTTGTTGCTTCATGTTTCGCTGTTCACGGGGGTCTTGCAGCCTACTATCAGCATGCTAACCCAACCCTGTTCTCCCTCTGTATTATGCATATCATTTTGAAATGCAAATCACTTATTGTTTGTTACTATTTGTCTTTGTTTGCCGAGTTTAGTCACTTTCTGGCTACTCCTTCGTGGTGTGGCACTCTCAATGTTGGGCATGGTATACGCCTCTTCAAATAAGCTTCCAGGCAGTGCGCTACTATCAGTAAAGCTAAGCTCGTGGCTTTGGAATGCAATAGAATGTCCTTAACATTGTTTACGATGGACTTACATATTTCAAAGAAGAAAGGGCGATATAGAGAGAGAAATATTTCTTGAAACAGGGAAGCTGTTGTTTGTTTAGATGTAGCTGTTATTATTTGTTTCTTTTTGAGCAGTTCGTAACTTTTTATTCTTTCGTATCCATTTTCGTTGCAATATGCTATACAAACTTTTTATTTTTGTAGAATATATCTAATAGGACAGTGAGCTATATGGTATTTTCCTTCATCTTCAAGACCAGGAATATGGGAATATGGCATTGCATCCAAATGACATTGCATTTAAATTTTGTGTTTTCTTTTTTGTTTTGTAAACGTAAACAATTAAACTGGAAAATTTGTCTCTTTTTTTCCTCCAATACATCGCATAACTGCACGTGTCTGTGTGAAGATCTTGATACTGGGCTACGAATCTCTTAAGTTTTCCATGGCAGGTAAGGGGCGGCGCACTTGATATTAGATTTTAATTCCTACTGTCGACTAAATTAAAGATCTATATCAGCCACAATAACTTTATAATGATCCAGTTCCGTCAGGACAGGATTTAGCATTTAGATTTATGTGTGTGAAGAGTAATCCCCAATTTGATGGTATTGTGGTACAGTCAGACGGGTGATTTTAATAGATTCTCTTTTTCTTTTTGTTTCTGACTTTTATGTTGTGAAATTAAAATAGATAGTATATAAAATTTACTGATTATTAATATTTAAATATAAAATTTTTGCGTTAAAATATACTTTTTGATATCTTGCAGGGGATAATTACTTATAATTTCTGTAAAAAGGGGTGAATTTGTTTAATTATTGAGGAAATCATGGTTGAAATAAGTTATTTAATACGCCTGATGGTGAGTGTCTTTTCAATAGCCAATACTCTGAAAAAGCCATTTCAAGATTGGCATTACCAGAGTTCAGAAAAAAGAAAGAATTTTGTAGAAGAGTTTAAATCATTACAATCAAGTGTAAGATTTCTAGATTGTATTGATGAGAAATTTATCCTATTAAAGATAGAATAAATACTTTTTATTTTAACTTATTCTCAAATAGACAAAATATTGTCACTTATGAAAAGTAGTTAATTTGCTTTTACTACTCTCTCATAGTCAAGCACGTGGGTTTTCTGTGAACGAAAATTTAATGGTATAAAATTTAAATAAGGAATCAGTTGTGGCTAAATGCATCATTGGTGATCACCTCCGAAACATAGGAGGTGTCAACTATATAATAATTAGCAAAAACCATCATAGTTTTACTGCTGGTGGCAGGCAAAAGTGTAAATTGTATTTAGATTAAATAAAACAGCAGGAAAAGTAGCCGATAACAGAAGGAAAGCAAAAAAAAGCCCTTGTTATAAAAATGATGAACTACTTGGTGAACAGATAATCAAAATGGAGTGCTTAAAAGAATACTCATAGTAACTTTAAAAATCTGCATTAGGAATTCCTGAGGAAGCTCCAGTAACTGGTAAAGTAACATTAATTGCAAAATCAAACACATTTCCCTGTGGAACTTCAAAAAAGTAACAGTTATTATTCAGTATTGACAATGAATTAAAATTAAAAGCAAAAGATGGAAATTTAACATTTTAATAGCAATATTATGGATGTATAAATAATAAAAAATGTGAAAATCTATTGAATAATTAAAGAAATAGAAAAGTCTAAAATATATATATTTACAATATCACATTATAGATGCGATATTGTATCTCTTTAAAAGAGTTTGATAGTAAAGAAAAGGAAAATTTAGAATTGCTTGTGTATTAAATAGATATAGGGGAAAAAATTCATCCTGGAAACTTTATCTGATAAACATATTTATCTTGAATAAGTATATTTATTTGAAAAGAGATTACATCTTGACATACACACATAAAAAATCAATAAATTAATAGATAGAAATCCGACGAAGATGTTTAAAAACTTTAAGTTTATTTTAATATATATATATATATATATATATATATATATATATATATATATATATATATATATATATATATATATATATATATATATATATATATATATTGGAATGTTGCATATACATAATTATATGCATTATAAAGAACAATTTTTGAAATAAAATTGTTTAATATTGATATAAATAACCCCTGGAAAGTTTTGATTTACTCCTGACAGACACCGGAATTTGATTCTTGAAATCTTTACAAACCATATATAAGCATTTATCCAAAGAATTTAAATTAATCTTTTCATCCAACTAATTCCATATAAATATGAAAGCTCAACTTAGAATTGCCTCTACGCAAAGATAGATGATTGCTGAACATTTATATTCTGATATCTGCAGTTTCCAATATACACTGCTGGCCACCGTAAATGTAACGCTCTGAAGAAGCAGGTAAATAACATGAAATTTACAACATGCATTAGTGGAGGTGAGTTATGCAAATGATTAGAATTTCAGCGCAGATGCACATCACGTGGCCACTTCAAAGCGCTATTTAAGGCTTGGAGATTTTGACGATTTCATGTTCAGTAATTTTGTTTTTCTAGTGGCTTTTTTCAAAAAAAAAAAAAAAAACCCCCGATCAATTAAGTTTTGTAGAAAACAGCAATCATTTTTTGATCAAGTACCCGAATTTGACAGAGGAAGGATAGTGGCCTACCGATATTGTGAATTATCTTTCAGGGAAATCGGTAGTCATGTTGGACGAAACATACTGTAGCGGATATGTGATCGTTGGATGCAGGAAGGTACGACGGACAGACGTGCTCGATCGCATCCACCTTAGTGCACTACTTCACGTGATGACAAGCATATTGTGCATATGGCAGTGACGGATCGCTCAGTCACATCACAAACCATAGCACAGCACATTCAGTCTGTAACGTACCATCCAATGTCTGCGCGTACTATTCAACACCGCTTACAGCAGAGTGGTCTGTCTGCAAGACATCCATTGTTTCGTCTACCCTTGCCACAGAACCACAGACGTCTCTGCCACCAATGATGCGATGAAAGAAGGATATGGACGGCGGAATGGAAGGAAATTGTCTTCACTGACGAGTCACGCTTCTGTCTGGAACACCACGATGATCGCATTTGTGGAAACACCATGAATGGCGGATGCTTAACAGCTGCATTATGCTCCACCATACTGGTTCTGCACCGAGTATTATGGTAAGGGGCGGTAATGGATATCACTTTCACACTCCTCTAGTATGCATTACTGGTACTTTAAACTGTCAGCGCTACATCTCCGAGGTATTGGAGCCAGCTGTCCTTCCTTACCTTCAGGGCTTGCCCACAGACATATTTCAACAGAATAATGCATGACTCCACATGGCATGCATTGTCCAAGTGTTATTCGTCAATCGCCAGATTGAACTGCTTTCCTGGCCAGCTCACTCTCCTGATCAAAACATGTGGTGCATGGTTGCTCAACAATTGACCTAGATTACATCCCCAGCTCCCACACCAGATCAACTTTGGCAACGTGTGGAAGCTGCTTGGTCTGCTGTACCCTAAGAACACATCCAAAGTCTCTTTGAATCAAAGCCGAGGCGCGTGGCAGTAGTGATCTACAACAATGTTTGGCTACTGATTTTGGCATGAACCACACTTTACAAAAGTCTATAAATTTAATCATTTGATACTTGGTCAATATGTTAACCACAAAATAAATTTTGTTGTGATATCTCTTGTCTTTTTTAATTTGCAATTCGGGTGTCCAGCGTGTATATTTCAGTTACCAGATTTCCATATTAGATAAAGTTTCTTCAGATTTTTTCTTAATATACTTTCTTAATATAATGTGTTTTAGTGTGCATAATGTATTAGAATACCATCTGCAAAAATTAAGTACTTTACTCCTAGAGGGAAGAAGAATTATAATAAATATTTAGTTTCTTTTTCTCTCTTGAAGATAAATATGTTTCATTTTCATTCCTCACATAATTCGTCACTTGTGATATTGTGACTTCAAGTGCAAATACCTAATTACCTAAAAAGTGAGGGGAAAAGACATAACTGTATCCGTTACCGTACTGTAAAGGTTTGTTTACAAATTTTGACAGCTAACTTATGTAAGCTGTTAAATTTTCTCGAGTGTAGAAATTGTTATTAATATTAGCTATGAACACTCTATAAAATTAGAAAGGCTAATTGGATGTGTGATCCACTTCACTTAAATAAATAATGTATTAATCTGTCAGACAATAAAAAGTATTTTACCATAACCTAGAAATCTAAAAGTTCCTTTACAGTTGTAATGTCTGTGGGAAATTCTTTAAACATTGCTGAACTTATTAAGGACATTAAAAATAATATGAATAGCAATGAATCTTCACAAAATACGAAGCATATCGAAGAAAAAAACACAAAAGACGGTAAACGACATTTTTGTGACATATGTAAAAAAGGATTTGCTAGAAAGTGTGGTCTTACAACACACCTCCTCGTTCATAAAGGTGTTAAACCATATAGTTGTGAAATTTGTAATAAAACTTTTACTAAGAAATGTACTCTTACAGTTCATCATCTGACTCATACTTCTGATCGCCCTTACGTTTGCAAATTATGCGATAAATCATTTGCTCGTAAAAGTGATCTGACAAAGCATAATTCAATACATACTGGGGATAAACGATTTTATTGCACTGGTTGTGATAAAAGTTTCACTCGGCGAAATGCGTTGCGAAAACACGAATTAACTCATTCCACTGAAAAACCCAAAACTGTGCCACTTCCTCTAAAAAAAGCAGAAGAGTCTTTAAATTGTACTATACAAGAAATGGAGGTTTCATTAGAAAATTCTAGTCAGAGTACTCTCATCAATGATATGAGTAACTTAGGAGAAGAACATTTCACAAGCGAAAGCAATTTATCAAGTATTCCTGAACTTGGTCATGTTGATATTTATGAAGATCAATTTGATGAATTAAATCCTTTTTTAGCAAATACGCTAAATGATTTAAGTAAAGATTTGCTTCAAGGGGATTTATCCGAAGAAGATTTGTATAAAGATTTATCACAAATGGAAAATTTAATGCTTGAATATACCATGGAAAATATTAATTTTGATGATGGCATGGATACAGCAGATACGGAAACTTATACTCTTCCCGTTGTAGACAGTCCAGTAAGGGAATTTGATGAATCAACTGAATTAGATGAAAGTTTTAATGATAAAATGACAAAGATTCAGGAATCAATTGATGAAACAGAAGTTGGTTGTTTGGTTACAACTTCATCATCTAATGAAAGGAAACAAGGTAATAAAGCTAACATAATGCAACCAGTTACCGATAGTGATCCTAATAAACTAATAAATAATATGGAGGATGAAGTTGCTAAGATTCACAAATTTCTAGGTGACCCTACTATAAAAAATACTCCTGCTTTAGATTTTACAAGTAGTTTTAAAAATGATGGAATAAATTTATTTCCAGGTAATGAAATTCCATTTGAAATAGATGGAATTAATATTGAAGATATTGATGAAATTGTGAATAGATCTCAAAGTCTGCCTGATCGAAATAATTTAAATAAAACTGATTTACAAAATGTTCCCAAAAGTTTTAATAATTTTCACTCATTATTTCAAGGAAAACTTTTAAATATAACTGGAAAAACAGAAGGTACTAAAAGTAATGATGTTGCTAAACAACCTAATCATTTTGTTCCAATTCTAAATTCAACTTTAACTATAAATATTAATGAGATTTGTAAATTAGATAATTTCACTAACAGTTTATCTAATGTTAATGATGATACAACATCATCATTATTAATTGGTCAAAATGAAAATCTGAGTGATGAAGTAATGGCAAAAAATAATAAAGTATTTCAAAATTCAGACATGGAGGAAATTGATATTCCAAATGATTTAATTGCAAAATTAAAAACCCTGGCTGAAAGTGAACGTGCTCAAGAAATTTCTAAGAAAAATCATATTTGCCACATATGTGGGAAAAGCTTTGCAAAACGATGTAGCTTAAAAAATCATTTATTTACTCATGAAAAAATAAAGCCCTTTTCTTGTGAAATTTGTGATAAAAGTTTTGCTAAAAAATGTACATTAACTGTTCATTTATTAACACATGCAGCTAATCGACCATTTGTTTGCACCATTTGCCAGAAATCTTTTGTGCGAAAGAATGATTTAACTAAACATAATTTTGTACATGCTGAAGTCAAGCCATATGTTTGTAAATTGTGTGGAAGAGGTTATACTCAGCTAACAAAGCTTCGTAAACATCACCAGCTGCACCATCCGAATGAACCTTTAGTTATTACAAAGAACATTCCAAAGATTTCTCAAAATAGTAATTCTTCAATGAATAAACCAGAAGAGAAGCTTGCAAATGAAAATGATACATTAAATAAAACTCAAATGTTCAATGGAAAATTAGTGACACCAAATCAATCTGTTGAGCAGATGCTGAATAATTTGAATAAACAATATAAATGTAATATTTGTAACATTACTTTCCTGAGTCAGAATCTCTTGCAAATTCACCTTATGACTCATATTAAAGTACCAGTGGAGAGTATTGATAAGTTTAGTGATAGTGATACAGAAATGAAACAGAAATTGAGGGTTTCTGCTATTTTAGCGGAATCTGGGATGATTGAATCACGAGAAATTATTTCTAATAATATTAAAAAGCCAACTGATATTGGTCTAAAAGAGATTCAAATAACTACAACTGAAACTATTGATTTTGAAATTGTTTCCAGCTCAGATCAAATTATGAATGATAGCAACTCTTGTTCTAATAGTGTGGCAATAGAAATCAACAATGGATTAAATGATATTTTATCAAAAGATAATGAAGCTTCTGAATTTAAAATAAATTCTGAAGAAACAAAGAAAATTAATTTAGATTTAAAAAATTTTGAGAATTCATGTGATTTATCTGAAATTTCAAAACATGATATTTCAGTGAATAAAAATGGTGATTCTGCTTGCAATTCTGATATGAAAGAACAATGTAAAACCAAAACCAATGAAGTCATAAAAAATCATACTTGTGATATATGCAGTAAAAAGTTTGCTTCAAAATCAGGTCTCAAAACACACTATTTAATTCATGCTAATGTAAAACCATATATTTGTGAGGTGTGTTATAAAACTTTTGCCAAAAAGTGCAGTCTCACTATTCATTCTTTAATACATACTGGAGAGCGTCCATTTGTTTGCGAGAAATGTGATAAACGCTTTGCCCGAAAAAATGATTTGACAAAACACAATCTTATACATACTGGTGAAAAACCTTATGTATGTGATATTTGTGAGAAAAAATTTAGTCATCAAAATAATTTAAAAAGACATAAAAGAATACATACTGGAGAAAAGCCACATGTATGTAATATTTGCCGAAAAGCTTTTGCTGAGAGTAATGTTCTTTTGACACATTTAAAGCAGCATATTAAAGAGGCAGAAATCACAGTAGGCGTAAAAGGAGCTTTAAAATCAATTAAGGATAAACTTCACACTTGTGATGTTTGTGGTTTATCTTTTGCTCGTAGAGATCGCCTTCTCAAACACAAACTAATTCATAATGCTGCTGCTCAATTCAGTTGCGATAATTGTAATCTCAATTTTAAAAGTAGAGATCAGCTGCAATCTCATCTTTTAAATCATATTGAAATCTCATTTGAAGGTATTGCTGACTCTATTGATTCAGTGGAAGATTTAGATTTGCATAAACTTGAACCAACTGTTCAGAATATGAAAAAAACACATGCTTGTGATTTATGCTTTAAAGTTTTTGCATCAAGAAAAGCATTAAAAGGACATTATATTACTCATACTGGAGAAAGACCTCATCAATGTCATATATGTCAAAAAGGTTTTTCACAAAGAATTACTTTGAAACGTCATATGGTCGTGCATACTGGGGAAAGACCTTATGCATGTGACATTTGCAAAAAAACATTTACTAGGAAAACTTCTTTGCGTAAACATATCATTATTCATTCACAGAAAACACTATTTTAAAATTTAAAAAAGTAAAGTTTAAATAAGCTTAATTTATTGTTTAAAAATACTTTGTTCATATTAAAGTACAAAATATTATTGAATGAAAATTTTTAATCCTTCTTAATGGTATAATTGAAGATTTCTGAAAATAACTACATAATTCAAAAACAAAGAAATATTTTCTTAAAAATATTTCTTTGTTCATATTAAAGTACAAGAAGTTATTGAATAAACATTTTTACACTTTTAACTACATAATTCAAAAAACATTAATGTGATATGTTTTCATATTTTTCATGAATTAATTTTATTGAAAATTGCTTGCACTTTTCTCAGTATATGTTTGTCAAATGGATAAAACTTTCTTTTAATATATTTTTGAAACAATGAGCTTTTACACATTCCAAAGATATATTGTTTTATTTTATTTTTTGCATTATAATTTACAAATTAAAAATTATCTTGTTAAGTAGCTGTAGATATTAATTATGATTATGTGTAAATAGTTGTGATATTAATGTAACTTATTTGTAATAACTGGACTGAATGTACATAATAAGATTATTTCTGAATGTTCTTTATTTTAATATTATATTTGTTAAAAAATGTAATAATTCATGATGCAATTTGTTGTGATTTTTAGATACTAAATAAGATCTTAAAATCTGTGCACTTATTTATGTGTGTGTGTACATGTATATATATTATATGTACATATATATATTGTTGCTTATTAAATCTGAATGATTTTTAAGTTAAAAAAAATAGTTAATATAATTTGTGTTATTTATATTTTTATTACTGCAAAAATTCTTACTTTTATACAATTATTTACATTTTAGAAAATTAGCCTTATGATTGTTTAAGTGTTAAAAATGAGAAAGTAAAATATTCAGGTAGGTAGGGAATTAAATTTATGTTGTTCACCCCTAGTTTCAGTATATATATATATATATATATATATATATATATATATATATATATATATATATATATAGGTATTTTTGTTCAATTATATTTATTGTTTCTGCAATATATTTAGTTTATTATTCTAGAAAAATTCTTTAAACATAATGTTGACTCTAAATTTTATGCCTGTAATTTTTGTAAAATACTGATTTTATGTTGAATAACTCATTAACATTTTTCTCCGCCCAGCTCATTTTGATACTGAAAATTTCTTTTAAAGTATGTCAATGTAGGCTTTTGGAGTAATACATATTGGGCATGCCTGCCCATAAAAGCAGAAAAGACCAAGCTTTATAAATCATATTAAAGAAGAATATATCATTATATTTTTAAATTATGATCTTAATAAAAGGAAACACTACTTATAATAATATCATTTATAAAACATTGAGTTTAGGATCATTTTACTAGCTTTTTCCTTTCTTTCTTAGTAAATTCAATATGCTGTCTCGCATTTCTTCTGCTTTTTTGCCATTGGAGATACCTGAGACAGCAAAATCAGATTTATATCAAAACATCTTTTCCATTAGTTTGATTATTACAAATATCGTGATTTATCATGTTTGGAAAAAAGAATGTGATTTTATGATATGTGTTTATTGTTTTAATAAATCCATTTTGACTATATTAAAGAAGAAAAGCTTGAACTATTAAAAGTTTTTTTGCTTGCAAAATGATTTGACATCAATGATTATTAAAATTGCTTGATATTAAAAAATATGTTTTTCTAACTGAGTCAAACAACTTTTTGATAATATAAGCAAGAAATATATGAATATAAAATATAATACTTTCTATATCTCTTTTTTCTCTATTACTTTTCTTATTATGCTTTTTCCTGTGTACACAAGATTATATATATATATATATATATATATATATATATATATATATATATGAATATATTAGATGAGTTATGTTCAAATAAATTATCAGCAGTTTCTTAATTCCATGTCCAATTTCGCCTGAAAAAATAGGAATTTACAGGAAGATATATTTCATGTACCATTCAAAATTAATAATTTTTGATATAATAATATAAATAAAAATTAAGTAACTATATATACATAGCAACTTATTTATATTTAATTTTTAAACATGGTTATAATTTTTTTTTTGTGTATTGTATATTTCTGTCATATTTTCACGTACCAAATTTTGTGTTCATTATGATAGTTTTTGTTATTATATTTTGGTTATATTTGTTGAATTTTATGTTTTAACTGCAAAATTACACTTTAGACTAATAATTTTAAGAGTAACTGCATGATTATCTCATTTTAGGAATTTTTATCTTTTCAGTATTACTTAAATACTATTTTATTAATTTTTATTTAAGTTTATTAAACTAGAGTAAATTGTTAATCTGTTTATTCTGTGATTTTTACATGTATCATTTATATTTATGTAATTTTTTTAATTTATATATTTTTATTTTTAAGTTTTTGTTTCTATATTTATATATATATTTTCTAGTTGTAATTTTTTGTTTCTTTAACTTATGATTAAAATGTTGAATGATCAGCTTATTTCCAACAATTTTTAAATTACAATATTAGAATCACAAACATAAATAAAATAAAAATTTTTGAAATAACTTTGTAATAACAACTGAAGAAAAGGAGCTTGTAGAAAAGAAATAATTTCTATAGACAATATTGTTGTTTTTTTTTCCCATCTTCATTATTAAGCTTGGAAAAAGCTAATAATTTTGATAAGAAAATACTTGCAGTGTGATACACAATACGGATATTTCTGTTAATTGTTCTGATATTGGAAGATTTTATAAATATTCAATAGAATATTATTGTTAAGCTTTGTAATAAAATTCTGTACCCATAGCCCTTAAAATAACATTAGTCAGTAAAAATAAATTAACTAATTTATGTTTATCATATTCTTTGAAACAAAAGATTATCATTAAAATAATCCATTTGATGTTTAACTTTAACAATTTTAATTAGATGAAAATTTTAACAAATATAATCCATCATATTTGTTAAAGTTTTCATTTTTATTGATTTGAAAGTTTAATTAAATTATTTAGGAATTGTTAATGTCCTAATTACAATATATTACGATTTTATCAAACATATCTGTGTTAGGTTGAGACTATTAACTCTTTAAATTTTGAATAGGGTAACTGAATACACACCAAGCATTATAATTTTAATAAAGGATATTTCTTTTGTGTTAAGAAGTAAGCAACTATTATTACCTGGAAAATGAATAATGTTTTGTTTACAACAATGAATTGTATCTTTTGTACAATATAATGAAATCAATAGGATGAGTAATATCATTTTTTTATGTAAAATAATTCCTTGTTAAATAAATGATTGTATTTCAAAAACATTAAAAATTTATACAGAAAAATTCAAAGTTGCACCTGAAAATTTTGTATTATATAGTAAAAATATAAATTAACAGTATTGTATTATATCAAAATGGTAACCAAATATAGACTTTTTATTTTGCAATTTTAGTTCAAATAAGCTTTCAATCTTTCTCAAAGGCTTTTAAATATTGTTTTAATCAAATGTTGTATTCTCTGTATGTATTTGAGAGAGTAATACATCAAATCAAGTATGTGTTTGATATATGGCATCTGTAGAATTACCAAAATTAATGTGCATGAAAGATTAATGTATAGTGAGAGATTGTTGAAAACTTATTTAATTGATGGTATTTTTACAAATTGGTTAACTCATAAGTATCCTTTATTTCATGCTCTTATATGTGAAAATTATGTTTAAAAGACACTTGGCATTTACCTAAAAAATTAAAATTTGTTTTAAACGTTGGACAGCAAAAATGTTAAATTTATTAATTTTTTGCAGGATATACCTACATTAATGGCAGTTAATTTGAAAGTATTCTGTGAAAAGGCAATGATTCTTCGAATAATTTTGTTAATTTTCACCATTCTTATTTAATTATAATAAAATCTGTGTTTTATTTTATTTAACTTTGATTGTTAATGATATTGCTATTTAGTAGCAGTAATATGCTTTTAACTTTATGGAAAAATGATCATTAATGTGTTAGAACATAGGAAAATATAAACTAAAAAAAATTAAAACACTATTTGTTAATTGAAAAATTTTAAAAAGTTTTAATAATGAAACTTAATATGTATTACTACATTTCACTTAATTGCTTAATTGTTTTTAGTGTGTATGTTACAAAAATCATTAAGAAAAGAATGATAATATACAATGCAAAAGCTTTGTATAGAATTAACAGGTTAAAAGTATTTTCAATGTCTGTCCCTTTTTGTCATTGCGTTTTACGAATAAATTGTTTATTATAGACTATATATGAAAATATATATAAATATTTAAATGTTAATATGTGGCGTTTTAATAAACTAATATAAATTTATGCCCAATTTTTTTTAATTTTTACAATTTTAATCAAATTAGTTCTTATTATTCAAATGATCTGATGAATACACTTTAGAATCTAATTCTATGTTGCTTATGACAGATTCCAACAGATTATACTAAAATGAGTTGCCCCAAATAAACTGGAAATCAAAATGTTTACTCTAATATTGAAAACTATATATTAATATAAAATAAGTGAATTATTTTTGTATTTAAATATTAATTTTTATTTTTTATATTGAAAAAAATTATTATATTTTACATTTTATGAATTATTACTCTAATTTTAGATTGTTTTCTGATTTTCAGATATTTTTTGAACACATTTGTTACTGAATTGAATATAATTAATATTTTTATTTGTTTATAAAAATGTTTTCATTAAAACATGAATCTAATTAAATTTCTAGTTATCTCATTTAGTAGTTGAAATCTGCGTTTTGATATAGTGATTTTGAATACTTATATAATGAAGAAAGAGTTGATGTTATTTTTAAGGTCTTTGATTCATTATTTTAATACGATCCATTTTAATTAATATTATGCATTCTTTCAGTATTATATTTAACTAGTCATTTTTTTATGTTTACATTTTGTTAATTTTATTTCTAGTCATTTGCAAATAATTTGTATTCACTGTAAAGTATAACACTATATATGATATTGTTTATATTAACTGTTATATTATTTACTTTATTAAGTTTATTACTTTGTATATAAAAATTAATTGGATTGTTTTTTTTACCTATAAATGAGTGATTGTAAAAGACATGAAATATTTTGTTTTTAATATGTAAGAAACATGTATTTGAAACTGAATGTATCTAAACATAAAAATGTGATGTGTATTTTATAATTTAATATAGATGTTATTAATCTTGTGCTTCATATAATTTAATATTGATGTTATTAATATGTAAACACTAAAATTTATATATATTTGAAATTTACCAGTTAAATTTTTGTATTAATAAAATAAGAACTCTGAAAAGAATATTCTTCTTTTGAAAACAGTAACATATCTATCAATATCCGTCTATGGTCATAATATTAACTATAATTAGTGTATACTCTTCAATAATAAATTATAAATTGATGTTGGAATAAATGTATTAAACTCTTTTACCAGTTCCAATGTGTATTTCAATGTTATGAAGAAATTTATGCATTTAATAAACAGTATGAAATTTATATTTGTTTGTATTGTGTCTGATACTGTTGTAATTTATTGTAAGGAAGTAAAGATATTAATTATAGTTAATATGAAGATCATTATTCTTTTAAGACAAATTTGGCCATACTAATGAGCAATTCTTATAAGATATTAATGTAGTAAACATTTTCAATCATTTTTGAAGATATAAGAAAAGAAGTCGCAATTTTATTTTTATCATTTCATTTAATTATTGTTTTAATTTTAAATTTACCGGATTCATAATCTATTTTATATCTCCTGGACTAGCCGAAATAATAATGCGGTGCGAAGTTGACTTATTGTTCAATAATGGAGACTATATGTCTGTGTGTAAATTCTATCGCATTTATTATAGATAAATTACAGGTGCTTTTTATTAACTCATCAAATTGGTAACATTATAAAATGCATAATTTGACGCGAGAAGACTCGTGGTCGCGCCAAACAATTCGGAGCTTTATTACAAGTAATAATCAATTCCCCGAACTTATTCTGATACAAAATGAATTCAAGGATTCTCTAGATCAGGAGTGGGCAGGCTTTTCCAGGGGATGGGTTACTTCTAATTTTTCAAGGTGCTGCGGTCCTCCCAGTGGTGTAGGCGCATGATAAGTTCTACATTATTATAACTTAATGAATGCGGAATATACTTACCTACATAACGACTTAATAAAAAATTTACTCTTAAAATCGATTTAAAGCAAAACGCAAGATATAAACAATGATGTAATACCAAATGGAGCATTTTTATTACGAGACAAATATAAAAATAAATCCTTTTCATCAAAAGATAGTTTTTGTATTAATAGTTAGTGAAAGACAAGAACAATATAAAATGCAAATTTTCTAAATTACGATATTTTCCTTCATCCATTTTCTCTCACATAGCCTACTACGTCTGTCAATAATGTGTCAAACAACTAAACAATTTTCCAGGTGCAGGATCAGCCCACAACCTCAATATCTTTTAATTGTTTTGAGGTGTATTTTTTAAAGGGGCACAGAGGAAATATCTTCACCTTGCGCTTCCATCTTTTGGTGTATTATTAATAATTCTTCTTTCACATTCATATCTTTAAGAGCCTTTCGCGTAAAAATCCAGAGTTGAGAAATAAAATATTTGCTTATTATTATTTTTTTGAATTAATCAAATAGTGAATCGCTGACTTCCCAAAACGATTTTCTCTATTTCTGTAAAAGGTGTTTTAAATTTTGCTAGCACCCAACTCAAGCAAAAATATGCAACTGTTGCAATCTTAGTTACAGTATTTGCTTTAGTAAAATTTGAATGTTGTCCAATTAATTAACGATTTAAATGATTTTACTTTTTACTTATGCAATTCACTTTTTAACAAAAATCTGAATCAAAACTTCTATGCATGCTTGTAAAATGTTTTGCAATGTGTCTTTTTTTTGGAAGTGTCATATCTGCATGAGATAGCACGCACATTTTACATTTCATTGTGAAAAAAAAAAAACATTTTCTGTATTTTACTTATCTTTTAAAAAATGGCAAATTACTTTTACTGCAATAAGGCAGAACATAAAATTGTCGAATCTTTGAACAGCAATATGAGCTACTACTAGACTCTGGAGATTGACCATATTCAATGAAACGAGCGAACTGCATGAAAAAATGAATAGTAACCGACGTAACAACATCATGAAAAGCATGTGTTTTAGCGAAGATACATGTGTCGTCTACGCAGTCATTGAATAATTTGTTTCAGTGACCATAGTCTCATCGATTGTGGAAATCCGATTTTCCAATCTAGCTATACGTCGATGTTTCATGTAATTCTTTTAGTATGCACGTCTTTTGTTTTAATGACAGCGGTCACCCCAAAATGTCGTTATCGACTTTATGCTCTCCTCTGTTTTAGATTATCAAGAAAAGTTTGATAGTAATTTTACCACAAATTTCGAATACTTTGATTCATCCAAAAGAAACATTTTTGCAATATAAACAAAGATTCAAGTTTTCCTCAAATCAATAATATCAAGGACAAAATCGTTTTATGTAAAAAAGCTGTGTATTAAAATATTACTGAATTATATTAGATCTGAATATTATAATTTGTTGTGTGTGTTCATATTAATTGTTTCTAATTTTCTGTATTATGTTTATATAATATAATTTTTATTCTTAAAAAGCATCTATGTTCGAAATTTAACATTAATATCGAATATAATAATCGAATACCACGAATTTTTAAGATGATTTCAAAGAGAAACAGAAATTATCTCTGATAACGAGGCCGCATTTCGCAAATCTACTTCGATTTGTGTTTTATTTGTTAATGCGTAAAGTCAGTTGCAAAATTATTTTTATGACCAGTAATTATTTGAGAGATTTGAAAGAAAGTTTTCTTCAAGAAAAATTTAAAAAAAAAGTAGTTGATGTAATTACCTTGACTAAAAGGAAGGTTTTATTGAATAAAACACATTTGATACAATTGTTGAACTAACATTGACTTTAGAAGCTCCAAACATAGATAACCGTGAATTATTAAGACATAATTCTGAAAGAAAATTGACGAAATTAAAGAAACATCAGGAACGCTTACATCTAAAACAAATTACTCAAAATGCTACCCAATGGAATTTTTCTAAAACACTGTAACAGGTTAAATTCTCGAAGCATATTTTTATCTGTATTAAATTTTTGTCAACTTGATAGTCATAATACATGCTTACATGGATGTTTAAATCATCTCTTTCAGACACCTGTGAGTAAAGTGAACAGCGTAATGGGCTCTTGTAAGACATTTTAATATCATTGCGTAAATTGCCTTCCAGAGAGACTTTTCCTAGATAATATGCCGTACTTACATATCACAAGGGAGAGAAATCTGGAAACTCCCAAGCACTCACTCCGATAAACATGCATGCATAAACACACCATCTGTCCTTGTTCAGCTGTGGCGGGAATCGAACCCAGGCCTCACTGTGACTTATTACTAGGCCACAGTGAAATTCTCCTTTCTTTCATACAAGATAAGAGACACCAGGATAAGAACACTCCTAAATGGAATAGGAAGCAAGTGCCGATCTCTTTTGTGGTCTGATTGTGTGGGTTAAAAAATAGCTCGTTAATTAGCTGTTGACTCTAAAAATAAATACCTTTCCAAAAAATATCTTGCTGATATAAAAAAAATTATATTGTAAACTTTTTAATTAAGAAAGACGCATTCAAACAGTTTGCTTACCAACAATTCTCAAAATATAAGTGCTAGCGAAATATAGTCTGTTAAAAAAGGAGTTACTAATGCTGTTGCAACTGACACTTTTCTAGTAATTTCCAAATTGATATTTTAAAATGTAATTTCTCTGCTGATTCAGAAATTCTTGAATGTACAGGGGGATACCTTTTACTTAAGCAAGTCTTCAATTTGTTGAATTTAACAAGTGTGTTAGACTGATAGAGCCCAATTCAAGGCTAGGTACAGGGAAGTATGCTGGTACAACCACAACAAATGCATGGAATCCTACAGAAATGAAGTTTCATTTACTCAGGCAGTCTTTGAACCATTAGGTTTATAAATACAAAATGTTTCTAATATAGATGATGGAATATTAAAACAGTCCTACTGTGTTCAAGCAAAAAATAGCGAATACACCTGACTTTACTTGTTTATTAAAACTTCAAGGAAATTCAAAACCTTTTTTTTTTAGCATCGAGAGAAGTATTTTTGTTTTGAATTAGAAAGTTGAAAAGAGATTAAAATGTTTGAACGTGATTTTAAATAATTACTACCTGGAACCAGGGGGTGTGCGTACCCCTCTGGGGCTTGAGCTAGCCACCAGGCGCGTCAGTAGTTGGTTGATAACTGAACGTCCTGCAGGAATGACAGGATAGCCTTGAATATTGAATAAGAGGCCGCGAACCAGCTCCCGTAAACCCTGGTGTTATGCGTTCCGTGCCTAGGGCTAATTGGCACCGCGGTATTGGTGTCTTAACGGAGCCTCTAGTTGCCTGGCGAACTTCTAGAGTAATTTGCCTTGCCCAGTATCTCAGGCAATGCTGGGTGGACTGTCATATTACCTGAGATTATTTACTGTTATTATATGGCTGAAAAGACATTGAAAATAACAAACATTTCTGCTTTTGCAGGAGAAACTTCTGAAGCAGACCTTTCTGAAAAAGACAAGGTAACTCAGAGACAATCTAATGAAGGGGTAGCAATGAAACCTTCACAGGAGGTAGAAATGACCTCCAAACCATCTTCTTCTGGTGAGAGTCAGGAAGCTATCTCTAGCATGACTGACTCTCTGACCAGAATCAAGCTTAAAAAGAGAATATCTGGTGCACAGAAAAAGAGGCTGGTGAAGGAGCGCAAAATCGCTGAGGGGACTTGGGTTGAAAAACCCAAGGCAACCAAAGGCGAGAAGCGTCCTGCCAATCGGATGAACCAGGGCAAGGTTGGAAAGGCTGCCAAGAGAGAAGGACCTGAGGGATTTACTTACAGGGCGGCTCTCACGGCGATCAAGATGGCCGTGCTCTTAGAAGGTCATCCGGAAAAACGGTTAACAGAGAAACAGGCCTATGAACTGGAACTCTTGATAACCAGGAAAATAGGAAGGAATGAGGAGGGCTTTGCCCCAACCTTCCTATCCTGTAAACTTGAAAACGGGGCTCTTATTATCAATTGTGCAGATCTGGAGAGCTCAAAGTGGCTGGAACAAAATGTCAATGATATAAGCCCTTGGCAAGAACATAAACTCTTGGTGGGTGAGGCAAGGAAACTTGTCAGAACCACCAAGATAATTGCAAAACTGCCAAAAATCTGTAATGAACTGGAACCTAAAGAGCTCCTGAGAAAAATCGAGGCTCAGAACGGTGGGGTCACTCCATTGGAGTGGAACATTCTTAACATTAAGAACGACCCATCTGGGCGGACCATCGTTCTTAGTGTGCCTGAATTAGATGCTGCCACTCTTCGTGTAAGGGGATATAGGTTTTATATTGGCCTTCACCATGTGCAGGCTAAAGTACTTGATAAACCTGCTCCTGCTGATGGGGGTGAAGGTAGTTCAAGCCAACCTACACCACAGTAGAAGTGGTACTACTAACCTCAGTAAGAAGTTTCTTGCTGGGGATATACACCTGGCCCTGATTCAAGAACCCTGGTTGGTTAGGGGAAGAATCAGTGGTCTCAAAGGAACTAAAGGTAAGCTTATCTATTGTACTAATGGTAACGCTAGAACTTGTATACTCTTACATAAAAACATTGAGGTTCTTCCCCTCTCTGAATTTATTCTTAGGGACCTGACAGCTGTGAAAGTCAGACTCAACATAGAGGGTAGGAACAGGGAAATTGTTTTTGGCTCTGGATACCTGCCCTATGAAGAGAAGGCTCCACCTGACCATTCTCTGCACAAGCTCATGAACTTTTGCAGTAATAACAACTTACAGGTAGTCCTAGGACTAGACTGTAATGCTCATCATGTTGTCTGGGGAAGTACGGACACAAATAAAAGAGGTGAGTACCTTTTGGAATTTATTCTAAACTATGGGTTAGATATTCTAAATGTTGGCAACAAACCAACTTTTATTACTTCCAATCGATCAGAAGTAATTGACATTACTATAGCGACAACGCTGATTAGTAAAAATATCAAATACTGGAAAGTAGATGATCGACCTTCTGGTTCAGATCATCAAAACATCCATTTTGAAATTCACTCTAATGTGTGTCTGGATCGCATATTCAGAGACCCGGTTAGGACGGACTGGAAGAAATTCCAAGAAGAACTGACTGGGTTGATTGAGCTCGGTAACAGACCTATTAGAGACAACTACGATCTAGAAGTTACAGCAGATCTCCTACAGAGAAGTATTCTAGATTCTTATCATAACAATTGCCCCATTCGCACTAGAAGAGCTAAACTCCAATGCCCTTGGTGGAATGACTCTCTAGCTGCCGAAAGAGCAAATGTTAGAAAACTTTTTAACAAAGCTAAGAAAAATGGTGAATGGGAGAACTATAAAAGGGCCCTCACTATTTATAACAAACTTGTTAGAAAAAGCAAGATTAACTCCTGGAGAAAGTTCTGTGACGAGATAGATTCTATTTCTGAAGGAGCTAGACTCCAGAAACTCCTTAAAAGGGATGAACCTATTTTGGTTGGTACCCTAAAAGACGAGGAGGGTAATTTTGCTGCTTCCGGAAAAGGGGTTATGGAAATTATGACCAGGACTCACTTCCTGGGAGCTAGAGATATTTATAGCAACGAAGGGGAACATTGCATTGGCTCTTTGCAAAGAGTCAATAGCAATCAATGGACCATCGCTAAAAATATCATAAACTACAACATTGTTAAATGGGCAATTTTCGCCTTTAAACCTCTAAAATGCCCTGGGCCTGATGGAGTTATGCCCATCATGATCCAGAAGGCAGAAAAGGTTGTCATACCAATGCTAACTAGAATGTATAGAACTAGTTTGGCCCTGGGATATATACCAAAGACATGGCAAAAGACTAGGATAGTCTTCATTCCAAAACCTGGCAAGGACACTTATGACCAGGCCAAGTCATACAGACCAATCAGTCTTTCTTCATTCTTTCTTAAAATTATGGAGAAAATCATTGATCGGCATATTAGAGATTACTTGGGTAGAAATAGTCCCTTGCATGCTCTTCAATTTGCCTATCAACCCGGCAAATCTACAGAGACTGCTCTACATCAGCTAGTTTCCAAGATTGAAGCCACTCTGGATCAAAAGGATATTGCCTTGGCAACTTTCCTCGACATCCAGGGTGCTTTTGATAATACTTCCCATCCATCCATCCTCAATGCACTTAGAGGGGCAGGGATTAATCAAACCCTGTGTACTTGGATTGAGGCCTTAATTTCGGATAGATATATACAAATGAACATCTTCGGTGAATCATTTGAAAAAAAGACTACTAGAGGTTGTCCTCAAGGAGGTGTTCTGTCACCATTACTTTGGAACCTAGTTGTAAATAGCCTTATAAAACATCTAAATGATAAGGGTTATTATACGCAGGGATATGCTGATGACATTGTCATCCTTATCCTTGGTAAAGATTTTGACATAACTTGTCATCTCATGCAGGATGCTCTAAGTTATGTAGGTCAATGGTGCATGGATAGGGACCTGATGGTTAATCCTCAGAAAACCTACCTTGTACCTTTTACACGCAAAAAGAAACGGAAAGGTTTTTTCATACCAAGACTTTTTGATGTTGAAATCAATGTGGCTTCAGAGGTGAAGTATCTGGGCATCTATTTAGACCAGAAACTCACCTGGAATAAGCACATTGATGATAGGATCAACCGAGCAAAGAAAAGCATTGTGATTTGCAGGCGAATGCTTGGTAAGAACTGGGGTTTACATCCAAAACTGATGTTATGGATGTACACAGCTTTTGTCAGGCCCATTTTCACATATGCCTGTGTGATCTGGTGGCATAAGGTGGAACAGAAGACTGTGATTGACAGATTGAGGAGTCTACAAAGACTAGCCTGTCTCTGCATCACAGGAGCAATCTCCACCACGCCAACCAGAGCATTGGAGGTTGTGTTGGATCTGACTCCCTTGGACATCTTCATATGCAGCGTTGCAAGATTGAATGCATATAGAATGAAGCTGCAAAACCACTGGTATGACCAGCCTGTTGCCAAAGGGCACAAGGGCATCACCAGGAAATTTCAAGACCCTACTTTTCTGATGCCATCTGACATCATGGAAAAAACATACATGTTTGACAAGACATTTGATGTAGTTTTTCCAACTAGAGAGGAATGGGATAACAACATGTTTGGAACTAAAACAGGAGATCTAATCTGGTACACAGATGGATCACTGAAGAACAGCCTCTCAGGTCTGGGAGTTTGTGGCGTGTCACCAAGAATCAGCTTGTCTGTAAGCCTTGGGCGATACGCTTCGGTCTTCCAGGCAGAAGTTTTGGCCATTATCCACTGTCTGCAACTGAATATGAAGAAGGGCTACTACGATAAGCGGATTCTCATTTTCAGTGACAGTCAAGCCGCTTTAAAAGCGCTTAATTCCTTCGAAATCAAATCTAAAATGATTCTGGAGTGTAGAAACCTTCTTACAGAACTGGCAACTAGAAACAGGGTGATCCTTGTATGGGTGCCAGGGCATAAAGGTATCGAAGGCAATGAAAAGGCTGATGAGCTTGCTAAACAAGGATCGTCTTTTGTTCCCATTGGTCCAGAACCTTTTTGTGGGATCAATTTGAAGACCGCAAAAACCAATGTTCGCAGATGGGAAAAATGGAAGATGTATGAAGCTTGGCTCAAATCTCCTGGTCAAACCCACGCTAAAGGTATGATCTGTAGGTCATCAGCGAGGATTTCCTATGAAATTCTTAGATGCTCTAGGCAGAAGATACGTTTAATCGTAGGCTTCATAACTGGGCACTACTATTTCAGAAAACATCTCCATAAAATGGGACTGTTTCAGCAAGATCCTATCTGCAGGAAATGTCATATGCAAGAGGAAACGGCCAAGCATATCATTTATGAATGCGAGGCTCTTGCCCTCCCTAGATTAACCTCTTTAGGCATCATCCATACTAGGGAGTTACACCTAGATTCCATTAAAGGGTTATCAGACTTTATTAATAAAGTGGGTGATCCGAGCAAATGGAACTAAGAAACATTGGGTTTGGAGTTAACAGTACAAAATGCTGATAAAAGCAGAGGTGCTCAATGACATACAAACCCAACTCGAAGAAGAAGAAGAAGAAGAAATAATTACTAAAAGGGGTTACAGCGATTAAGGTTCACCCCTCTTGTCATTTCCAAGATCTTCTTCTACCAAGGATTGTGTTTGTGTGAGTATTGATTATATAGCAACACTGTAAAAAACCCTCAGTTACTAAGGTATATTATCTAATCCAAAAAGGGTATGAAATCAAGTAGTGAGATGAGAGAAATTTGGAAGTATAACTTTTTGCGGGAATTAAGCGTATATCAGTGATAAAAGAAATGACATTTATATTGAATAATGATTGTCTACATCGTACGATTATATTAGAATTCAGAAAGGAAATTTTACTCTAGAGAACGTTGAGAGAGAAAAAGGCTACAAAGGTAAATAAAGAACAGAAATATTCTATACAGAAGAAATGTTTTCTTCTGTATAGAAAATGATTGATGAAGACTAAAGAATGACATACCAATTTATAGAGAAGACCTTATAACTTCATGCACCAGCAATTTATTCCATGCTGAGTCACCATTTAAACATAAGGAAATTTGATATCTCTGGGTGACGCATTGTCTTACAGAAGAGAAAATGATTTGTCATGTGACTTGGTGTTGAAAGAAGATGAAATTTCGTATATAACATTGTGTATATAACATTGTGATACGAGGGAAAATCTCGGTATGTATACAGCACTGTGATAGGTGACGAGATTTGGCTGTACTATTGCGATGTGCCGACCAAAGTTTGGATATTTGATGATGAGGACATATCCATAGCTATCAGAGAGAGAGAGAGAGAGAGAATCTTTATAGATTAAGAAAAAGAATATTGCTGTATTTTTCAAAATTGAGTGGAATTGTAAAGCGTGTCATTTTGCACACACAAAATACAATCACACTTAATTGGTAAACTGAATAGAGCCAGCATAAAGTCATACAGTTCATGAAAAACCTGAGCCCAAAATCAAGAATGAACACCTGGTTTCTCTACTATGACAACTCTCGAGCTCATCCCACTAAAGCTTGTGCCGAATATTTGAACACTACTGGAGTGAAACTTCTTGAATATCTCTTTTAAGTACAGATTTTGCTCCCAATGACTTCGCCCTGTTTCCGCATCTGAAAATCAAGCTAAAAGGGAAACGATTTGATAGTGACAAGAACCTTCTAAGGGTTTTTGACAACGAGTGTTCCTCACTCCTGGATGAAACTTGGTAAGGCTGGTTTAAAGACTGGTTTTGAACGATTGCAAAAATGTATTCAGTGTGGGATAAATTACTTTGAAAGAATTCAATAAAAAGCTGTATTACAAAAACTTTTGTAGTAATCTTTGTGTACGTGTATAATATATATGTAATTATGTATAATATGTGTATATATATATGTATAATATAGTACTACACAGTTTAAAGCAATAAAATAAAATACAGCACATGAAACCAGAAAATACAATACCAACTAATGTATATTTAACCAGCGCAAAAGCAGCTAAAGAGGGATAGGTCCATTTTATTAATAGATTTAATTACTATTAATTAAAGAAAATATTTTTTTAATTTTAAGGAAAAATGATGTATAAGATCATGTAAAATCATTTAGTATGAAATGTTTACATCTTCAGTGATTAAGCATTTAGAATGTGACTGTGTGTGATCTGTGAATGTGATTTTCTATAATATTTTCTGTACACTTAATTTGGTAGCAAAATTTCCTACTTCCATAATGCTTGTGATGCTGGATATTTTTTATATTCTCGTTTTGTATCATTTTGTTTAATACTCTTACAAAAACTATCTGATCATAATATCTTAAAATAAATTTTTTTTTAATCACACTTTAAATATCTAAGTAAATTAATATTAGAATGCTCACACATTTTCAGGAAAAAAATCATAAATTATAATAGCATATGAAACTCTTAATACATTGATTTCATTTTCACTTAAGTTATTTTTAAGTCAATGTAGTTAAAACCTTTTTGTATGAGAAGAATTTAATTTATTGTAAAAAGAATGAAATTTGTAACTAACTGAAATTTCTGAAATTCAAACCATTTGCTTGCATGTATATGCCCTGAAAGGAAGTTAAGAAGCACGCTGTCAGTGAAATTAAAAAGCAAAATGATTACGTAAACAGAACAACGAACAGTTTCTGGAATAAAAATTATATGTGGACTTCCATTCAAATTCTGTTGATTAATTTGATTTAATAAATGATTCTCTGATTTAGATTTCAACAGAAATATCAATTTTCTTCTATTTTTAATTGTATTCCTTTAAAGTTATTTTGTAGTAGTTCACTTTTCTACAGACTTCCAAGACTTTACTGGCAAAAATAAGCTGAATGGCATCTATGTTTCACACAATAACCTGATTTTTAGTTCTATTAAATATGTCTTCTTTATAATCTAATTTGAATATTATTAAAAAAGATGTACACATTTGATCACAGTAAACATCATTTATTTATTGAATATTGATTGGAAATTAATTTTTTCTATAGTGTTTCATATTCTGCTCTGCTTTGCATGAAAAATTGCTTATGATGGGCTGAACCTAGTTTCAAATAAATTGAATAAATAATTTGTTTTATAAAAATGTTAGCTTTTTATATTTAAGATTTTAAATTTTTTTATTGTGTTATGCTTTAATTATTTTGGTTGATAAAGTTGAATTGTATTTTTAAGAGATAAAATGTACATCATTTATAAATTCTAAATTTTGTTTTCCTTTTCAGTTAAATGAGAATAACAAATTTATATACCTGAGGATGAAATTAAATTTGAAGTAAACAAATAAAAAAAATAATTTTTCTATATTATTTATGCTTATTTGGAACTAATGTAGAGCAAAAGAAAATAAATCCTTTAAAGGATTAAAAACATGGCAATTTGTTTCTACTGAGTGCAAGTTGTAAATATATATATCATGCATTAAATTTTATTAAGAGTTTACTGTTGTAAAAATGTTTAATCAAAACATTTAATATATTCCTTAGTAAATAACATTTCTGTTTATATTTAGCACTAATATGTAAATTCAATTCTATATTTTATTATTTAAGTTATGTTCTTTTAATGGTAATGTTTAATTTTACAAATTTTAAACATTTTGTAATTTCAATTATTTAATCAATTCCAAAGGGTAAAAGATTAAATTGTATATTTTTTCCAGAAATTAGTCTCTTAGGTTTAGCATATATGTAATGAAAAAGATAAACAATTCTAAAATTGGTATTATGATATTTGACGTGCCATGTATCTAAACTGGACCAAAATGAGGCATCTACTGGATTAGAGTACATCCACCTGATGTCATATCGACGTCTATTGGAAGAAATTGTGTTGTATTGCGCTGTTACAATATTATAGTTGATTTGATTTTGTATTGTTTAAATTATTTTTTATATGTATGCTTTATTAAATGTATAGGAATATATATTAGATTTATTTTTCTAAAACTTATGTGAATTTTATGCTGTAAATAATAATAATTATTATTATGACTACATAATGTATGGATGTTGCCAAAATTAATACAGTAATTTCAAATTTAAATTATAAAATGTTTTTAATTATAAAATATTTATATTTTTATTTGTTTTGTTTCAGTGCCACTTTTTAAGCTTGTCTGGGGGAACTTCTTCCGGGAATTGCACCATAAGCATCATTAAAAAAATTGATGGCCAATAAACTTGCACCTGAGTTCAGTTATTTTGGTGCTAGGGATAAGAAATCCTTTAATGGACTGAATATGAAGCAGTTAGTTTTAGGTAAGTGCAATGTTTGAATAAGCATGTCATTGAAAGTTTTCTTTTGTAGAAATGATGAAAAAATACACTTTTCTCATAAAAAATTTTTTTAATGAAATATATTTATGTAAGCGCTAATATATAAATTCAATTCTCTGTTTGATTACTTAAGCTCTGTTTTCATTATAAAAGTAATGTTCAATTCTATCTGATAATTTGAAGGTGTTTGTAACATACTTTAAACATTTTGTAATTTTAATTATTTAATCAAACACAAAGGTTACCATGTTTACAAAGCTGATATTTCTCAGAAATTGAATTGCTAAATATATATTTAAAACATTTACTGAATTAAAATAAAAATATTTCTAACTATATTTTTATAAAGTTACTTAATGTCTTAAATTAGTGAAGGAAATTTTATATATTTTTCTGATCAATTTACGCTGTTATTTAATAATGAGATTTACATCCAATCAGTTTAATGTATTAATCAGATTGATAAGAAATAAATTAAATATTGATGAAAATTGTCATCTCGATTTTTACTATTTTGTCTGAGGTTATTTATCTGAAAATATTAATTGTTATTGCTAATTATTTTAAATGTACTTTATTTTCAGATGCTACGTGGTGAACTCCACGGTATTCAAAGACAACAGATGGTGAAATAGAAACTGTGCGATAATGAACTGGTTACGTCATGCAAAAGCAAGATTAATAATGAAAGAAACAAACGTTTCAGTTAATTAATATTTATGTATAATGTAAATAATCAGAATAAAAATTGTGTGCATTAAAAATAAATTCTTTTAGTTTGTTATATTTTTCTTGAATTAAGATTTACACTCTCTTGCTGGAATGTTTTCTTAAACAAATTTTAACATTTACGAAGGAAAATAATTCAACTTTTAAACAATGAAATAAGTAATTTTCAGAATTTTTGTCATAATAATTTGGAATATTCAATTGAGTGGAAAACTTTAATTAAATAAAAGTTTATCTTTTACAAAAAAAGACATTGTTGAAATTATATCTAATTAGTAGTTAAAATATTTGGCTGAATATTAATTCTTATAAGTTTCTCTTACTACAAAATTAATTAAAAAAATAAAGTATGAACAATAATTTGCTGACATTAAAATAAAAAAATAAAAAACTACACTCTACAAATAAAAATATCCTTGACTATTTTATTACTATCTAGTTATAATAGTAATTCATTAATTTATGCATTCACTGGAAACTTCTTAGAAGAAATTTTTAACTTTTCCAAAGAAAAAAGAATCGTTTTATTTTAAACAATAAGAAACTAAATTTCAAAAGGTTAACTATAAAATAATGAGCATAAAAATAATACTAATTTATCAATTATGAGAATTTTATTACATTAACTAAACTTGAACAGTTAGTCTGTCAAAAATCTAGGATATTTGATGAAAATTAAGAAAAATGTAAGGCTAAAGCAATTTCATAAGTAACAAGCTAATTAAAAATAATTTTCTCTTTGTCTAGTGGACAAAAATATATGAGCCACTAAGATAGATGAGGGATTATTTCAAAATCTACGCACATCTAGAATACATCCATAAAACTACCTAGTATAGAGCACTGCGTATGAATACATCCAAATTTCGTCCATGAGCCATCCACTGGCAACGTCTCGTAGGCGTATAGTGGACGTAAAATAGGTGGATATTTGACGTGCCATGGATCTAAACTGGACCAAAAAGAGACGTCTACTGGATTAGAGTACATCCCGTTGAGGATGTCATATCGACGTCTACTGGACGAAATTGTATTGTTTGGGTGCGTTGCCACAAGTCCATCGTTTAAAATGAAATTATGATATTTGCTAAAAATTTAAATTTGTGATTGCTAAAATAGCGATGCTTGGAAAGTAAGCCTATACTAATCATGTAAACGATTTAAAAGAAAAAGGAAGCTAAGTTTATGTATTTTCCTAGAATTTCAATTTAATCACTTTTTGATTCCACAAGTAGATAGTGCTCAAGTAGACACAGAATATTTTCGGTGCTATTTTGAGAAAAAAAAAAAAAAAAAACTTTATTCTCTCATTGGAGGTGAGTGCGCTGCAAGTCACATATGTTTTGGACAAATGGCGCTGTTAATGATAAACATGTTTCACTGGGAATTTTTTAACGAGTATAACGTGACACTAGACTAAGGGGCAACAACAAAGTTTGAAATATAAACATAGTATTTTTTTTATTCTGGGCAGATGCTCAATAATTTCAAACATAAATTTAAGTGACAATAACAACTAATATTTCTAGTGCGCTTCTTGATATTAAAAGTTAATTAATAATTTTTCTGTTACTATCAACACATATTTAAATGATTCTTAGGAAATTATGACAAGGAAATTAAAATTTTTTGGTAATTTGGTTTGTTTTGACAGTTTTTCTTTCTTTATACTTTCTTTGCTTGGTAAGAAAAACAGATCAAACTCTAGTTAATTAAATAAGCATCTGAAAATTTTCAAGTAAAATCATTAGAATTTCTTGTACCACTTTTATACTTTTTTCGTTAAAAATGAAGGCTTCAAAATGTTTGATTCCTATTCATCCTAGTTTAGATTTGCTGAATGCCTAACTATCAAATATATTTTATACTGATATAGTGCTCTACTTGTACTTTATTAAATTTTTCTAGAATTGTGTGTGTATTGAACCTGCATTATATGCTAGTTTAAGGCGAAAATAATCAAGGTTTTCCTCAACAGGCTATGAACTATAGCTTATTTATCTGGTATAATTCACATTGCCATAATTCCATTCTAATAATTTCATAGTCTAAGAGAAATTTCAGTGAATAAAATATGACATAGTTTCAATAATCAGAATAATAAAAGTAATGACAAAAGCAATTTATATATATATCAATTCATTCATTTATTTATTTATTAAAATTCATACCAAATTTCATTCATGACATTTCAATTTTATGTAATTTTTTTGGGTGTGATTTTTATTATTTATTGCAATTACAATTAGATTAAAATATCATTTTTTATTTATAAAAGGAAATATAAATATTGAAAAATATTACTTACTAAATAAATATTTTAATATTTTATAAGAAAATTAATATCATGTGTCAAATATTTTAGAGCATTAAAATTTCTACCAAAGTTTTTCACACTTTGAATTTCTAAATAATAAATAATCACATGCTGAGAAAAGTACTAATGAAGTAATTGTCAGCCTAAACAATAATTATTTTAATATAATAGATTTATTTTTTTAAACAATACTGTAGTAAAATTTAAAATTGAATATGGTTAAAAGAGAAGAATTTTTATTTAATATTTCCATGCGTCATATTTGTAAAAATGTGTACATGCACAACAAGGTGAGCTTTCATTGAGTTACGCTTTCTACTAGAAATACTTGTTCAAATGAATTTAAACTTTTACTAAAGGATTTATTCAAGGTTTATTCAATACTCTGGTAAAAATTCTCCAGTATATAGCAAAAGTCATCCGGAAATGTTTATAAGCTCTTTGCACCATGTAAATACCTAAACAAGAACCTATTTAATTTGATTTTAAACCCGAATCACATTGAACATTAAATTTTCAAATCCTACTATTTTATGAGAGATTTTAATATTTTAAAAATGTCATGAAACAAATATTTTGATTTCTATGAGAATTTTATACATATAGCTTACTGATATTTCAAGACATATTTCAAGACACAGTTTGTAGAAATTTTTACTTTTAATTCCTTTACTGCATAAAAATAAATTAGAGAAGTGTTGAAATGTAATGAAAACTACAAGACTGATATTATTTTCATTTTATTATAGTATTATAATATCGAACACCATTGAATACTCGCAAAATATTAAATAATCAGCTGAGAAAAATGTGTATATGCTAAATGTACAAAGCTGAAGAAGAGAAACTGATGCCGAAACCATTGATATTGAATCATATATATCAGTCACATTGAAACCTCCTTTGAGTTTGTAAGCAGCATTCTTTGGCTAAATAAGGTTTCTTTTTTGGCTACACAGGTTTTTATGTCGCTCATCACAGAAACCGCAAAGAGATGTTTAAATCCATTGAACAATTCACCATAACCAGGAATTCTTGGAAGTCTATAAATAAGAAAAGAAAAATTTATGTCACAAATACATAATAAACATTTTATAATTTATAGTATTTTTAAATAAAATCTTACGAATTTTGGGAATTTCTACATATAACTGTAGATTTCTTTCTTTCATACGATGTATATTTTTTATCGGAAAGAAGTATGTAAATCCATGTGTTTTTTACAAAATTAAAAAGGTACAGGAATAAATTTTATACTTTTTATAATTCCAAATCTAAAGGGTGTGTCACATATTTTGCTTAAAATAAAAGCGAAAAGAAAAATTAATTTAATTGTTAGAAACATTTAAGTGAAATTTCTGAATTGTGTTATATGAAAATATTTATATAAAATAAACTTTCATAGATGCTAATGAAACTGAAAAACAAAATCAGATATCACCAAATAATATTTAATTTACATTTTGTGAGTAAGCTAAACAAGACATACTGTTAAAGTTTTTCATGAATTTACGAAATACTATAGGCACTGATTACTACCTAATTGCGTAATTTCACTAAACAATCAGAGTTTATATGAAATGAGATATTCATAAAATACAACTGAATTAATATAACAATTAAGATTCAGTCAATAAATGAAAACTTTTATTTAAAATTGTGTTTACTAAGTACAGGCATAATATACAAAATAAACGTTTATTATTTATGAAAATATTTGTAATGTGATAGTAAAATTATTTGGTAAAAGTTGAATAAAAAAATTTAATGAGTTTTTAAATTAGAAATAGAAGGATTAGAGTATTAAAATATTGCTAAAAGATTCGATTTTCTAAATTTTGAAAGCCTTTTTCATTTTGATTATTTTAGATACTGAATATTTTGTTTCTAAAAATAAAAGTGTTTCATGCTTATATTTAATATTTAAAATGTTTTTGCAGTACTACTTATTTTTATAGCAATATTTATATATCTGCTTTAATAAGCCAAAATATTGGTTGCACTTAACAATATATGAAAGCAATTTCTTTTTGAAAATTTGATAAAAAGAAAATTAAAACAAACCAATTACTTGACATTAATTCTTAGATATTACACTTAAAAATAATAAAATTAATTACCTGGACCATTTTTAACAATTTAATAATGGTAGGCTTTCGCCAATCCATGTCCATAAGGACCGTATGGTCCATGAGCATAACCGCCATGTGCATAGGGAGCCGGTCCATATCCACCATGAGCATAAGCTCCGTGAGCTAGAGGTGCTCCATATCCAGCATAACCTACATGTGCTGGAGCAGCTGCGTAGACAGGAGCTGCTACGTGGGCTGCATAGGCAACTGGTGCTACATGTTTTACAGCTACTGGTGCAACGGGGGCTCCATAGGGACTTGCAATGACAGCAGCAGCTGGAGCACTGGCAGCGGTTCCTGGTTCGTTGGTCTTGATGGCTGCTCGGAATCCATGGTGGTCAGCTACATACTCAACACGTCTGGATCGTCCGTCGATGTCATGGATAGTGTAAGCTCCTTTCTTGTTGCCATGTCCATCACCTACTTCATATCGGCCATTGCTTGCTCCCTTTCCGTCAACAATGTCGTAGTTGAAAGCGTAGTTTCCCAATCCCTTTTAGAAACAAAAGAGATTGTTATCATAAACAACTTAGTAATTTCTGATATTTTGAAGCCACCATACAGCAAAAGCTAAATCTATAATGACCTTAAATTTAGGTATTAGTAATATGATTGCTAATATCAATTGTAGATTAATTTTATTAAATTAGTAAGAACTATAATAATAAAAAAATCTAATTTCTTACGTGATTAGTTTAATATCCACAATCCTCGATTACATTAATAAACATTTATAATATTTACTATTTTATTCTAATTTACCATATTAATTAATATATTGATAAAAATATCTTTTTGCCTAAAATGGTTAGATTGAAACATCTTTAATTTTGAATTGATAAACTAATAAACATTTTTGGTACTTTAATCAGTGTTGATTAGTAGAAGTGAATATTTTCACTTGAAGAGAAAATTCTAAAAGTAAGAAGTCATAAAGTAAATTTGATATAATATTGTAGAAAAATTAAATTGGGATTTCTTTTGAAAATGATTAACAATTTGGAAAATTTTTCTCGAAATAAAAAGTTTTCATATTTTGTACAATTTCAATATTTTTTACAGTTTCAATATTCCAATATTTATTTCTACATACACATATCTTGAAATATATCCAAAGTATATATCATAGTACAGTTTGAGGAAATATGCCCTTTTTTCATTACTCTCGCAATATTTTTAATAAATAATCGTATTACTATTCTTAATAAATAAAAAACATTTTTCTTCTTCTAGAAGGTATAAATTATAGGGTTTGTTAAAAATTAAAATTTAATAATATTCAGAAGCTGTTAAGTAAAAAGGAACAATTTAAAAATATTTTTTACGTAATAATAATCTGTATCTTAACGCATTATTCATTGGCTATCATTCTGAAAATTAATTATCGTGAATTTTACTCTGGATATACCTTTTCTAAGTATTGTAATGCAATGTTGACATATCTATTTTATACACTAGCCAAAATATGCTTTGTAAGTAATCTTTATTTAACTTTTCTCTTCATTTTCTTTAATAAGTGTTTTTTAAAATTCCATATCATTCCATAAGAATTTAAAAAATATTATTTTAATTATAAGCAAAAAAAGTTGCGTACTTTGTCAAAAAATTTGTTAAACATCAAGAATTTTCTAATACTTTACTTAGTTATAATTTATTTAATTATTTCAATATTTTATTGATAGTAATATGCATGTAAAAAAAAAAACAAGAAATTATTTATATAATAAAATTATTCAAATTGTAATATTCGTCATTGCTATCACTTTTCAAAATACGCAAGATTAAAAAAAAAGAACTTTTAAAACTAAATTGCATTATGAACATAGAATCGTAACTTACATCTTGATGTCTAGAGCTGACACTTGAACCGGTGTGTAGCAAGCCACTTGCACTTACAGCAAGGGCTACAAAACTGAGAATGACAATCTAAATAATTGAAAAGGAAATTAAGCACTGGACAAAATATGTAAACATCGCATTAAATTATGTTAAATATTTTTATACACGGAAAAATGAAAACTCAGCTTAATTAATGTAATTATCTTTACAATGGATTAAGCAAGTGAAAATGAACTATCCTGAAGAAAAGAATTTTTCATTCTAACGATACTTTTTATCCAACTTATAAAATATACATTATTAGAATGCGTATATGAAAGTAATATAATTGGAAAATATGAATGGAACAAAATCCTGCATTTTTAAATCCGAATTGCAATGTTAAATGTTTTCGTGCATTTAATTTTTTTCAATATTTAGTCTAAGA
The DNA here is from genome assembly GCA_037975125.1 of Latrodectus hesperus. Classification (NCBI taxonomy): domain Eukaryota; kingdom Metazoa; phylum Arthropoda; class Arachnida; order Araneae; family Theridiidae; genus Latrodectus; species Latrodectus hesperus. Next base: position 56,212,608 of record CM075850.1, on the reverse strand, counting down.
ATAAAAATTGAGTCAACATTATTCAAGCATTTAAATTTAAAAATTTTTAATAATTTTCTAAAATATTGGTCAAATGAGTTAAAATATGTATTAGAATTTCATTTAAACGTAAAAATAGCTGATTTAATGTATTGAACTCATATTTCAATTTTGAGAGAAAAATGTTGATGTTCCGATTTAATGCTATAATTCTTTTCCTTTACAAGAACAATGATGATAGTTCAAGGGTTGATTTAAAAAATTTGGAATTCAGTATTTGTAAAATAGCATATTTATGCAGAACTATGATAATAGAATTGTTAAATAATGATATGAGAATACAATAAAAATATTATGTAGCTGATATCAGTAAAAGTACGCCTTAAGCGTTTAAAATAAACCTACATTTAATGAAATGATTAAAATATTAAGTTTCATTTTTAATGAAAGTTATGTAGAATGTACACTAATTTAATAAACCTGTATAATGTTAAGTGCTTAAAATTTTGTGCCATTCTTTATGAATGGAATATTCATTAATTTTTTGAAGCATTAAAATTCCTTATGAAGAAAACTACGAATTTGAAAATGAAATGAAATAACGCTGAATTTGAATTAAAATAAGAGTAAACAATTGGTTTACACAATATATTTAATTTTGCAATGTATGTTGATAGTCTTCAACACCCTTTCAAGGTCTGCTAATTTTGAAAGAAATTGAATCCATTTGTGGCAGCTGTTTTTCAGCCAAATTTTACAAAATGCTCGCAGATAGTGGACTTAGATATTTTCAACATTTCTGATAATTTATATTTTAACAGCATATGAGTTTCATTCTCAATCAATTTTGTTAATCCAATCATCATTAGTAATAGAAATATTACTGGATTCTTCTTGTTTTTAGAAATCACCAGAAAATGTAGCAAACTTAGATCGTCCTAAAAATAATTTCCATATAATGTTTCCATTTTATATATTGTCTTCTTAGAATGCGTTTTTAATCATTTTGGTAAATCAGATCTGCCTTTATACCATTAATCGAAAATCAGTTTGAACTTTCTGGGATGCTTCATATTTTCTGCATTGAGTAAAGCTATAACATAATTTCTAATTGTTATGCTAATTAGAAATTATATTGTATTTAAGTATTAAAACTTTTTTTACATACCATATAATCTTTAACCCTATATAAACCATATTTATCCTCAGTTAAACTTTAACACCATGGGAAAATATATAAGGAATTTTTATTAAAATTATGTGTAAATTATTAAAATTACATAATTTACTAAAATTGCAATAAATTAACTGTATATCCCTTGAAATTTCTAATTATATTTTTTAACTACACATTTTAATAATGTATTCTTTTTCTTCTTTTATTGGAGAATTAATTACACATGATTGGAAAAAAATTTCAAAAATTTGGTAAACGATATTATTAAGAAAAATATTTTCATATGCAAATGATTTAATTTTCTCTAAAAAAAGTTAATTATTATCCTTAAATTATTTAGTACATTAAATTTATTTTCGCTTTGTTGCATTTGAATTAATTTTCTTATGTAATTTTGGAGAAAATATAACCTTTTCATTTCCTTACTTCAAGATTTGATTTTGTTAAGATGATTAAAAACATTTTATAAATGGTGAGAATGGAGGGAAAATGAAATTTGAATTGTTTCCCAAACTAATAATTTTGAGATTTCACTTGCAAAAAATTATGTACCAATCTTAGGTATGTATGTTGATAGATTGTATAAGAATATTCAAAATGATTGTAATAAAAAAGAATAACTATTATTCATACTGTGCTAATTTCTCAAAATGTGAAGATTATAATTTTTTATGTAAGTTATTAAATTATTTTTTTTCCTAACGCATTTTTCAATACTTGCACCTATTTGACAGCCTAATATTTAGTCTCTGTTGAGGTCTTGCCTTGGATCTCACAATTTAACAGTTCTTGGGTTCGATTTCCACCCAAGATGTGGGTATTTGTAATGGTTCGTATCCAACTTTAGACTATAGAAAAGATCTATAGTCGTCGTATGCCAAAATAACTTGAACGACGAAGAAACCAAATCAATAAGACTTGTCAATACATTATTAAATTGGTGAACGTTTTTTTTTTTCCAATTTAATATTTATTTACTCAACTTTTAAATTTTTACTGTATGATAATTGGGTTCAAATTTCGAATCGGAAAATTTTACGCAGATTTTTTATTTAATTAACAAAATTTGTTCATTCAAACTTTTCAGCGCGCAAAAACATTAACCACAGACATTCTAATTAAAAAAAATAATAAATATGTTAACTTTCCAAAAAAAATCATTGAAATTCTTTTAAATTATATCAAGGAACTTACCCTGGAGATCATTTTCGCTTGTTCGCTAAGCAGAGAGTTCTAACTGCTTTTGGTGATCGAAATGTGAGAATAGCCTTTTTATACTGTTTTACCAGGATAGAAAGAAAAAAAGCAGAAAAAGACCTTGCAGAATACTGGTCCAAAATAATAACAAAATAATCAATAGCTAATGTTCCCCATTCCGTTTAGACACAAAGGCCTTTAACGCAAAAAAAATTGTTATTGGTGAGAAAGTGAGAGGGAGAAATAGTTTTGAAGAAATTGGGCGGGAATCTGGGCGAGGTGTTCTTATTGCAACCCATAAGCCACTGGTCACCCAAGTTTGTTTATTTATTTACTTCAACCGTCATTAGCCATTCTTTATTTTTTGTTTTAATTTTTTGATAGATATCTTCTTTAGTACGGCACGGCAAAGATTATTGTTAAAAATCCTTCACCTTTGGGTCGGCTGCTTTTGTATCGGAAGTAAGCAATTTTCGACGGATAGGGAACTAATAAAAATTTTAACTATATTTGTTCCATTTCTAGACTTAAAACCAAACTATATCTTTTCAAAAATAATTATTTTTTCTGATTCAAATGCATTTTATTATTCATAATTTTAACAGAAACTTTTTTTTTATCCTTTCTTTACAATAGACTAAGAGAAGTTTCTCTATGAATATTTTTATAAATTAATAAACAAGTATTAAAAATTTCAAGTTTAATTTAAAACTTTTGGAATCCAAAGATAAATTATTTAACAAAAAAGTAAATAAAATGTTGGAAAAGTGTTGGAATGAATGGATCATTTTAAAAAGAATGTATTGATGACAAATGGTGAAAAAATAGTTATTTTAATAACCAAACCACATTTTATGGATTGATATTATATATAAATGTAATGAACTAATTTTTTTAGAATTTTATCAATATATCTTAGAATTTATTCAATATATACGCATTAAAGTGAAGTGAAATGAGATTTCTTTCTAGAAGAATATAAATCAACAATATATGAGAAATTGACATTAATATTTGATTTTTTAAATGCAGCAATTCTCTCCAAGTAGCACTTTTAAGTTCTTTGTAGTTTCCATGTATGAACTTAAAATGATGTCAATTTAAGCTGAAACCCTTTTTTTCGCAATTTGGTAATATTTGGTAATTTCAATCAAGATTGCTTACATCATCAATTTTAGGATTATTGGATCATCAGGCATTAAAAAAACTATTTATATTATCATCAAGCATTATAAAAATTATTTATTATTAATTAAACATGGATGTATGCATGTTTAATGCAAACATTAAACATACATAAATACAACATGTAATATGTAATAAATACTCTATAATAAAGACAGTCACTATGTATTTTGTAAACTTGTTTTCTAAGTTAATATCTGTGTTATTCAATGTGGATCGAATATCTATTTGAATTTCCTGTTAGATACAGAAAGGAATCAAATTAATGCATTTTATAGATGTGTATACTTACATATAGGTTTACGCACAAATAAGTGCGATAATGTAGGAAAATTATTAGTGTGATGAGGTAAAAAGATATAAGTGTAATGCATATATATATATATATATATATATATATATATATATATATATATATATATATATATATATATATATATATATATATATATAACAAGAAAGAGTGAATTCGGATTAAATTGGTAATATTATCCTTTTTCAATATTCTGAAAAGGAATTCGTCTCTATCTTTTCCTAATAATTTTGAATGCTATTCTTTTTAGATAATCTATTATTTTTTAAAAGATGGATAAAGAAGAATGCTGAATATTGCCTGTCACGGTTACCAACATCTTTGAGATATAACTCTAGCAGTTCAGTGTATCGACGTGTATTAGAAGATGCGTAAGTGAAATACAATATCATTCTAAGCCATTATACTGGGACCAGGACCAGTGTGGTGATAAATAGAATAAAAATTTGGCAGACTCTCCCCACGGTGTTTCCTGATTCAAATCCTACTATCGTGATGTTGCAGACAAAAGCGGAATTTGTCTGCAAATACAATATCGTTTCATTTCGTTGTCCCTGCCCGTCGTTTATATCGCGATGCAAAAACCTGCAATTTTGATTCAAGTGAAAACGAAGCAATAAATGGTAAAAGGGACACCGAATGATGCCTAATAGAATGAATTTATTCTGCTGTGGTTCTGATATGATAGAGTGATCCATCATTTCTGTGAGCGGAATATATCTGTCGCCATGTGCAGTGGTGTAGAGAAGTGAGTCCGGTTGGCCCCGTCAGTCTGCCGTTTCCAGCTGAATTTGGCGAATGCAGATCCACATCACAGTTTCTCAATTTCGTCTAACACGAGCACCGACTTCACCCTAAAGGCTACTATTTTTCTTAAGTCGAATTCAGTAATTTACTTGAAAAACGCTATGTCCTCTACGGACATAGTTAAACAGCAGACATAAAAAAACTGCCTTATTTAAATTCGGCAATCTTTTCTCTTTATATAACACTTGTAGGTGGCACTATAGTCACCTTATAGTAATATGCATTTGCGCTCCAATTCTAATGATTGATATATCTCATTGCCGTAAATGCATGATGTTAGTTCTACATGATTCGTAAGCATTATCGAGAGTGCTGCGTTTTGGATGTTCAGCACAAAAAATTGTTTTAAATTACGTCATAAGTATTGGTAAAGTATAATATCGTTATTTTAACTTGAAATAAGGCTTATAAAATTATAATAAAGTATGTGGTGTGAGATATGAAAGGAACTATTGAGATAAAATTATTTTACCTGTAATTACTGTTCAAATTATAGATCACAGATAATGCTTAAGACGCATGTCTCAGAGATATTCGTCATCTATTAGAGCAACACTAATTTTTCTTGTTATGGATAAAATTTATTTTTTTATTTATTTCGGAATAGATTTGATTTCTTATTGAAAGATCTATTGTACATAATGAAGTATGCATTTTTTCCAATAATGTAGAATGCCTAAAAAATTTATTAAAAAAACTTTTATAGCATTACTACTTCGTTTGGGAAGAATGTGTTCTTCCTCTTATAGACAATAGAAAATTTTACTAAGACAATAATAACAATGAATACTGATCCCCAAAGATGCTTCAACCTGAAATTTTGCCTAGAAGTTTGGAGAAGAAGGTCTTAATTGTAAAACTTATATGTCTGAATAACCAGACGTAGATTATTTTTTTTAAAAAAAACTGATACTAAGAATACAAACTATACCACGCACTAGTTTTCAATATAAAAGAACAACTGTATGCCTTTAAGAATGGAAAATTTTGAATCACATATATATGGCTTACTATGAAGGAAAAAAACGGCGGCTTGTGTTCAAATAACTTACAACAGTTGTTAATTGTCAGACCTTCCGCTACGCAGCACCACATTCATACGAGAGAATTTTTGCATGTTTTTAAAGATTGCCTAGTCGGTATAACATGGAACTAAAAAGCCTATCTATTCAAATAAAAAAATAGTAAGTCACGTTCTTATCCTATAATTTTATATATAACTTTTCAAAGGCAACTCATTGCCGCTTAAAATCTTCCGCTATCGTGGTGTAAAAAATTATGTAGACTAGATAGGATCTGCATTTTTAATATCAACTTCATCACGAGTTCATAATTTTGATTAAGAGTTCCCGTCTCCTTTGAATTCACCTTAATGCAAATTTGTAATCCCAAATTTAAACTAAAATAGATGCTGTGGTTAATAGTAATCTCAACCACCTTTTATACTTACTTAATCTCTTCTGCTTAAATTTACATTACTTATGTCTTCTTTTTAAATTTTCAATTTTTCCTCTCTTCTTATGTACTCAAATGTAATTTGTTCAAATGAACCTCTTTCTTTGACATGTGATACAGCTATAGGCTTGAAAGTCCAACATTGTATCCATTTTTAGTTCTCAACTAATTTGTCGAGTTCTAGTTCTCAGCGGGCGCCTGGCATTTCGTGCGAGGTGTTTGTTTCTCTAGTTTGAAGAGGGGTGGAACCTGATAACCGATAGGTACAGACCAGGGCCTCCTCTTCTCGTTGTTGTTGTCTCCTTTGAATCTTAAAATGTGTTTGAAACCGTTTCGAGTAAAATATAAATTAATACCAGTAAAGGTAAAATGTAAATGCAAAAAGGAAATCTAATTCTTATTTGTGCTTTCGAATTATTTTAAAACTATTTATTAAGCCACAGTTGGCCCCAATAAACTAATAGTTAGCCTTAATGAGGCAAAATATATGAAAAAAAAATTTAATTGTAAAGAAAAGCAAAATTGTTGTAACAAAGTCTTTATGAAATAAAAATTTAAACTTCAAATTATTATTCACATAAAGCGTGCTTATTACTTGAATACATATGCTTTACTCCAATAGTAATATTTGATAAATATTTAAATACAATTTGCAAATACATTTTCTTTAAAAAATGTGAAAATAAAGTTATAGTTTTTTTAAGAGTGAAATGATAATTAGTTAAACACTTAAAATGTAATCTGTTGAAGAATTAATTAACGTTCACACTCCGAAATTATTGCCACTTTAAGAATATATAAATATATTTTTTCAAAAAACTATTTAGAGTAGGGTCGTAACCCTCTAAGTCATGGCTACGTAAAATGGTAATTCAATACCACCCAAAGTTGTGCAGAGATTTGCAACTTTCAAGTATCCGATAATCACCTCTGTACTTTACACGAATAATAATGTTTTTTCGTGCTGAATGAAGGTCACTAAGTTTTTAATGGACATTTTCCTTATTAATTTCACAAGAGGGTGGATTTTTACTACTTTTAAGAATTATTAATGATATTTAACTCCGTATCCCTCGCTTACAAATTGAGTCAATAATACCATACCACTGGAAAGAGCAAGCTGTAAAAAAGGATTTAACCTAGTTCTTACCTTAATTGTTATACATTCGATATTTAAGCAATATGTAAAAAAATGACGATTTTTTCAACAATCTTATTTTTATGCTAACCAAATATAAAGTACATTTGAATGAGAAATGTATTACAGCACTGATACTTACTTGATTTTGTATTAAACAATTTCTTGTATCTTTCAAGTTTTATCTGAAATCTCTCTGTGACTTTTAAAGAAATACTAAAAGAGTAGCGTTTATATGAAATAGAAAATAAAGCCTATTAGATATATTTTGATTTTTATTCGATTAATATTTTGTTTTATTTATTTATTTTTACATTTTAAACCTTTATCCTTAATTTTGTATGAGACTTTTAAATAAATTATTAACCTTCTTTAGAACTTAATTGTAGGAACATTTTTTTATTTGTTTTAAATATTTGGAGATATGTTTGCATTACTTCCCGACTTTAAAAAACTTCGATTTTGGCATTCACTCATTATTTAGAATGAGAAAATAACCAGTGAAAACATTCGAATGGACACTAAAAATTCAACGAATTTAATAACAAATGAGTTGTATTTGAAACATAAATTCATATTGTAGCGAAAATTATTCCTCCCGATCAAGGACTTCGTAGCTCAGTCGGTAAAGCATCGGACTCGCGAGCCAGAGGTTGCGGGTTCAAAAGCAAGCGAGGCAAGCTGCGTTAAAATTTATTTCTGTTAATTTCTTAATTTAAGTCAATTATGCAAATTCATGTAAATTTCAGTTACCAATTTTCTGCGGGCCTTCCAAGTCTGGAAGGTTCCGAAGCTGTATATAAATAGCGACGGATTAGATTTAATAATAATAAAATCTTCATTTGATCTTGAGCGCTTTCGTTTCAATTGGCTTTATTACATTCACTTCATCTACGCGACAGATTGGTGGAGGCGCCGGGTAAAACAACGGAAGAGTTACGCCAAAGCCGCCGTATTCGAGGTCTCGCTCCTGAATTTGGTCTCCTTCCGGATTCGGCAAGACGATTAAGGATGATGGCTGAAGGAGGGGAAAACGATGAGAAATTCTCAGCTGGGGCCAGCTCTACTCCGAGTAACATCGCACCCGTTCCAATTTTGACCTACCAACTACCCAGAAGCCCTTGTATATTCTCTGGGGACAACCAAGAAGACGCTAACCGGTGGCTCAAGGATTTTGATCGAATAGCGAATTACAACCGCTGGGACGACCAGATGTGTCTAGCAAATGTCATCTTTTATCTCACTGGAACAGCTCGTCAATGGTTCGATAACAATGAAGACACCTTCACTGACTGGACTGTCTTTCGGAATTCCCTGAAAAACACCTTTTGCCATGCAGCTGATATAAAACGCCAAGCTGAAAGACTGTTACTCACCCGTGCACAACAAATTGGTGAAACATCTGAATCTTACATTCAAGATGTACTTTCCCTATGCCGAAAAGTTAACCCCTCTATGCCTGAAGACGAGAAAGTGGCTCATCTCATGAAGGGTATTGCAGAGGATCTTTACCAGATTTTGTCATCTCAGGAATATCAGACCACCGACGCTCTCGTAAAACGATGCCGTCATATAGAGAGCCTTCGACGAAGGCGTATCGTTCGACCACGATTTCAAAGGCTACCTAATGTCTCCGCGGTGTCGGCTGAAACAGATGCCACAGATCTCAGGTCATTAGTACGTTCAATTGTCAGGGAAGAGCTGCAAAACATCATGCCTGAAATACAGGGCTACACAAGCAAAGAAACTGGGTCACCATGTGACATTGCCTCTGTTGTGCAGGAAGAGGTCATGGAAGTTCTAGCACCACTTACAGGTGCAAGGAGAGACAAAACCACTCCTCGACGCTCTGTTCCAACTAGGCCGCAGCCAAGGCGTGAAACCACCAACAGACCAACTCCTCAACGCAGAACAGACTTGTGGAGGACTGACAATAATGTGCCACTCTGCTACCATTGTGGGAGACCAGGACATGTGCTAAGGTATTGTCGAGAGAGACGCCGAATATTTGAAAATGCACGAGCGAGTAGGAATTTCAACCCTCGACGAGATGTGTACACCGACTCTTTTGGTAGCTTCGACGATGATTATGCTCAGCCTACTTCTTCCAAAATCAGGAGCAGTTCACCCTACCCACGACGTTCCTTCAACCGCCGAGAGTCGCAGTCACCAGTACGCCGTTCCAGTCTTTCTCCACGCCGACTCAATGAGGAAAACTAACTCGGGCGACCTGTGCAGGAGGTAAGGCCGCAGTTGAAGAAAATCCTCCGACGTACACGACAGCCAAGTTAAAAGAGAACACAACATGTATTACCGTGAATGGACAGTGTATAAAAGCCCTCGTTGATTCTGGTGCCGATTATTCTGTCATATCCGAGGAATTACGGCGACAATTAAATACTCCTATGTTTATTGAAAATGGACCTATATTGAAAACTGCTTGTGGTAAAACTGTAGCCGCCTCTGGACGTTGTGTATTAAAAATGGACTTGAACGGGACTGTGAAGCCATTTGAATTTCTCGTTTTTCCGCAGTGCAGTCATCAAATGATACTTGGCTGGGACTTTTTCCGTGCCACCGATGCCGTTATTGATTGTGGAAATCAAGAGCTCCAACTCTCCGAAATCCTTCCATGCCACTCAGTCTCAAACGAATCAAATTGGTCTTTAAGTGCCGCATCGGATTATTTGATTGAAGCTAACACAACAAGACAAATATCTGCTTTGAATTCAACAGTGCAGGAAGCAAATGCAGCTATGATTGTTGGTAGTAAAATTCTGAGTTGCGAAAAAGAGTTATCTGTACCAGCTTCAATTGTCGGCATTGAGAATGGCTGTTGTAAAGTGTGGGTAACGAACTTTTCCCGACGAACCCAACTGATACCGAAAGGGATGAATATAGGCTTTTTCACGCCAATAGCAAATGACGCTATCTGCTCCCTGAGTGACAAAGGGCAAGAAACTTCCGACGGACACCAGTCCAGAAAAAGGGCGACTCGAGAGCAATTAAAAGAAATTCTTGATTCTGATCTAACCAATGCTGAGGAAGACGAGCTATTGAACCTACTAGAAGAATTTAGTGACATTTTTGATTTTAAGCGAAATTTTAGGAAATCTCGATGTAGTTCAGTGAAGCACAAAATCGATACAGGTGGTAACGCACCAATCAAGCAAAGACCTTACCGTGTATCAACCATCGAAAGACGCGTGATTGCCGAAGAAGTGCAGCGAATGCTACAAGAAGACGTGATACAGCCGTCAAATAGCCCATGGTCATCTCCAGTCGTGCTTGTGAAGAAGAAAAATGGGGATTGGCGTTTTTGTGTCGATTATAGAAGATTGAACAAGATAACCAGAAAGGATGTATATCCATTACCTCGCGTCGATGATGCCCTGGACTGTTTAGCTGGTTCGAAAATTTTCTCTATGATGGATCTAAAGTCAGGCTACTGGCAAATAGAAGTTGACGACAAAGACAGAGAAAAGACAGCCTTCGTGACATCAGATGGGCTTTATGAATTTAAAGTTATGCCGTTTGGGCTATGTAATGCCCCCGCTACGTTCGAGCGGATGATGGACACAGTACTAAAAGGCCTAAAGTGGAATATTTGTCTCTGTTATCTAGACGATATCATTGTGTACGCACCAAACTTCGTAGAACATCAAATACGCTTGAGGAAAGTTCTAAAATGCATTCAAGAAGCGGGGTTAACGCTAAATTCTAACAAATGTTCATTCGGCAAAAAGCAGCTAACTATACTGGGACACCTAGTTGATCAACATGGAATATATCCAGATCCACAGAAAACAGTGGCTGTAGCAAAGTTCCCTACCCCGGAAAATATCGCCGATGTCCGAAGTTTTCTGGGCCTATGTTCATACTATCGACGATTCATCAAAAATTTTGCTGAGATCGCAAAACCCTTGCATGACTTATTGAAGAAAGACGCAACCTTTTCTTGGAATCTGTCTCAGAAGGAATCTTTTTCAACACTCCAAAAATTACTGACCAGCGGCCCTGTACTAGGACATTTCCTTCCAGACGCGGAAACAAGAGTACATTCAGATGCTAGCGGCTATGGCCTCGGCGCAGTCCTGGTACAGATCCAGGATAATAAGGAAAGACCAATAGCCTATGCTTCCAGGTCCCTTACTAATGCTGAAAGAAATTATTCTACAACCGAAAAGGAATGTCTTGCCGTTGTCTGGGCTATCAGTAAATTCAGGCCGTATCTGTATGGAAAACCTTTCACAGTAGTAACGGATCACCATTCTTTATGTTGGTTGGCGAATGTTAAGGATCCATCGGGAAGATTGGCGCGGTGGGCTCTCAGGTTACAAGAATACGACATAAACATTATCTACAAAAGCGGTCGCAAGCATTTGGATGCGGATTCTCTGTCAAGGAAGCCTCTTATGGAACCAACACTTGAAAGCAATTTTGAAATCCCGTCCCTCGCAACAATTGAAGAATACGGAAAAGAACAACAAAAGGATAAACAGTTGAAGACTATCATAGGGAACGCTTAGGAAAGGTGAGTCGTACCAAAATTATCAAATAAGAAGTGGTGTACTTTATAAAAGAAACTATGATCCTATGGGACAGCAGTGGCTCTTGGTGGTACCAAAACAACTTCGTAGTGATGTTCTAAGAAGTCTTCACGATGCTCCGACTGCCGGTCATCTTGGTTTCGCCAAAACATACGACCGGATAAGGAGAAAATACTGGTGGCCAGGGCTGTATGGGAGCATACGTCGATATGTTTCACATTGTCGAGAATGCCAGAGACGGAAGTCACCTCCACAACTTCCACCGGGGAAACTTCAACCGATAAAACCCCCTGACACACCTTTTGCCAAAATTGGAATAGATTTACTTGGACGCTTTCCAGTAACCCGAAATGGCAACCGGTGGATTATTGTTTGCACAGACTATTTGACTAGATTCACTGTCACAAAAGCAATACCAACTGCTGAGGCAACCGAAATCGCTAGATTTATAGTTGAAGAAATTGTACTGAAGCACGGAGCTCCCAAAGAAATGATAAGTGATAGAGGACGTAACTTTCTAGCAAATATTGTTAAAAATGTCAACCAGTTATGTCAGACATCACATCTTCTAACGACCGCTTATCATCCGCAGACCAATGGATTGACAGAAAGATTCAACAGAACACTGGCGGACATGCTGTCTATGTATGTAGACGTTGAGCAAAGAAATTGGGATACCATACTACCTTTTGTGACTTTTGCGTACAATTCAGCAAAGCAAGACACCACGGGATTTAGCCCATTCTTTCTCGTTCATGGCAGAGATATCCAGACTCCTCTGGACGTAATTTTCCCATCTAATACCGAGACTTCTGACGAAAGTTATGTGCATCATCTGATTACCAAGGCTGAGGAAGCTAGACAACTAGCAAAACTCCATATCCGTGAAGCGCAAGCTACAGACAAACGCCGATATGATGAGAGGCATCGACCTGTCAGCTACAATATCGGGGATTTAGTATGGGTCTATACCCCTGTACGGAAAGTGGGAGTATCCGAAAAGCTGCTGAGACGTTACTTCGGACCTTATCGAGTAACACGACGACTGTCTGACGTGACATATGCAGTAGAAAGTGTGGAACGAAACAGAGGACGTCGAAACTCACAAGACGTCGTGCATGTATTAAGATTAAAACCCTATCTCGATCCAAAAAGACAATTCGACAATGAAGGCATGCCAACTTCCAGGAGACCTATTACAAGGAGCCAAACCAGATTGCAGCGGGTCGCTGCTTCCTCCTAAAGAGAGGGGAAATGTAGCGAAAATTATTCCTCCCGATCAAGGACTTCGTAGCTCAGTCGGTAAAGCATCGGACTCGCGAGCCAGAGGTTGCGGGTTCAAAAGCAAGCGAGGCAAGCTGCGTTAAAATTTATTTCTGTTAATTTCTTAATTTAAGTTAATTATGCAAATTCATGTAAATTTCAGTTACCAATTTTCTGCGGGCCTTCCAAGTCTGGAAGGTTCCGAAGCTGTATATAAATAGCGACGGATTAGATTTAATAATAATAAAATCTTCATTTGATCTTGAGCGCTTTCGTTTCAATTGGCTTTATTACATTCACTTCATCTACGCGACAATATAGTTGTTATTAGTTCATGTTGTTATTATCAGTTCATATTGTTAAGTGTAAACACATAGTTCGTATTGTTAAATATATATTGTGTAACTTTCTCTAGAAATTGTTCAATTTCAGATCGTTCTTCATAATCACGCTCTATATACTTTATCCATAATCAGCGACTGCAACATGAAGTACGTTTGAAGATATGGCATCTAAAATTGAAAAAGCAAAAGCTTTTGTAGCATGATAACATCTATATCAATTGTTTTTCCCGAAATCTAAAAAGATTAAACCATTTAAGCTATCTCCAATCTTGGTTAAAAACCAAACTTTGCTTGCGCAATCGTATTTCTCAATCTTTACTTTAAATTTTTATGCAGATGGGGGTTTAAAAAATTTAATAACAAGGGTTGTTGTTAATTATATCAAACGTTTATCCATAAACGTACCAACTTCTAATTGAATTTTCAATATAGAGATTGCAAAGATTTGTGTATTATATAAGAACTCAATTGGTGCGTTATTTCCTCATAATCTTTTCATTATTGTGCATTTCCTTTATAGGTCATAATAAGGGAAAAAATTAACGCAGCTTAAAGACTTAGTATATTTAATTTGAAACTGTCTACACACACATTTATACTCCACGTTAGCATGCGTACATAATGCGACTCGATGTATAACAAGTGTAAACTCTACCAACCAGCAATATTTAACCAAAAGAAAAAGAAATCATACGACTTTCCAATAATAAAGCAGTGACTTTACGTGTGAACTGCTCCTACTTATTTATGTTATACTTTAGTTGAAAAAAATTATTAATCCTATATAATACGTTATTTCTAAGAAAACAGAAATGTTACTTGCTCTTGCTAAGCTTTTATATGATTAATTAAAGTTTTAGCTCTTTTTATTTAATATAGCTTCTTAAAAATATGACATCTTTAAAAATAATGGAATATTTCTATAATTTCTTGTCTTTAAATATTTCATTTGCTGTTCTTATAATTGTTTTATTTATTTGAGTTTGTTTTCAATTTTACAGACTAAGGAAAAAATATCTTATTTCTCTACTTCTTAATATATATTAAGAATTTTAGTAAATTTTATTATTTTTTAGCAATTATTGCAATTAATTTTCAAAACTTTTTTTTCGCAAGTTTCAATGCCAAATATGCCAATGCACTGTTTCGCTTGTTCACTGTGGGATTTGGGAGTCCAGAATTTTTAATAAAGCATACATGTAGGAACAAATTAAAATCGGAGTCAACTTTGTGTCATGCATGTTCTATCATATTGCTCATGACTGATAATTTCTTTCGACACTATTCTATTCTGTATTCCCTTTTTATCACAGTTATAATGATTATGAGAGATCTTATCATGATTAGAAGAGGAAAATGATCACTAGAGAACATTATACATTTTATAGCATTTCAGCTCTTCTGCATTGAATGTCAACTTTGCTAAGGCAGAAATAACATTCTTCACACTATAACAAGACTTATTGGAGTTGATTTGCTTTTACAAAAGTATTACTGAATGAAAGATTTTTCATATGGCATGGTTAGCTCGACGCTTATTCTCTATATTTTCTGAAATAAAATTTTAATGTGTCTTACATTCAATTTATATTGAAAATCCTCATTCTTTAAACTGAATTTTAAGTGTTTAAAAGCTTCCCAAAATATAGAGACTTGCACTTAGCTTTTGTTTCCAATGTGCTTATTATTTTTAATTAGAATGTCATTATGTTTATTAAATCAAGCTTTGTAAGTTAAATTGTTTTAACAAAACGATAATTCCGTAATATTTGCGTGGTCTTTAAAGTTGATATGAAAAAGTTCATTGACTTTCGAATATGTTTGATTAATGATAGCTAAGAAGATTGAAGAAACAAGTTTGTACAATTTTCCTTCAGAAATAAATAGAAATCAAATTGTTTCGGCAGAAACAAGAGATAAATTGTGTTTCAGGTAGAAGAGAGTTGTCTTACAAACTTCAAATTGTAGAAAGGTTACTTTCACATGATTTTGAAGCTCGAGCCAATTATCACTTCAGATACTTATTCTCGTTGAGATTAGCTCAGAAAGGCTCTAGAAAAGATTCTCTGGACAGCCGAAGAGATTTTTTTTGGGTGCTTCAATGAAATGCTCACAGATGTCAAATTTGGTAACCAAACTATCCATTTTCAATCTTAAGCGTTTTGTTGTAGTTATCAAAAGTAACTACGGTGTTATATGGTTTTTCGATCATTTATTATCGGCCTATATCTTTTCGAAGAGTTAAGTGCTAGAGATCCAGTAACATGCTCAATGAATGAGAAGCAATATGTTTCATGTTTACAGAATGAAATTGTTTCTGATTGCAACTATATCAGTGCCTTTCACGCACAATTTTTATGCAAGATGCAGCTCCTTTACATGTCAGCTTGCATGTGATGGATGTCCTCAAAAATCATTCCACTGAAAAAACGTGTCATCAGCTGTTACTTTTATGATCTGCAGCTTTTCCAATTCTTATACCTCAATCAATGGAACTTTTGCTTTTGGAAATATTTGAATACCATCAAGATAATTCAATAACTTTACTTGAACTTAAGCAGTATTTCCTGAAAATTTCGTATGATTTTCCGAATACACAGCTATTAGTTGTATATCGGCTACATTGAGGTTTTAGATGGCAGTCATATTGGATATATTTTGATGTAATTAAAATTTTTAACAATTGTAAATTTATGCCGAATAAGTAATCCCTTAAAAATGGGCTCTGGTGACTAAATTTTTAACTTCTTTTTCAGACAAACAAAAGTTTTCTCTCTTTTAACATAAATCCTATACAAAATTTCCTAATTCTCTGAATAACAATTTCGTCAGTAGACATCTTTAAAATAATATTGTTTGATTATGGTCGTCACGATTTGATTTGATTTCATTTATTATTCTGAAGTTCTATATGAAAATTGTTTGATTATTAACAAATTGCATAAATACAAAATGTTAAGAAAAATTTTACTTAATATTTTTATGTTTTACAATGTATAAAGTATGCAAATGAAAAACAACAAAATCTGTAAAGCAGCTATAAATCCTTCTCCTTCAAATCCCAGGTGAAAATGTTCTTCATATAATATCTAGTTTTGGTTCATAGCTTCATTTAGAATTTTTCTTTACATAATTTATAAAAAGTAAACATTTTTTAAAAAAAATTACGAAGTATAGAGCCATTATGTTTCCTCATAATAATATAGGGAATGTTTGTATAAATCTAAAGCTGTATTTCCATACATTTTCATGAATTAATTTATTTAGCTTGTTTCAAGTTAAGTCCACGTCACCTGCAAATTTACAGTTTAAAGCTTTGCTTAAGATTAAATTTATTCTTCCTTCAGAAAGTTACAAAACAGTTATTTTGATTTCTAAAAAATTTATGATTATATCCATCCTTATTTTAAAAAAATTGTGTTCATAATTATGTAAAATACTTATTTTATTCAATAAATCAATATAATTAAATTAGATAACTGCTTGAAATATGCAATAAATACATCAACACTGATATAACTATAATTTTATTATAGTCTTCTAACATCGAACACCACAGAAAATTTACAACATATTAAATAATCATTTGAGAAAAATGTGCATATGCTAAATGTACAAAGCTGGAAAGAGAAACTGATTCCAAAGCCATCATTTTGTTCATACACATCAGATTCACCGAAACATTCAGCGAAAGAGCGTCTTTGGATTGATAAGATTCTTTTAAGGACACACATATTAGTGCCACTTGTACCATCATAGAAAGCACAGAGAGATGCTGAAATTGATTAAACAATTTACCACTATAACCATGAATTATTGAAAGCCTGTAAAGGAAAAAAAAGAAATTTTATTTAATATGCATTTTAGTTCTTGCATTTTTCATAAATTCTTACGAATTCTTTTTAAAGAGAACTTCATTAGTTTCTA
This sequence comes from Latrodectus hesperus, assembly GCA_037975125.1. Lineage (NCBI taxonomy): Eukaryota > Metazoa > Arthropoda > Arachnida > Araneae > Theridiidae > Latrodectus > Latrodectus hesperus. The sequence goes on along the minus strand of CM075850.1, from coordinate 56,195,273 downwards.
TCATTCAATATTTTTTTAACATTGCACGCATTTAAAACACATCAATGTGAAATTTTCAATTCAAAATCTTGAAGTGTAGTTTTTTTATGTATTGTTTTTTCGTTTTAAAGGGAACTTAGTTGAATTAAGGTTTGATTATGTATGGGAGAGTAAATTCATTCTCACAAAGTTCGCACATAATTTTAAAATTTCATTTAAATTGTATGTAATTATACATGAAAATAAAATTTAAAAGAAATTTTAATTGAAAGATTAATTAATTTAAAATGTAAATTTTAGAAAATAATTAAACAATTTCTGTAAGTAAATTTTAGGAAGTGTGCTATAAAAATGTATAATTGTATTAAGCATCTATATATGCTTAAATTTTATTGGTGCGATTGAATCTGAGAATCATAACAGTTATAAAGGTTATTATTTTCTTATTGTGTAAATGTTAAAATTTTATATAATATCTGATTTTTAGAAATCAGTTGTTATTATTGTTGACTGAATTTACAAAAGTATAAAATAGTAAAAATTTTACAGATCAGATGATTTTTTTAAAACTAAAATTTGAAATTTTAATTATAATGACTTAAAATTTCTTTGCATTTATAAAACTTAAGAATATTTTATTAAGTAATTTGGGGGAAAACCTTAAATATAATTCTTTTAAATTCGCATAAAAGTAAATCAAAATAGTTTTTCTGTTTTAATATTTTGAATCCTTTACTTTAATACTTTGAGTAACTCAAAAAATTGATTGAATTTAGCTGTGTATAAGCGACTAATTTCCTTTCTAAAATTTAATAAAGAAATATTCGAATCACTACTTTGGTTGATTGCGTCTTATGGCATAGGGTCCGAAAATGGACAAGTTGTGCCAAATATTAGATGAATCAGTAGTTAAATGTTAACTATCAAATATGTTGCACAAAAATTATAAAACTAATCACCTGAAACATTGCTATCAAATTTAGTAATGATAGGCTTTCGCCACTCCATGTCCATAAGGACCGTATGATCCATGAGCATAACCGCCATGTGCATAGGGAGCAGGTCCATATCCACCATGAGCATAAGCTCCGTGAGCTAGAGGTGCTCCATATCCAGCATAACCTACATGTGCTGGAGCAGCTGCGTAGACAGGAGCTGCTACGTGGGCTGCATAGGCAACTGGTGCTACATGTTTTACAGCTACTGGTGCAACGGGGGCTCCATAGGGACTTGCAATGACAGCAGCAGCTGGAGCACTGGCAGCGGTTCCTGGTTCGTTGGTCTTGATGGCTGCTCGGAATCCATGGTGGTCAGCTACATACTCAACACGTCTGGATCGTCCGTCGATGTCATGGATAGTGTAAGCTCCTTTCTTGTTGCCATGTCCATCACCTACTTCATATCGGCCATTGCTTGCTCCCTTTCCGTCAACAATGTCGTAGTTGAAAGCGTAGTTTCCCAATCCCTTTTAGAAACAAAAAAAATTTTTATAATCAAGAGTTGTTCAAATTATATAACAAGTATTCTTTTGCGTAGGAAAAAAAATACTTATCTCGTGATACGATTAAAAGAGTGGCTAGTTGCTAACATTCAAAGGCATTGTAATTAGTAGAATATGATAAATATATATATCCTTAACATTTTTACTTGTGAGTACCATAAAAAATAGTATCAAAAAGTTCTTATTGTTAATTAATATGTGTGGCTCATCTGAACACCATAAACATTTCATTTTACTACATAAAATATTTTATGGAATAAGATTCAATTTTTTTTTATGAAACCAATAATAAACGAGATATTTTTTTTTTTTTTTGAAAAACATGCGTAATTCAAGATAATTATTATTTTACATTTTTCATATATGTATCACAAATATTCATATATATCATATATTTATTCATATATGTATCATATTTATATGTAATCACAAAGAATATAAATTAAAAAATTAATTTCGATGTAGCATTTTATGAACGTTTTACTGACTAAGTTAAAAATTTTAAAAATTAAGTAAGAATGCAATGATTTTAAAATATAGTATAATAAATTATTAATATAATAATAGTTAAAAATTATTACAGTTTCTAGTTCATTTTTTTAATTAAAATAATATTATTACACAATTAAAGATAAAATAGTGATTGAATTTAAAAGAAATTCTTTTTCTTACTATTTCATAATATAAAATCCACTTTTGCTAATTATAATTTCAAATTCAAAATATTTTCAATGATTTCAACCTTTTATTGATAATAATATACAAGGAAGAGCGTAAGTTGATGTATTAAAAATTTATTTATTTATTAATATGCGTCACTTTAGTCGTAAATCAAAACAAACAACGTCATAACTTACATCTTGATGTCTGGAGCTGACACTAGAACCAGTGTGCAGCAAGCCACTTGCGTTTGCAACAAAGGCCACGAAACTGAGGATGACAATCTAAGTGTAGAAAATATATTTAATAATACTTATACATCACTGTATCGAAGAAAAATAAAACAATCATGATTTTCTTATAAATGTTTGAAAAATTCACAAAATTTTCATGTTACAAAATTTTCGAATTTTTATACATTTAATACATAAAAAAGAACAGAAATTTAGATTTAATTTTTTTTTATAATACTGTACTCTTCGGTAACAAGTATTATGTCTGAGCTTGTTTATTTGTGATTTAATTGCTAATCATGTTGAAAGTGAATTTATTTTGTTCAAAATAGTAAGAGATTTAGTTTTTATCATCTGAAATTCGATTGGGATTGAAATATACGATATCGTTTTCAAAAATGGCAAGAAACAGATTCAATCTTTCACTTACTCGTGTGTCTATTACTTCATCTCAAAATTATACTATTGCAGTTCTTTATTTTTATATTAGTCATTTCTGTAAATATGTAAAGTAAGTATAGAATGTCATTTTTTATTTAACACGAGAAAAAGCTGAGATAACCTGCACGTTGATTTTAAAAACAAACAAAAGGACATCATACTCATCAATATGAGATTTCAAATTTTAAAAAATAAGCAAATTATTATATATATATATATATATATATATATATATATATATATATATATATATATATATATATATATATATATATATATGAAATTCAAATAATAAGTAATTAGCAGATTGTATAAAAAATTATGATTTATACAACAGAGTGTTCTGATATCTGTTTTTTATTTTATTTAAATTTAATTTATAGATTGCACAATATATAAATGCAATAAGGAAAATTCTTAAATGAAATAATGCTATTAAAATTAACATATTAAAACAAATTTTACGTTTACGTAAATGCCAGTCTTAATCTTAAAAACACAAATTTTTTTATGAATTTTTATCGTAATTACTCATTTATTAAAAAAAAAGTTAAAATTGTTTTAGAAACACCGAATAAACTTTTTTTTAAAAAAATAAATATTAAAATTTCAAATTAATACAAAATAATTACTGCAGTGGTTTAATTTATTGATATTTTAATTTTTCCTGAAAATGTTTCAATTTTATGTAGTAATAGTTTTTCTATATTATTTCTAATCAAGATAGTTTCAATAATTTTCAAGAAATTTTATGGAAATGCAGTGATAGATTATTTATAATACAGTACTCTGTTCATTAAGTTCACCAGATTTAATAAAGAATATGACATATCTTGATTAACGTTGAATTTAATTAACAGATTTTATGAGATTATGACATAAAATCAGTTCATTAAGTTCAACAGATTTAATCAAGAATATGACATGCTTGGCTTCACGCTGAAGTATGGGACTGCACAAAATGTACATTTTTTAAAATGATTGCAATAAACATCTCAATTAAGAAGTTAAATAAAATTTATGTATGCTTAATTAACTTGATTTTCATATCAAAATGTTAATTTATATTCTTAAAGAATAATTTCTTGAATGTCAATTAACTTATTTTCGATCAGAATTAAAATTAAAATGATAAAAAATCGGTTTTAAAAAATTATTTTAAACGTACAAATAACTATATATTTATTCAGAATATTTTTAAAATACCTTATTTTTGTTCTTTATGATAAAAGAATAACATTAAATAAAGTTTCAATTTAAATGTTTTTGAAAATGTTATGATCTAATGAAAGAAAAGATGGCGAAAATATTTCGCAAGCAATTGATTTGATTCTAAAGAGAATAATTTGCAAGCATAATAAAGATTTCTTTAAGTTTCGAAGTTTTGAAATTTGAAATTAAATCATTATAAAAATATGAATTTCATAAGAAAAATTTATATTATGGGTTACTTTTATTTCACATTTACTTCACAAATTTTAGTTGATTATTATTATTATAATTTTTTTTTTGTAAATTATTAACAAATATTATTCTTTTTTCGTTATGTCACTTCAAAAAGCTTTTGCAGTTATAAAAACTTTTAACACTGGTAGAAATGGTAAAATAGAATTTTGAATACGAACTGTTTCGTAGACTTTTAACTTTATAAATTTGTGTAAATATGCTAACAAATCTTTAGTTCTATTGCATATTATACAAAATAAAAACTATTTCTTTTTCCATTCAAAATATTTCAGCATTTGTAAGATTTTCTTAAAGCACATTGATTAATAAAACTATTATCAAGTTGCGTATATGGATCAGAGTAATTTCTTTGAATTTCATTTTTAAAAACAAAGTTACACATTACAGTTTTTGGACTTTTCTAGAACGAGATTATAAATGGCATATTCTAGAAAACTGTATTTAGATTTTTATTTAATCCTCAAATATAATTCATATCACTTCCTCATGCAGATTATTCCAACATACAAGAGTATTTCGACTTTAAATATTCTAATTCTGAGAAACATTTGCGGTTCACCAAAAATTATTAAAATTCTCCAAAGTTTAAAGAAAATCACTAAACTTACCTTGGAAATCATTTTCGCTTGTCGCTCGTCTTAGCTGAAAACTCAAAATGCTTGTGATGATCGAAATGTGAGAAAGCAGCCTTTATATACTATCCCAACCTAAATAAAAAAAGACCTTGCCGAATATTTGTCCAAAAATAATAAACATAACCAATATCTAATGTTCTTCATTCATCTTAAACAAAGACCTTTAACGAGAGAAAAAAAAAAAGAAAACATTAATGGAAAGGGAAAGAAGAAATAGTTTAGAGAAATTAGGTAGAAATCTGGGCGAGGTGGTCTTATTAGAACACATAAGCCACGAGTTATTCCAGACTTTTTTTTACAATAGTCTTTTGCATTGCCTTTTATGTTTGTTTTATTTTCTGATAGATATCTTCTCAACAATGTTACAGCGAAAATTGTTAAAAAAATCCTTCACCTTTGGGTCCTCTATGTTTGTTTCGGAAGTGAACATTTTCTTCGAGTGAAAGGGGATCTGATAAAAATTTAAATGACTCGTTTAATTTCTGAATTTTTATATATAAAGTATGACGATATTTCTTAAGAAAATTCGTTCTTCGGAATACTTTCAAATATTTCTAAATTTTTTTTAACTGTTATTTTACAATAGAATAAAATAGACTTTATTTTGACTTTTATTAAATAATTTTAAAAAATTATTTAATTTCTTTTATTAACGAATGCTGAAAAAGTGCTTTTAGAGAAATGAATCAGAGTATATTGAACAAAGAATGCGGTTGGCTGCGAATAATAATCATTAGAAAATGGACGCTAATAAAATTCTAGACAAATTTTAGTTCGTAGTTATTTACTTTTTAGAATAGCGAGTTTCGTACATAGATTTACAAGAAAGTAAAACTTTTCTAGACAATATGCGAACAAAAATTAGTTCATTTTAGAACTTAATATAAACTTAGTTAAAGAAACCAGTTGCTAATAAATAAGAAACAACTGAAGTTCTTAAAAATTGTACTTACTTAAGTGCATAGCAAGCAATATTAATACTTTATTAATAAATATATAAAATATATTTTATTTATTTGTTTTAAATGCTCCGAGCTGTATTACCTGGTATTGAATGAATGCTTCTTTATACCAATTTTTTATTGAGTATTAAAAGAAAACAAATACGCGTACAGTAAAAAAATCAAAATTGCAAGTTATATAAAATATAAATATGATTATGTGTGAATTATAGAGTAAAATATTCTACAAAACTAATATTATACTCAGAATCTGTAACTTGTCATAAGCCATGGTCCTTTTAGATGTTTTAACTTTTAACCATTTTTTCTCAAGAGTAATTAATTAAAAGAGCATTGGTAAAGTTATTATTTTTTATGTTTTTCAAAATTATGAATTGGATTCCAATATGACATTTTCAGTTGTTCTTAAATGTCACCCCTTCCCACTAGCAGTGACAAAATTCTTTTTGATTTTATTTAATCTTAAATAACACTGTCATTAGATTAATCTAAATAACATTATTAAATAACACTGTCATTCTAAAAAGCTTAGCAAATCCAGATAATAATTTTGTGGACATTATCTTACTTTAATATTATTCAGCAAACGAGATTTGAAGCAGAACAAAAAATAAAAATCTCTATTTATTTGAGAGCCCCTCTGAATATAATGCCTTATGTATTATGATTGCTTCCAGAGTTTGGTTTTTCAGCAACCCTTGCATCTTTCTCTGCTTAAGAACTCAAGCGATAACGAGTTCTATTTATTTCTGTCGTTTGGAATTTTATTTACAGTAGACATTCGTTTTAACGAACCTCTAATTTACTGGTCCCATAGATGCAATTATAATTTTTATTCCTATTTACGAACTAGACATTTTGAAAATATCTTTTTTTGTGAGCTCATTTTCATTCATCTTTCAAGTGCATTTATTTTTATCATGATTTTTTTTTCTTTTTATGATTAAGAAATATGAATCGATATTTTTATTGAAAAATGGGGAATCCTCTGAATTTATATAGCCAACAATACCGCAGCCGAATTTTTTAAAATAAATTCATATGGAATTTTTTTGTCTAATAAAACTCTCGTCTTACTGTATGTCCATCAGTGTATATACATAATCAACAGCTTCAAGTGCAAATAATGTATGGTACTTTTGCAAAGAATGACCATGGCTTTTAAAATCGTTTTATGAAATTGACATTCTAGGTGTCAATCTATGATTGAAATGATGTTTAAAAAATTATATTTAGGTTATTTTGACACTTAGGTTTCATTAAAGAAAACACCGAAACTGGAAAAAACAAAGAATATTTTACCAGAAGACCTGAGGGAATATACGCATTAATTAACAATGTGAACTTCAATAAAGAAACTTAATGCTTCATTTTAGAACATTCATTTAGAATGTAGATTTAGATGCAATTTATTGATAGTATTGCATGATTAAATGATCAGATGTCTGTCTAAGAAGATTGAAGTACACTTTTGTAAAAAATAATTGTGAAATACATCGAGAAAAATACATACTTTTGCATTTAAGAAATGGAGTTTTGAATCAAGAAAATATAAAATTACTTTACCGGATTTTTCATTAATAAAATGAAGATAAAAATTGTTTTTAATCAGATATTTGTTTTGGATGTGTGTGTGTATTTGATATAGTGTATACTAAATATTTTTTCTAAAAGTACTTTATACCGCTCAACTTGTCTAGTGGTCAGTGTGCCCGACTGCGTATAAGGAGGTCCTGGGTTCGAATCCCGGTTCGGGCGTGGGTGTACTTTCTCTCTATCTATCCTGTTTTTAACCTTTCCTTGTATGAATGGTTGCTTACTGTATAAACGGGTTCCTATGGCATGTGTGTACTGAAGAAGTCAGACTCCACACCTAAATATGGTTTAGTTGGAAAAGTGGAGCAACGCACCCTATAATGCCAGCCTAGCTAGCACACGACAACAACTAATTTATTAGATGTATTCTCCGAGAAAGAATCACAACAATAAGATCAAAGCACTTCATACGTATTATAATACTTAACAGAATTGAATTTTCATTTTTTATAAAAAAGTAAATATTTTCCTCAACTGAATATCATGTGAAGATTTTTCTCAACTAAATGGTTCAACTAAATTTATTTTACTGATTTTTAAACCATTGATTGTTAAAAAATGATATTTTTAATTAAAGATTTCCTTTCCAGAGGGATCAATTTTCTCATTGTAATCTTAGTTTGATGTTTCCATAGTTTTGTTGTTATCATGAATACTATTTTTATGTATTTATATTACCATATTTATCATTATTTAACTAAATACTTTCATTTAAAATCCCATTTGCTATTACTTTTTATATTTTTTAAATACATTATGTATGCATCTTTAATGACTTGAAGATTTTAAGAGAATAAATTTAACTTTTTCCCCATATTGCCAGCCTAGCTGGCACACGACAACAACAACAAAAGTACTTTATAACGAAAGAGAAGTTTGGAAAAAAAATAGTTTTAAGATCTAACACATTTATGTTACGATCTTAAGAGTTATTTTGTCCGTTCTAACGTGCTCGTAAAATCAGAGTCTATACTGCATTTATTTTCTTATTATATTTCCTTTTTAACAAACAAACTCACAAGTTTGAGGTTCTCTAAGTTAAGTAATATTTCTTTTCTAATAATAAATCACATTTTAACCAACATTTGTTGAAACTAGCTCAAGAACTTTAGCAGATGCAGGAATTTTCTTAATTTCATTCAATTTCTTAATTCAAGTCATTTTTACTTAAAATTTTATTTTAAGTGAAAATGTGTCGAAACCAATGTTTCGACAATTTTAAGCCAACCCTACTTATATAGTTTACGAGTAAAAATTATTAATATTTTTAAAAATTCTTGAAATATCAAAAGAATTTTACAATTATTAAAAAATTTTTTCAGAGATGTATTTTAGGAATTTTAGGGGATATTTTCATTATGACGAAAATTTATATATATGGGATGCTAACATAATCAAATTTACCGATGTTAAAAAGCTATTTTAAATTCTCTTATGAATACAAAGTATTTCATCAACTTTATATTTGGAGTTTTATTAAGTGTGTGTCATTTTGTAAAAATAGGAACTTATCTGTTCAAAAATTGGACGAATTTTTCAATTTTTGGTGCATGTATTGAACAATTTGACTACTAAAGAAAAAGAAAAGAAAATAGGCAACACATAATCCCTAAAAAAGATTTTTGCGACAAGTATGAATAAATTACGAATGTAGTGAGAATTTATAACAATTAATAATGGAAAAATATTTATAAATCGTTTGAATACAATTCCGATTAATACCTTAAGTTTTAATCAAAAAATAATTCATTTATAGGGTGCAACATTTTTGCTGATATTCTTTCCCAACATTTTTTTATTTTTTTTTAAAGGTATGAAGTATTTTTAAGGTATTTCCAATTTTCTTGAAAAATGAAGGATAAATATTTTATTATTAAATATATCTATATCAATATTTATGATTGAATCGTTATATATAATTTGATAATTGTAATGCTAATTAATTACTATTATATGATGCAACACTTGTTTCACTGTACTTCAAGAAGAATAAATCTAAGTAAAATTAAAAAAACAAGCTTAAAAAGTAAGAATGAAAATTTTGTTATTCGACTTCAATCCATTGTTTCTATTTTTTTACATACAGGCTTGTCATTTTTTCGTTAGAAATACATCATTATTTAAATATTGCTAGTTGTTTTCATATAGAAAAAATTTCATCAAATTCTTTAAAATGCTTTAAAATTATTTACGTTAGCTATACTCGTAATCAACATATTTATTTCTAAATCTTTAAAGTTAGGCGAAGCAGGTGCTAGCTACAATATTTGAATCGTTTTACAAACTGGTTATAATATCAGTTTCATGAAATAGCTGTGAACCCATTCTTAAGATTGCAATCCATATATGAGAAAATCGTTCTCTTATGACCCATAAATGACGGGAGTTCAGGTCTTAAACCAACCGAAAAAACAATTTTTATAATTTTTAAACAATGAATAGTCAGCTTGCTAGTCATGGTATATTAGACTCGAAGATATGTCTTCGAAGATATCAACTTTATTTTTTGTATATAATTTAAAAGTATAAGACACTGATAGCATCCATTTAGTTTTAAAATGTATCTCAGATTATATCAATTATTTTATTTTCTATTATTAAGATATAAATCAACAAATCCGCCTACATCTGAAAATTTAAAAGCATTCATTACACTATAAATAATACTAATATCCCAATAGATAGGTTAATGGGATATTAGTATTATTTATAGTGTAATTTCGCAAAAAGTATAGAAAAAACATTAGAATTATAATATAAAACAGTTTTTTTAATAAAAACTTATAAAAAATTAAATTTTAAATTACCTTTAACATGAAAAGTATTTATTAATTGCATAGATATATAATAATATTTTATTACTCTTTAAATCTCATATTTTTAATAAATATATTTTGTTAAAAATATGAACATAAAACCACACCTTTTGCAAGACTTCTGTGATGATTCATTAATAATCCGATAAAGAAATTAATTAACTTTCACTTTAGAAAGTTGTTACCATTCTTTAGAATAATAAAAATGTTTTATTCAACCAGCAATAAACACTGTATCCGTAACTTTCTAAGGTCACGGCTGCGTAGAAACGGTAATTCCACACCACCCTATGTTGTTGAGATTTGTAACCTTCGAATATCTGATAACCACCTCTGCATTTTAAGAAAAATAATGAAGTTTTTACATGCTAAAGTGAAGGACTTAAGTTTTTAATGGACATTTTCCTTGTTAGTTTCAGAATTGGGTGGAATGTTACCAGATTTAAGAATTATTAATGATATTTAACTTCGCATTCTTTGGCTACAAATCAAGTCCATAAATGACACATTGCGAGGAGAATTATGTAGTAAAAAGGATTTAGCCTAGTTTTGATCATTTAGACAGAGACGCGTTTGATATCTGGAAGATGTATAAAAAATTTCCGAATATTTTATGACATGCAAAAAAATAAGAATATAAATTATATTTAAAAGGAACTATATTGTACATATTACTACTACCAAAAATCCTTTTTAAACATGACTAAAGAACACATATTTTCTATCAACGTCTTTCAGTTTTATGGGATTAGAAATGAAACTCACTAAATGTTAAAAGGAAATGGTAACCATTAAAACACACACACACATATTAATTAATATTGAGTTTCGATAGTTATGAAACTACTCATAATATCACTCATTTTAATTATAAATTGCATTAAATCAATAATTTTAAAAAATTAAAACAATTGGAATAAGTTATATATTTTTACAAATAAATCATTGCGTAAAAAATTATTTAATATCAAACAACAAAAAAAAAATGTTTAAATTTTGATGTTACATAAATATAGGACCATTTATGCTTTTATTCGAAATCATTTGAGTTTTAAATAATATTTTATTTTTCCCCTCCAAAATTATATGAAAATCGAAACTTTATATCACGAAAAAAAGAGCAAATTATTGAAGGATTATTAAAGATAAAATTTAATTTGTTTGAATGAGAAAATTTACAATGCCATCTCAAAGAAAATTATATGAGTGAGAAGCTAAAAGATTTGGTTTTAAAAATTTTTGGAAAATTGGTAGGTGAAATAAATAAGATTCTTAGAAATTTTATAACTGCTATTCATAATATAAGAAAAAAATTTTTGGGGAAAATTGGAAGGATTTGAAAGGAAGAATAAACTTTCATTTCATGGTAAAAGACGAAATTTTAAGCTTATACTAAAACAAAATTTGTTTACTTGTAATATAATGCAGTAAACCAGTAAAATTATCTCACTTACAATATTCTGATGCACTTTAAGTTTAATTTCAAATGTTGCTTTTTAGATATAAAAAAGTAAGTCGAGACTGTTAGAACATCGTAAAGCAGAGATGTTGAAGTAAGTAACGGAAGTCATGACCTGGGATGCTGCTTTAAAAAAAATATGATATAGAACTGAATATATCCGATGAGGAAAAAATTCCATTTGGAAAGCCCTCGCAGTAATACTTGCATTGTACTCAATAATTTGTGAATGTTACCTGGGGATTTCTTCAGTAGGCAGATGGGTGATGAATAGAGATCTTTTGCATAAGATGCGAAATATAATCTGCAACGAGCTCTGGGAAACATTGACTTTAGTTATTATCAACAAATCTTTACTAGAATATATTCTATAACTTTTAATCCCCTTTAAGGAGATTCAAACTTAAAATTTCAACAAGAAAATAATTTTTATACGTTTAAATCGATTTGAAATTAATTTCAAAAAGAAAAAATCGAAGACTTTGCTAGTGAGACATAATCCAGACTAAAATTCCATAGAAAATTTGTGATGTTAATGGTACTTGTTTAAGTGTATCCAAATAACTTGAGTTGTGGGTTAATACAAATTCTTCTTCCTCTTCTTTTCAATTGAATTTCATAGTGAAGCCAGCTCTGCTAAAAGCATTTCGTATCTAGTTCCAAATCCAAAATAACCTAGCTCTATCTCTTAGGGTCTCCTACATCACTTATGAAATCCGAAAAAAACCTCCTCATATACAGGAATAATTCTTTATAAAGAGTATCTATTCAATTGAATAAGGACAAGGGAAATTTTTATATACGATCTGATGCGCCGTTTTCTCCTCAGTTGTGTCAATTTTTTTCCTCTGGTACTGAAGGAGTCATTTCTACACCTTCATTTGCTTGGATTTCTATATCTTGCAAAGACGGTCTTCCTCAGAGGTTTTACCTATATGAACAATGTTTTACATTTCAGGAAATAAAAATATCTACCCAGTATTCTCTATGTCGATATACTAGCAGTTAGCCAGGCATACAAGGTGCTACGTTGGGAAACTATAATCGCAATACCATTCACCTTAGATCTCCTCTCTTAACATGAAGGTTACAGGAGGAAGTTTGCGGCTTCTCCTGAGCTGTCTCTTCCAAAAAAGAAAAGACGTTCGGATATCCACCCCCTGCCAACTTGCCTAGTAGCCACTCAAGTCCCAGGATATATATGAATTAAAAGCAGCTGTCATTAATGAATGAGTCAAAATTTCTAAATCTTTCATTGAAAAACTAGATTAATTCAATAAAAATCGAGTATTTGAATTAACCCAGAAAATATTGAATCAACATCTTTATAAATTTGTAAAAAAAATAGTTTAAGCTGGTGATCCTATAATTTCGTGACAGATATTTAAATGGAAAATTTTGAAAGTGTTGATAAAATATTTAGTATATTTAATGATCACTTAAAATATTACGCGCATATATTTTATATTTCATTTATTCTTATCACTTTACTTAAATTTAAAAAATGCATACCGCTAGGCACTTAAAATACAACACTCTGAAGGAAGCCTGCAAATCATGTAAAATTTACACCATACCTTTGCGGTGCTGAGATATGCAAATCATTAGTATTGCAGTGCATACCTACACCAGAGTGACTGTAGAACTACCTGAAAGCGCAATAAAAAGTGAATAGTCTGCGATTTTGAGTATAACATTTGCTTTGTTTTTTTTTTGGGGGGGGGAGAGTTGCTTAACTATGAATCGTAAAATGCTATAACCGTGGATGCTTGCTTTAAAGACATCAAGTGTCTTTCGAGCAAGTATCTGAGATCGATCGGGGAAGAACAATAACCTATAAGGATTGTGAATTATCCTTCAGAAAAATTGGTGATTGTGCTGGACGAGACTAAGCAATTGTGACGTGAACATGTTATCGCTGGATGCAGGAGAGAATGGTGGACAGATGAAATGTGTATGATGTACCCACTTCGTTGCACTACTACAGGTGGTGTCAAGCTTAACTATGCTAGCAGAAATGGATCATCCTGCCACATCAGGAGCCGTAGCACAACAGATTCAGTTTGTTACTCATTATTCGATGTCCGCTCATACCATTCGATCTCATTTGCAGCTGAGTGGAATGCGTGCAAGGTATACATTACATCCTTGATTCAAAACTACAGGAGTTTGCACATGTAACGCTGCAATGAACGAGGATAGATATGGACAGTAGAAGGGAGGACTTAATATTTACTGAAGAATCCCATTCCATTCTGCAACACTACGATAGTCGGATATGAGTCTGAAAACATAGTGCTGAGAGAATGTTGGGGAGTTGTTGTGTTATGCATGACCGTATAGCCTTGCACACTGTATCATGATTTGAGGATTTCACTCTTGCATCCCTCTAGTATTCATTGATGGTATATAGAACTGCCTGCTCACATCCCTGACGTCTTAAAGACCCTTTTCCTCCCATATCTTCGACGCTTAGTAAAAAAAAATCCCGGGCCACACAGAGATACATCACACTCTATTACACTAGATTAAATTTAGCTGTATGTGGAAGCCGATGGGATGCATCCAAAGCCTCCTTGATTCTGAGCCTAGGGGTGTGGCAGTGACTGCTCTACTAACTGCTGATTCTGTCATCATCGATATTTCAAATGTTACTTTAATTTCAGTCATTAAATATTTGTGTAACGTAATAATAAATAAAGCTTGCAGTGAAATCTCGTATACCTCTTATCAGCATGTTTTGTGACCAAAAGTGTAAATTAAAAATCGCAGAAAACACAATGCTGTTATAGTTTTGTGAAACATATATTCAGTAAACAGGATTTTTTTAAATTTATCATATAAACTGTACAATTTTCATTAAAAAATGTTTCAAATTCTAATGTCATTTTTAAAATATTTGGAGATCCATGAAAAATTAATTCGTCTATATCCAAGGATCCGATCATTTATATAATGTAATGACACTTATATAATATAATCAAAAATTTATTTATTTGAACTGCACCTTAGCACAGTTAAGGTATTATATGATTATTATCTGTAAACTTTTTTAAAAAAATATATTCAATACTTTTACCACTGATATTAGTATAAATATCTGAAATTTCGGTTTTAGTATTAGTATAAATACCTAAAAACATGTAATTTTATATGTCCAGAAGTTTGATAATTTAATAACAGGGTGAGATTTTAGCATTTCGATTGATTAAAAACGATGAAAAATAGTGGATTTAATTTGAATCCTGCCAATAAATTTAGACTTAGAACTGTTTATGCTCGTATGTATACCTCGCCAATGATGTTGTGTTAGAATTAGAAGAAATAAATCCCAAAACATTCATTGATTGTGTTATTAGACAAGATTGAAAAGATTTTTTTTCAAGAGCTGCCACTACCCCATTTCGTATATCTTAATAATTTACGTATATCTTAATAATTCGTATATCTTAATAATGTAATATTCTTAATAATTTACAAAAAGATCATTTCCTTACTTTCAACAGTGGAATCATAATTTAAAATAAAATTCATTTTCGAGTTTACATGGAAATATACAAGAAATTCAACTTTATTTTTTATACGACTCGCAGGAGAAGAAAAGAGTCTTCGAAATAACTTTCATGAAAACAATTTAAAGAGAGAAGAAAAACGCGTTATGTACCCACTAGTTTTACCTTTTGAGAACAGAATGAAGCCACATTTCGAAACACAGTTTCATCAAGAGTGAAGGCAAAAAGCTGCATTTAGGTAGTTTCAGAATGAGACATAATGTTTTGGTAGTTGTGTCTCTATAAAGATTATTTTAAAGTATATTAAGGGATTTTTTAATATGATCAATAAATAAAAATATAAAACCAATTATGAGAGCAATTAATTACAAATTTTTTTAAACCAATTGGTTATTTAAAAAAAACTAAAAAATTAAACTGATTAATTTCAATAATTAGTCCTTGACACCAAATGAGTTCAATATTTCAAAGTTTTATAATATATATAATAATATATTTCTTTTTGTGAGATTCAATCAGTTCATGATTCTTTAATATTTTAGGGTACTAAAAACATTTTACTGAATATATGTATTATAATATATAAATATACATTTATTAAGGTTATTATAACATTTGCAAAAAAGAACTTCTAAAATAGATAGAAATTTATAAGATCAGATTCTAAGGAACTTCACACTGTCTGTTAAGTAATCGCATCACAAAAAGGTTAAACTATTTTTACATCCGAGGCTATTTTATTCCTTCCCTGTGCTAGAAATGCGTTTATACACTTCAGAAATTTTATGTTCTTTATACTAAACTGCCAATACTATATTCATTCTAATCTGGAAAGGACTGAAGCTAAAATAATGATTTTTAATGTCAACAAATTCAAGCGTAACTTTCACGCTTTTTATTTTCTCTTCTCATAAGCGAAAATTTCGACTATTTTAATTTTAAAATGAAATATGTGTGAAACTTATTTTCAAATTGACAAAAGAAAATTAGCTGATCAAGTTTACTTCTGAATATATTATTTCATATCATAATGCAATAATTTTGAAATGCTTGTTAATTTTATTTATTACTGAAAAATATAATGGGAGGAACTGAAAATAACTGATAATTATTATTGCCAAATGTATTAAATATAATATTTTTTTTCGGAGATTAATGGTATTTTGTTTATGAAATTACATTTGAAAGTATATGAGTATTAATGATAATGAAATCTAAGTCAGTAAACGCACAAAAAAAAGTTACATGAGAGTTGATTTTAGTGAATCCCAATACACATGAATTCAGACTCTATCGTCTCTGACTTTTCTACCTAATATAGCATAAATGGCTCATTCCGTTATTCTAACTCTTTGATTTAACCATTCTTACAATATCACTCCAATTAGTCGGAATTTCTCGCGAAATAGAACGTAAAAATTTAATTCATAAATTTTTAAATGTTCTGATTTAATTATTAAATTAACTGTTGTATAATTTTTGTTCTAAAAAATTTAAGAAAAAACAGTATAAAATAACTTTTCAACTAAGGTAAAAAATGTACTATAAATAGTTATAAGTATTTATAAAGTACATTGAATAGTAATAGTATTTACCAAATTGACTTTCTATTAGAGTTATTGAGGAAAATCTCCTACAATCTGTTTGAAATGATGCAACAAAATTTGATTTTAAAGCACACAACATTCAAAATAGAATATTAACATAAATAAGGTAAAAGAGTACCTTCACGATAAATGAAGTAAAATGGGGAAAACTTCAGATATTTCAACATTTGGAAAGAAAAATAACTTTTATTATCAGGGACCGTTTAGCAAAAACCTCGATTTCAAAGACCGCAAATCTTACTGTGGAAACAAATGTTGAAGGAAATGGGGAATGTGGGATCTCAAAACCAATCCCATCAAAGGTTTTTCAAAAATTGGAATCAGAACCTAAATGTTTGTCTAGAATACATTGGGGTTCAATCAAGTTTTCCACGAGTGTAATCAGCATCCTATCCCACAAATTGTAAGCAGAACGAGGATGCTACGAATGACAGAAATCATTAATCAAGACTTTTCCCAACGAATTCCAGCTCCATCCATGAGCAGATAATTTCAAAGGATGGGAATGCATAGTCGGGTGCTCGTGAGAAAATCACTAAAATGCAAAAAAAAATCTTTGAAAATTATATTGGGAAAAAAGACACTGTACAACTGAGGTTGGAAACGGGTAACATGATTTAGCGAATCACATTTCATCAAATAATGCTATAATAATAATAAATAAAATAATAAAAGCAATATAAAAATAGCTAATATAATAAAAGCAAAAAAATGCTTTTGTGAATTTAGTGAGAACTCTATGTATGGTTACATTTTTACTCTAGTGGTCACGGAAGCTTCATGAACGATAATGTAACTAATTTTTGGGCCAGATGTGTTCAAAATTAGTTTGCTGAACC
The DNA here is from genome assembly GCA_037975125.1 of Latrodectus hesperus. Taxonomy (NCBI): domain Eukaryota; kingdom Metazoa; phylum Arthropoda; class Arachnida; order Araneae; family Theridiidae; genus Latrodectus; species Latrodectus hesperus. Next base: position 56,177,566 of record CM075850.1, on the reverse strand, counting down.
TTGGCCACCGTAGAATCCGGGTCTTAATCTCATATCAAACGTGTGAGATGACGCATCTAACAGTTCACTCCTATTCCATATAATATACAAAATCTACATAAAAGCAGCACAATCAGTGTATAGTATTCTCTGGATATAAATGTATTAAAGAAGCTAGTAGATTTGATGTCCAAACAAATATATATATGAAATAGCGGTGATCTGTTTCGTTAGGGCGTTCGCTTTCACTATCGGAAGGTATTGAGGTCGAATCTAACTGAAGACCCGTCGTGTTAGCTAATGATGGCTGGGGCACCGTAAATAGGTCATGTCAAATCGCAATATCCTCCAAGTGAAATAATACTTCTGGGGTTGGCAGGCAAACTCTAAGTGTCTTCTGCATGACCCGCTTATTTTGCTGACCTAAAGGCTTTACAGGCTTGAGGCAAAAGCAAGACTTCAACCTTTGATGACTCTCGATCTTGAATTTCTTAAAGCTGCATCTCACACCCTTCTTCATCATGACTCACACAGGTTGATAGACTTGATTGATGACTCTGCCGATTAAGTGGAATGAGAAAACTAAAACAACAACAACAACTATATATATATATATATATATATATATATATATATATATATATATATATATATATATATATATATATATATATATATATATATATATATATATATATATATACATACAGGGTGATCCAAAAGTCAGGACGAACTTTAAAAATGAATAATTCGAAAAGGAATCACGATACAAAGATGCGGTTTGCACCAAACGGATGGAAAAGAAACCGGGTTTTGTGTGGCAATGAAAAAAAAAATAGTTCTGTTTGCGACCAACAGATGGCGATATCGGATTTTTGATGTTGGATTATGCAAAACAACAAATGATATAAAAAGAAGCAACTGCAGCTGGTAATGGTAGTCGAAGCTGGTATGCATCGAAATGCTGTCCATAGTTGAGAAAGCCCTCTTAGTTAAACTGTTTTATAAGAATTTGGAAAAAGTGCCATTGCGGCATTGCGAACATATTGCTACATGAAGGGTATGCGAGATAGCAAAGGACAGATAACGTCTTCTGCATTGAGCAAAATTGTGAAAAAATTTGAAGCTACACGTTCTTTGGCGTCACGTCAAAGAAGTGGACGTTCCTCAACTGCAGCTGCTGTTGCCATGACAGTGGAGCAGACGGTGCAAGCCATGTCGGTGGTTGCTGCACATGGGGAGTGTAGTGCTCGAGAAGTTTCGAGGCAAACAGGAGTGTCGTACGGAAGTGTCTGGAGAGCGCTGCGAGTAACTTTGCAACGGTATCCCTACAAGTTGCAACATAACTAAAAACTGAAACATCCTGACTTCGACTCTCGCCGACATTTTGCGAATTTGGTCTTCAATAAGATGGAAGAGCAGCACGACTGGCTTCACACTATGCTTTGGACATATGAAGCACATTTCACACTCTCTGGCGCTGTTAACACCCACAATTGTCGAGTGTGGACCACAGAAAATCCACATGCATTTGTTGAGGTACCCTTGCAACAGCCTAAAGTGACAGTCTGGTGTGGCTTCACTGCTGATTTCATAATTGGTCCATTTTTTTTCGAGGAAGTCACACAGACAGGTTTCCAAACAGTTTCTGTCACCGGTAAGCGATATCTAGCACTGTTACAGAACAGCATTATTCCTGAACTGCAAGCGCGACAGGCACTCCAAACAGTCACCTTTATGCAAGATGGAGTACCACCTCATATTGCTCTGCCTGTGCAACCCCTGCTGCGCTCAACATTTGGGGAGGATCGTATTATCAGTCGCTACTTTAATCACGCATAACCTCCAAGATCTCCCGATCTCACACCCTGTGACTTTTGGCTGTGGGGCTTCTTGAAGTCAAAAGTGTACAGCGACCAACCGGCATCACTAGCGGCACTAAAAGATGCCATCCGCCAAAATGTGTCTGCCATAACGCAAGAAATGCTACTAAATGTTGTGAATGGTGTGGTGACTCGTCTCACAGCTTTACTTCTGAATGATGGACAGCACATTGAACATTTACTGTAGTAAGTACTAATTAACTGTAATTAATCTGACTTCATTAATCATTGTTTCATTTGTAAATCATCTTTTGTTGCAATAAAACACTGTAGCGCCATCTGTTGGTCGCCAACAGAATTATTTTTTTCATTGCCACACAAAACCCGGTTTCTTTTCTATCCGTTTGGTGCAAACTGCATCTTTGTATCGTGATTCGTTTTCGAATTATTCATTTTTAAAGTTCGTCCTGACTTTTGGATCACCCGGTATATATATATATATACAGTAAGACCCCGCTTAACGCTGTTTCGTTTAGCGCTGTTTCGGTTTAGCGCTCTTTTATTTCAACCCGGGGATTCCACGAAATCGCTCGCAGCATACGGGTATTCCCCGAAATATTATGCAGCGATAGGTTTCAAATACATATCCGAAAGAGTGTACTTGTGTTTCTTGTTTGGTGCGGTATTGTACAGACATATTTTTATTATTGAAAACATTTGTTGACATTATTGTAAGTAGGTATTAATTTACATATTTAATACTATATTACAGTGTCAAATATTTTGATCTTTAGTTTTTATTATGGGTGATAATGAAAAAGAAAAGAAAGCAACCAGAAAAAGCATTTCACTCAAAACTAAAATGGAAGTGATTAGAAGATTAGATTCTGGTGAACGTCAAACTCTTAATTAGTGCTTCATTGAATTTGCCAACTTCAACAATAAGGACCATCATGAAGAATAAAGAAAAAATACTGTCATCGGCAACTACAACTACGTCAAGCTCTGCAACTAGAATTACCCGTTCTAGAAATAATATCATAGAGGAAATGGAAAAACGACTGTCTATATGGATTGACGACGAAATTGACCGCAATATGCCACTAAGCCAATCTATCATAATGGAAAAAGCTAGAATAATTTTTAATTACATTCAGGCAGAGACAATTGACAAAAGTGAAACTTTCTTTGCTAGTCGAGGATGGTTTAATAGATTTAAACATCCAAATAACCTTCACAACATAAAGATTACAGGAGAAGCAGCAAGTGGTGATACAAAAGCGGCGGCTGAATTTCCAGCGATATTAAAAAAAATAATTGAAGAAGGAAACTATCTTCCAGAATTGCTTTTTAATGTTGATGAAACAGGCTTGTTTTGGAAAAGAATGCCGAAACGAACATTTCTATCCCGTGAAGAGAAACGGGCACCAGGATTTAATGCTGCAAAAGATCGCTTAACCCTTCTACTAGGTGTTAACGCAAGCGGAGATTTTAAATTAAAACCATTACTAATTTACCATTCCAAAAACCCAAGAGCGATGAAAGGCATATCTAAATCAACTTTACCTGTGAGTCTAATAAAAAATCATGGATAACTGCGAAAATTTTCCAGGATTGGTTCACTGAACATTTCTGCCCGTCTGTAAAAACGTTATTGCGAAATTTAAAAACTTGAACAAAAAGCACTTCTGTTAATTGATAATGCTCCAAGCCACCCAACAAATTTATCAGACTTAACAACATGCATTCCAGTCGAAGTGGTTTTCTTGCTGCCTAACACAACTGCCTTAATTCAACCAATGGACCAAGGTGTTATATCAAATTTTAAGGCTTATTACTTACGGCGAACCTTTAAGCAAATGCTTGAAAAAACAGATGGAGAAGAGAACCAGTCCATAAGAGAATTTTGGAAAAATTACAACATCGTGGATACTGTAGAAAACATAGGGCTTTCTTGGAATGAGGTAACAGAAAGATCATTGAAAGGAGTATGGAAGAATATTTGGCCGGATTTAAGTAAGAGCGATGACGTTGGACACTCTGTCGATAGTGAAATTAACGAAACAAACCGGTTTTGAAGGGGTAAATGTGGAAGATGTCGAAGAAATAATTCAAGAAGCAGCGGCTCGTCTTTCTAATGATGAGCTCAAGGAATTAACTGAACATGGAAAAAACAAAAATGTTGACAGCAGTGATTCAGAAGAAGAGCAAAAAGAACTTTCGATGGCGTTTGTAAAAAGGAGTTTGTCTACCATAACTGAAATAATGGATCAATTCATTGAAAATGATCCGAATTTTGACAGGAGCTCAAAAGTAAGGCGTGGTGTTAGAGATGCTCTATTCGTTTATGAAGAACTTTTAAGAGAACAACGCAAAAAAAAAAGGCAAACAACATTAGATGTTTTTGTCACAAAAAGTCAGAACACTGAAAACGCGGAAGGCTAACTAAATATGACTGACTTAAAATTTTATTTGTTTATTATAAGAATATTCGTTTTGTTATATTTTGTTTTTATTTTTGCAAGAAATAATAATGTGGTATTAATTTGGGCTTTATGAAATAAATGTTTGGTTTTATTTTTATTAAAAAAACATTCTTTTTAAATTTAATACCTAACCAATTTCCTAGCCATCTTCCCCTTACCCTAATATTTACATGTAAAGATAGCCTCGTTTAGCACTGTTTCGCATTACGCTCTACTTTGATGGAACGTATCCCCCGCGTTAAGCGGGGTCTTACTGTATATATATATATATATATATATATATATATATATATATATATATATATATATATATATATATATATATATATATATATGTATGTATATATATATATATATATATATATATATATATATATATATATATATATATATATATATATATATATATATATATATATATATATATATATATATATATATATATATATATATATATATATATATATATATTTAAAACTTTTAAAGCATGATTAAAAGCATTTATATTTTTAACTATTTTGCAGCATTTGATTACATTCGAAACTAAAGTCCGATAATCCGGAAAATAGAAACTTAATTAAAATGTATTCAAAATATATTTATGGAAGTAAATTGTTATGTCACAATATCCATGTGTGCATGCGTTTTCATTAATACAAGATAAATGCCCATTAATTAAAAACTATACAAAAGATATCTTGTAGGTATTTAATTTTGAGTGCTATTTAAGATAGGATTATTATCTGCGAAGAATTGTGTCATATAATGACTCGATCAATCCTAGAACCCAATCCGAATGTAGAACAAAACCGGCATAGAATGAATCGCATCTTAATAATGAAAGAAGTTATTGAAAGAAAGAAAAGAATTTTTTAATAAACTGTATTAGATAATCGTAATATATAAATATATATATATTACGATTCTTCGAATATATATTACGAATTCTTCACATTTTAATATAATAATTATTAATATAGGTCAGATCTTTTGACACCCCCACAGATTTCCTTAAAACACTTACGTAAAATACAATATTTCATTTATTTTTTCAGAACCTACTTTCATTTGTAGGATTTAATGAATAATTTAAAATTTTTAATTATTTGCTTAAGTTAGAAAATTATAAAAAATGTGTTGAATGCTTCTTAAAGTAGCTTTCCTTCACATTTTTTGTAAATAACTACTTTCATATTTTTTGATAACTTCATATTACCTTTCTGAAGTTTCTGTAAATTTTAAACATATTCTTTTTTCCATTTCTTTTATTATAATTAGGAGACACCTATTTGCTGAGAATTTACATTTGATAACTGCGTTCCATGGGAAAATATGAGATATACAAAATGCCATGGAATTCTCCATCACAAAAAATAATTAAAGGAGAAAGTCATCAAGTCGCCGAACTACAAGTTAGCATCCTTTTTCAAAATTCATAAAACTGCCCTACAGCAGCAGCATATCTATCAGTGTACATAATAATTTTTAATTTTTCTTTTTCTATATAAGCTTGAAATCCACTTGTACCCAGTATAACAAAATTAAGTTAAATTTATATTTTAAGGATTTCATTCAAGAATTTTTTATTTGCTGGAGTTCTATTTGTGAAGTTATAAACTACGGATTCAATCACTCTATTAACGAAAGATTTAATGTTCAAGCCAATGTCAATAGTTTTAAATGTACCCAGACAATTTAGTTTTTATTTTAATTAATGAATTTTTTATGAAGATTTTTTTTTATTTAAAATTAGTATTTCATTAATATTCAAATCTGTTTAATTTTCTATAGTAAAAATACTAATATGAGCATACAATTACGTGGAAGCTTGTAGCTTTCAAATACTAATTTAAAATAAAAAATATATAAAATTAGAAATCCATAGCGTAAAATGAAGCTGTTCTAAAATTTTAATTATCAATATTAATTTTATAAATACATTAAATAATAAATCTTAAAGTTTAAAGTATGCAAAGAATTAAAAAAATATACAAATTTATCATAAATAAAGACTTGCATTTGATTGGCTTGCAAATAATTGCTGAAATATTTAAATAATTTTTGTGTAAATATATATTTTTGTTTTACCTATATAAAAAGAATTTTAAGTTTAAATAATTTTATTTCGTATTTTTTTACCTCACAATAAAAAGCAACTGAAATTTTTATTGTTAAATTAGATTATTTTTATTATACATAAATTATAAAAACTTCCTTCTCTATTTATTTTCCAAAAATTGCAGAAATATTAAAAAATATATAGTAATATTTCTGAAAATCAGAAGACTGATTAAAATTCTATCAAAATATCTGCAAGAAAATGGTTTCATAGTCTACATTAAGAAAAATTAGGTAACTGGTTCGGCAATAATTACTGTCAAAGATACAAACATAATAAATTAAAAATGTATAAAAGTAAAATATAATAATTTACAAATGTGTTACAACTTTATATTCTGATAATTTATGTTCTATTTATGATTCATGACTTTATGCAAAATAATATTCTCTAGTTTCAATATTTTATGAAAAATCTCCTGAGTTTTCCTGATAAACTTGTAGTTCTCCTAATTTTCAGAATTGTGTGGGAGAAAGAAAAAGACAGCCCTATTAAAAAATACTCATAAACTCTTCTAATATTTGTGGATTAAGTTATTATTTGGGCAAAAATGAAAAAAATAATTTTACTTTTAAAATAATGCAATGAATTAGTTTGATAACCTGGTAAATATTAAAAGGAATATGAAAAACTAGTTTTAAATTTTCCAAATATATTTGTGTTAATATGTGCATAGCAGATGTTTAAAAAAAATGAAAATTTTGAACGAATAAATTAAATTATTATATTACTGGAGGACATTGTTTATACTTTACAGTGCTCCTTAACCTTTTTTTCAGTTGGGGATTCTTTGTGTTTGTTTTAATTCACAGTGAAATAATTTTCATAATTACTAATAGAATAGAATATTCTCTCCTTGTATGGTATTCGATTTTTCTGCTCAAATAAAAGTTTCATCAAAGAAAATGAGATTTCACTCTGGAGAAAGTTTAGGAATAAAAAAAAGGGATCCTAAACTTTCTTCAGACTATTCAGTATCACATAAAAAAGGAATTAAGCATGTTTCATGATTCGGAAAATTCCCTTTCATTTTCGCCACACCTAACTTTCACGACAACAGACGCCACCTGCCGGTGTGACCTTCACCTAAAATTTTAATCCGAATATCTCCTTTCTCCGTGAACCAAATGTAATCTTTTACTCGCTGTTTAATCGGTGATCTATCGCGTTAGGACGTCCTTCAAGAGGGTCCAAAATCTCGAGTTGGAACAAACAATAGATTCAAAACTTCCGGGAATGTACGCCCTTCGACAAGCTATTCGAAATTTCATTTGCAAGTTCGCTACGCGATTATTATTGCATTCTTTTTTATTTATTAAATGTTTACTTTTTCAGTGCCAGTATCTAGTTTGCACTCGCTTTATCGCACATCTGGGACGATGGGAACATTGAGGGTGCGGTGGTTCGAAATATAGGTGTTTCTTTTGTGTTTAGATTCTCATCTAGGTTGTTGGAGTGAAAGTGATATTTTATTATTTTTTTACTTTGCAGCTGAAGAAAAGCACAATCTGGGAATAAGCCAAACTAGCAAATTCTTGATATCAGTCAATCGTATTCTTTATAGAGTTACGTATTATTACTTCATATTTTGGAATGTAATCTCAAAGATAGTAGTTAACCTGAATAGTCACAGACAAAAGTTCTTTTAGTTTTTAAGCTTGTAAAGTGATTTTTCTTTTATTATTATAAATAACATTATTATATTATACAATAAGCTATGCTGCAAAATAAAATGTTTTATACAGTGTTAAATTTATGTGGAACAAAGAATATTACGAATATTTTAATAGTTAAGAATGTGTAGAGATGATTGAGAGAACTAGCTGGTAAACATTTGTAAGATAAGTAAAATTAAGAAGTAATCTGATGAGAAAAATCTCTCCCAAATAAAAAATTTAAAATACGGTATATTCTGTTAGGTGAAAAATAAATAAAGCACACAAAATGTATGCAAAGTTCTCTTTTTAAATCGTATATATATAAAGTAATTTTCCTTCATAATGGTGTTATTAAGAAATTTTCTATAAGGAGTTTCATTAATCTATCTTATGACCACTCTCATTTATGGATATTTAAAAATTATCTTTTCTCAGCACCTACAAAAAATACAGTAAGTTAAAAGGATATAAATATTTTTGTCTCGACCAATGACATTGTTTCACATTTTACGTCATCTGGGTTCCCTGCTCATAACTCAAGATAAGCTTTACCAGTTAGTGTAGACGCTAATGTATTAAACTGCCCATTATGCGATATTAATACATTCCATTAATATTAATTTTATAATAATCATAATAATTCTCAATTCGTTGAAACACACAAAATTGATTAATTTGTAAATGCAGTTTTCATGGTAAGAGTTTCAGAATTTTTCGGGGTTTCCTCCCTTGTGACTAGCTTTTAAGAGAATTGTTTGGCAGTTTTCATGAATTGGCGATATATTTTGAATTTACTGTGGTTTCTTATACATACTTAAATCTATAGAACTCTCCAAATTCACTTATGATTCTTTATTTTCAAAAATATAAATAACGTAATTAAATTGCAAAGTTATATTATTTACATTAAATTTTCTTAAAAGCATCCTACTTATTAGAAATAATAATATAAGCAAGAAAAAAACAATACAAATATTTTTAAAATATCATAGTAAAACGATATTGTATAATAATGGTTTTTATGTTATGCTCGCTTACCTTCTCGACATTTACATTTTTTTTAACCAATATCATCAAGAAATATCTCATAACATTTCTTAGCAACATATGAATAAAATTGTAAAAAAATTAAAAAGTTAATATTTTAAAAGAAAATAAAACGAATAAATTTTAATGTCTTTAACTGTAAAATTAAATACGAAAAATTAACATTTAATGATATTTTATTGGAATATTAAATTTATTACGTAAAAAAAAATTTTTGATCTGAAATAACAAAAAAATAATTTCTCGACTTCGAAATAGCATCGAAATATTTAATACATGAAAAAGGAACATTATAAATCCTCAATATTTTGAATTTAAACATGCAAGGAATTTTAGCATAGAAATTTTTTTATCAATTTTAAATCATTAATTAAAAAAAGTTAGATTTTTATGGCCACCATACCTTTAAAACAATTACATGAACTCTAAATCAATAAATGTGAAGATAATAGACAATAACAATTATTATAAAGATAATTTATATAAATATTATTTATTGTTATTAACAAAGCTCTATTTACTACTTTTGATATAATAATTTATTATATATAAATTCTAATAAGTACTACTTAAATGAGCACATTGCTTAATACAAGATAAGACTACAGCGACTGAAAACCATTACTTATCATATTTATCAAAAGATTTAAAAATCATTTAATAATTCGCTGATTTTTTAAATTTTCAACCTATGGTTTGATTTTTATATGTTGCTTATATTCTAACATTTATTGTAATAATTCTACGGCTTTTTCATCTGAGAAACAAATTCGAAAATTTGCTTTAATTCTACAAACTGCCTATTATAAACTCAAAAAATATATGTATGTGATTTTAAAATTAATTATTATAAATGTTCCGGTTACGCAGAAGAGCGTTGATAAACACTTCGGAATGTTTATCAATTTAACAAGATGCGTTGATAAGCACTTTGGAAAACACCATAAAATATATTTCTTTACCATATAATTAATTATCTTTACCATTCTACACCATATAATAACTTTTATAAATTATCTCTAATTAACCAAGGGATGTCTCTTGGATTCAAATCTAGCTTGATAACAAAATGCAAAGAGGGTAAGGTGATAACAAAATGCAAATAATTGCTAAAAATTACAAAAAATTATGTTTTATACGATACTGTAAAAGGACGTTGTTTTAGTAATTCTGAATGTCATGAACAACAGACAGATAGACGTGTAACTTAATTTTAATGTAGTTGGTAATGATTCGTTTTCCCTCAAATCTTTTAATATATACATGTATGTCAAATCACTTCACTCTGGAAAGTTTCTGAAAATTTTGTCAATCACCAATTAATTTATTTTGTTCTTCAATCCACTTTTAATGAAAATTCGAAAAAAATAATTTTTTCAAATATTTAAATAAAAGTTTTAGAATATACAACTGAAAACTAGGCACAGTTTATTTTTAAAGTAATTAAACACATAACGACACTTTAAATTCGTTATTTTAACAATAAAAGTCATTTAAATGAAAAATAAAATTAAAAGAGTAATCAAATTTTCTAACTGTCATTTAAAATCGATTTTTAAAAAAATCTTTTTATAAAAACGATACCAAATAAAGTTTCTTTTTTATTTTTTGTCATTTTGAGGTGTAAAAACAGAGAAGTAATTGTTAGAGCTAAACTCTTTAGTTTATATAATCACAAATGGTTTAGCAAAGAAACAATCATGTATTGTATATATTATAGTTTTTATTGCTTTATATGAAAAATAGTGCTGTTTAAAATCCTTGTTTGTTGGTAGGTTGGGTTTGTTCGTCGCTCAACGGTCATTTCTTGACACGAGGGCTAATTAGATCGGGACCTACGGTTTAAAGTGGATTCCGAACCACTACAAACATCCATGCCCAAGGTGGGATTCGAACCCACAAACTGTTTAACCGAAGGCAAGAGCACTAACCATTCGGCTACTTGTTGGCAGGATTTCACACATGCACTATTTTTTATTAAACGTTTTTTTTTTCTAGTAAAATTTTTACATTTTGTTTGGTTTTTTTTTAACAAATTAGTGAATATAAAAGTAAATTTTTATTTTTATAGCAAAGGTATTTCCCAATTATAAAAGTGTGGTCAGTTTACAAATAGAACTGAAAGAAATTGGACACAAAAACCATTATCTTTTGAAAAATGTAGACATACGGAATGCTGAAGCGAGTTTATTTGTGCTTACAAATAAACTAGCTTGCAACGCTTTCGTGTGCTCACTTTCTATTCACAAAAGCTAATAAGCTTTTATGAACAAATGTAAAAAGCACCAACTTCCGAACCACAGTAAACATCCAAGCCCGAGATGAGATTCGAACACACGAACTGGCAAACCATTTGGCTACAGGCTCAACAACGTGCATAGAGATTTAGGGAAACATTACCAAAAGCGACTTTTGAAACAATTAAATCCATATTAGATCAAAAATCACAAATTTTAAGGTCGGGGGGGGGGAGATGAAGCTTTTGACAAAAAATTGAATAGGAACTTTTGCTTTCAAGTTCTTCTCTCGTATTTTATTGTGGTCCTTAAATGACACTTTAAAATATTTTATCATATTTGTGAATAACATAAGTATGTGTTAAGTAAGCATGAGAAATAAATTTCCAAATAATTTAAAAATATTATAATTTCATTTTGTGAAATTTTTCTAAGAAGTCTGTTTTGGACAATTTAAGCACAGTTGGTGCAAACATAAAAAAAATCAAATAAAATAAAATAAGTAATGTTTGATAAAAATTGCAATTGGTTCGAAAAAAGTTTTTTTTTAAAAAATACAATTATTTAAACAGTATACAATACTCTTCTGAATAATTTATTTCCTAAATTTAAAAAAATTGTATTTAAAATAAATGAAATCACATGATTATCATCAGCATTGGCACGACAGCCCTTTGCGGGCTTGGGCCAGAAGAATTTCCCATTCTGTTCCTTCTCCCAGCGATTGATATGCAGTACTTTCAAAATCCTCATCCATACAGCCTTTTCATCTCTTCCTCTTAATCTTTTATTGAAGAGTATTGCATTAAAAAATTCTTAACGCTGTTCGTTCTGTGCACATTCTTACTACATGCCCTGTTCAGCTCATTCTGCTTACTTTTATGGATTTGATACCGTCGCTATTAAAAATCTAATATATTTCACAATTATATATTTTCCTCCAAATGTCGTTACCGAAAATTGCGCCAAAGTTGTTCGCAGGACCTTACTTTCGATAGTCTCTAAGAATTTTTTTTTTTGTTTAAGGTCTCTATATCTCTGAGGTAAAAGTCAAAACTGACCTGATCAATCTTTATACTGCAAGATCTCTTTGTTTTTTATTAAGTGATATTTCAGTAATGATCTTAAACCGAAGAAGCAGTGATTGTCTGCGATAATTCGCAAATATAACGTATTTGTCATTTTCTTTGAATTCCCTATTCGAAAATCTCGTCAGAAAAAATTTAATATGCATTTAAGTATTAGCTCATTAATCCCCAATTTTATCGAAATCTGTTTAATAATATCATGTGTCGGATAATATGTAATAGTTATTTTTCTTATATGTGATACCATATCAATAAAGGAATAAAATATTGGCCTGATAAAAATAATAAAAATCTGGAACAAATTTAAAATATCTTGAGACATTAAGTTTTACTGGCAGCTATTTTTTGGAAACTAAATAATAAATTTAATAAAAATATTTCTGTGAATGCGGTATTACTTACCTTTTTCTAATTACGAAACTAAGATTGAAAAAAAAATTATTACATTAAAAAATTACAACTTTTTAACAACCAATACCTATACGTCTCCAACAAGCGTAAGAAACCAACCAGATGAGTAAGACAGGCACTAAAGTTATCGGATTTGATGTTATATAGGAGTAAAAGATAAGTAGCGAACTGAATAGTGTGAGCATAAATACCACCTACACAATCATCTACGTTTCCAACCGATCATCTCCGAGTCTTCCGTACATTTTGATAAATATGCGGGCCACTCACATTGATTAAGATCCCCTGCCGCGGTACTATGACAGTTGTTCTAAAAGTCGTTTTGTCTGCACTAGAGTGACAGCTCGGTTTCTCCAACCAGCTTTTTTTTCAAATGCGACTGTAAGATATCTTTCATTCTTTAAAGTAAGTTGGTTAGAGGACGGATTTTCTGGCGAAGCATTGTTACAGTGAATGTAACATATCCACCATGGAAATGAAGATGAAATTTTGTACATCAGATGGGGATTTATTTATTATGTACTACAGCAGAATGCGCAGTTCTGTAGAGCAGGAGCTTTCATTATTCATTCGTTGCATACGAAATTTTAATCAATATCACAATCCGTGAAAAGCTTTTTGAATATTTTTTATCATAAAGTATGTCTAAGATGTACATTTGCTGAAATACCAAATAAATCATAATATTTCCATAGACATGTTGTATCGATATTATAATTACCATGAAAGTAGAATATATAAAACGTAAAATTTTAAAACAGGTGTTTCATGTTGTTAGTCAATAAAAACATTTAAAACACACATCAAAATCTCAAAATTCCTAATTTCTGTTACTCTGATATAAATAAGTTATTGGTAACTAAGTTTCAAAATTCATCTTTCATATCATTCATTTGTTTGTGCTACCTAAATAAATTTATTTAACCGAATTATGTATTCGATTAAGTGAATTTTATCTTAATCAGATTATATTCATAATAACAAATATGAATTATTTAAATAATTCATAAATCTAACTGATTTACAATTGTTCAATAAAATGAAGCAATAAAAATACCACACAGAAACTTCATAATTTAACTTTAATAATATGTTTGAATAAATCAAAAAAAATTCATTCAAATAATTTATAAATAAATGACTATACACTGATACAGTTTGAAAATCATCAAAATCAATGCTTGCATTGAAAGTGTAAAACAAACAAACTGAATTATAAAATATGACTTTCAAAATTAACTAATTAAAAGCTCCTAAGAGGAATTAAAAACTATACATTTTATATACTTCAATAAAAAATCGATTTCTCATTTCATAACAATTCATAACAATCACACAATTTTATTTAAATGAAAACAATAATAATAGTTGATAAAAACATAATACTTAAACATGATTAAATTGAAAACTATTTGATTACTCTCAACAATCAATGGAAATAAACAGTTAAAATTAATGGTGCACAATTTTTATTTAAAGACAAATAAATGTTTGGAGCAATAATCGATTATTTAAGAAATGTAAAAATTCAATGAGGAACACAAAATGAGATTCTAGACAAAATTTCTTACATAACAAAACAAATTTGAAATGAAAATTTTCTCAAGTTTTTATTTTCATAGTAATTGTAAAAAATAATCTTCTTTCACTAATTACAATTTTCATTTTATCAAACCTTTTAAGCATATATAAGACAATAGATTATTTTCTTAAAAATAACTACTTTTCCACATGTAATCTCTATCAAGTTTCTATCAGATACTATCTTTAAACCCAAAGAGTCATTCATGAAAATTACAAAATTTATTTATATCTATATGTTATGCAGATGATCTATCACTTCATGTAGTTCAAATAAGATAAAGGAAAAAGTTTACTTTCTTCAAGGTAACAACACCTAAGATATTTTAATATATAGAAAATTGAATTTAAATCACAGCTTTTATGTGATAGTTATAGCAATTTATTGCAAAATTAATTTTTATGTATTTAATTAATTATCGTAATGTAATAATTAATCATATCATTTAATTAATAAGTAAAAATAATATGAGATGAAAAGATTGGTAAGAAAAAAATATGTATGTGTGCATAAAATATATTTTACAATTCAGCATGCCACACATGTAGAGAGAATTCAGTTCTCATACAAAACAATTATTGTGTAAGCATAAAAATGAAATGATTTGCATAATTTATTAACTACAACTCATTTAAATATATTTAATGAAAAGAATTTAATATTTACTATTTTTTATAAAATAGTGAAGTTTTTTAATAGGATACAATATGAATATAAATCATTGCAAAACTTTTTTTTAAATAAATTTCTTATAAATACATAATATATTCCAATAATTTACTTAATATTTATTTTTAAAAAAAAGCAATATAAAATATAAATAATGATATGACGTTTCATATATACATATTTCATTAAAATATTTTGTGAAATTAGGATGTTAAAAATACTGTATAAAATACATAAAATTATCTGTACTGAAAATATTTTAAGATGTTAGAAAAGTTTTGTACACATAAAATACTTTAAGAATTTATTTTAAAAGTCTTCAAGATTGATAGCTTAACTACTAAATAATTATCTGACTAGGCTTTCTTAACTAGAAAAAGTAATATAATTTTTCAAACTTATTTTTATGAATTAGAAATAGTAAAACAGAAATAATGGAAACAAGACCGTCTGAGTTTTGTGCACTAATACAATTAATGTAACTTATTCAAATAAAATTAAGAGGAAATATCAGCTAATTTTCCGAAAGAAGTTTTAAATAAGTAGAGTTTTAATTATATTTTATTAAATAACTAAAAATTAATTTAAATGATGATAGTTCCACTAATTGTTATGGCACTTATTTAAAAAGATCAACAATAAATATAAAAATAACATAAACAGTGAAATAAATTTAAATAACAACTGCAATTAAAAAATTCTAAAAACATAACATGATTTTACTAAGACAAAATAAATAGAATTTTCTTTAAAATAAGCATTATTCATGGATTAATTACAAAACAGTATTATGTATTAAGAACACAAGTCCTTATTTCTTAAGATCATAAATACGATTTATTTAGTTCAAAAATACATTATTTTAATGGCCTCTTCCAGGTGAGTTTTGTAAGTAAACAAAGTATTTTAAAAAAATTTTTGTTTGTAGTATAAATGCTATCTTAATCATTTATATCAATTTGTTATATTTTTTATACAAATTGTACACAATAAAAGTCAAAACTGTACTGCAAAAAATAAATCTTCATATAAATTTTTCAAATAACAATTTTGCTTTTTTCTGCATTTATATACGATTTTTGTATTTTTGAAAATAAATATTGATGAACATATGAAATGCGACATATGAATGAGCAATTTAATTCTTTGGCATTAAGAAATCATTTTTCAAGCAAGTTGATAATCAAACATTTTTCCATGACATCTTTTATTTCAAAATATAAAAATTTGAATGTTTTTTAGTTTTTATAAAAATTTAAAATTTCCAAACAGGCATTTAAAAAAAACAATAAAAAGCTTCCTCTATTGAAGAATTTTTTAAATTAAAATTTAATAATTGCTTGATGATAATAGATTTTTATGAATGTTGAATGTACACATTCCATTATAATTATCAAATACACAGATAGATATTTGAACTGACAATGCAATGCAACATAATAAGATGACAAGTGAAAGCTATACACTTACAGTGTATAGTAAACGTAAAATTTTTGATGATATAAAATTTATTTCTATTTATAATAAATGTGAAGAAATCTTGACATACTTCCAAATTTAAAACAACAGGAATATTTTTATGCATACTTGTACATATTTTGTAATCTGTGAAAAATATTGTTGGAAAGAAAACATCTAGAAAAATATTACATTCACAAACTGAAATAAATAAAACAATAATTTATAAGCACTGACATTTCTATTCATATTTTAAAATGGATCTAAAAAATATACCTTCCAAGCAAGTTTGCTAGTAAAGGTACTTTATCTGAATCCATGAATCTTGAAAATGAGATGAAAACTTCATTTAAAACAAAAAACATTATTTTTTAGCTGAAATCTTTCAAATAATTACTTCCATAAAATCAATAGAGTTCATAAAAAATTAAAATATTGATACTAAAATTTAAGTGTGTTGATATATTTGTAGACATATAAAAGATAGGAGATGGGGCTCTAATGAATAAATTTAATATCGTTACAGTGTACTAAGAGAATGTATCTCAAAATAGTTAACAAAACAAGCAATTTAAAACTTAATAATTTTTCATTTATCAAGCACAGAATACTTTCTTAATACTCAACAGTTTTACAAAGCTTTTGAAAACACTGTAAAAAAAATATTTTAAATAATGTAAATTAATATTTTTTGAATCAAATTTATTTTAGTAAAATTTTTTAATCTTGGAAACTTTGCAATAATTTTTATTAAAGATTGAAAGCCTACAAGTAGGAATTCCACAAAAGTATGTATTGTTTATAGAATGTACTAAATTGCAGCCTTAATAGATATGATAATGTCATAAAAAACAATAGCAATTATAAATATTTAACAACTGTAAAAAGTCTAATTTTAAATAAATTATTTTTTTCATTTATTTAATGATAATATTTGCAATATTAAAAAGTTTAATATATCACTTAGATATTTATAAATCATAATAATTTCTATAATAATCTCAGGTTTCATTTGTAAGATCTTATTATAAAATAAACAATCTCTAAAGTTAAATGTTAAACCACATTTCTTACAAGCCAATTACACATAAAATATTTTTTAATAATGGTTTTAGAGATATACGACTAAAATATAAGTATGCATAATTGGAGAAATAGTAATATTACTAAACATAAAGAAATAATACATTTCACAATATAAGAAGTAATATAAAGTAACACAAAATATGTAGTAAAACACAATTTTTAACTTCAAATCAAATAGAAATAATTTGGGTGTAAATATATATGATCTTTTTAAAATTATTTAATGTTATTATTAATTTTGATACATTTAAAGCAATGTTGTCTAAAAACAACTCGTAAACATTCCAACAAATTGAGATTCTTATTTTTTAACAATTCACAAATTTCTTACAAAATTTAAATAAAACATGAATTTATAAATTATAAATAACACATTAAACAAGAAAAAACAACTGAAGACAAATTTACTTATTTAATAATATAAAGAAAAATATCATGAACAAAATTTTAAACTAAAAGAAAGATGCAATTTTTTAAAGTCTTTCAAAGTTACTGTTAGTGATACTTAGAAATTAAAAATTAATTCAAGTAAAATAAATAAATATAGGTTTTCATATTATTCTGAAGATAATTATGAAAACTTTCTATCAGAAATGCAATTTTTCATGAAATATTTTCAAAATACAAATACTGTTAAAAATCTCATAAAATATTCATGTTTACATTATAAACACTGTGATAGAGAATTTTATTTTTCACAGCAATTGCAATAAGTGGACAAAAGCACCAATTAGAAACCTTATATGTATTCTTATTTAAGTATAAAATATATCAACAAAGTATCGTAACTCTCTTAAAAATATTATATTTCTTTAAGACAATTGCACTTCTAAACTTATTGCTTAAATTATTAAAATGTAAAAAATAGATTATTCAACAGTTAAAAGCAAACTTCACAATACATAATTCTGCGAATTAAAACCATTTCTACTTTGAAACACTCATTTTTCAATGCCTTTTGTTTCAAGCTGTATCAATTGTACAAGAAATCCATCATTAGGACGAACTTCCCTTTGCTTACGAATAGTTGTCAAAGCCTCCTTTGCAGTCATTTTCTTTTTTATCATAAGATAAGCAGCCACAAATGATGTTGATCTAGACATACCCATCAGACAATGAACAAGAATTTTGCCTAAAATACAAATAAGTAAATTTTACTCATTTGGTAAATTAATATTAAATAACAATATTACACAAGAATAAAACTATATACTAAAAGATTTCAATACATATAGGTAATTTTTAAATAACTTTCACTTAATGCATTGGTTTGTATACAGATTTCATTTTAAAACACATCGCTTTTGAAATTTTACAGTAATTCTTTGCAAATAAATTTAATGTAATTTCTACTAGAAAAACCACATCAAAATGATCTTTTTTAAAAATTTAAAAAAAAATAATTTACAAATTTCCAAAATCAAATTATTTAACATTCATTGTTAAGACAATATAAATTTCAATTTACCTATTTCATAGATATTTTTATAAGTAAGATGGTGCAAAAATCTTAAGAAAATCTCTATTTTGTAAAAAGTGGTAAAAGATTTTAGCTTAATTCAAATTAATTTTAGTTCAGAATTGAACAAAGTCTTAATTTAATCATTGGTAGAAAAGAAAAATCTATTTTCAAAATTAGTAATTTTTTTAAATATCATGAACAATGAAAACTTTCAGAATTTTAATGTTCATTATTTTTAAAAAAATTACAATGGCAGTGAAAAAGGTTTCCTACTTTGGTTTGTACTGATTACCAAAATTATAGAGAAAAATTTATAAATTCTTTACACATTTATAAATCTTTTTATCTATAAGAAATTAAAAAAAAACAAACACAATAGTATAATATGAAATAGTTTTTTAAATAACGGAAGTCATTTTCAACATTTATAAATATTGGTACTGAGATTGGTACTAGAGTAATGCAATTTTCATTACTATCTTCAATACAATTGATACTTAATTTTAACTTTCTTCTGTTACACATTTATAACTACACTTTTAGGCAAGTTTTAAGTATCTCATTACAGATACTGAAAATTCAAGATAAATTTTAAAACATAAGCCACATGAATATTAAAAATCAATTTTCTTCTTTTAAAAATATTAATTTTTTTCCTATAAAATTAAATTTTACAATGGAAATGAAAAAATGCTTATCCAAAGGATTAACTGTACCTTATGCTAAAGTAGCATTTAGCATAGATAAGGAAAAACGCAAATTTTGAAACAATTTACCTCATATACAAAATGTATAAAATTCATATTTTTTACCAGATGAAAAATTAGATTCACATTCACTTATACTTTACTTGTATCTTTTAAGGGGAAAAAACTGTTCTTCGGCTATTAGAAGTAAATCATTGATAAACTTGAATAAGAAAGTTACTGGGTTTACTAATGGGTTTACTAAATATAATGCAAAGCACTTTTCAAAATACAGTACTTGTTTATTAATTAAGTACATTAATATAATATGCAGTTATACAAAAATTGCTTTATTTATAAATGTTTTCTACTTTTAACAGATTTCAAATATTTTTCAAATTTGTAATGACATTGTAACTATTTATTAAATTGACCTTAACTACAGTCATTGAAATTGGATTATTAATTTATCATTAATATTCTATGAAGAATATATGAAATCATGTAATTAAAATTTACCAACAAAATTGATCTGAAACAGTACAAAAGCATGTATGGAAAATTCAGGTTTCTCTCTACAAATACATCAGATGAGAATTTCAGAAAATATTGCATAACATCCTGTTTTTCTACCTTCAAATGTATTTTATGTAATTATTAAGTTATTAAATTGATATCATTAAAGATTTGCAAATTATTTCTTATAATATAAAAGAAGTGAAACAATTCAGAATAGCTTATTGTTAGAGGCTATATATTTTTAAAGAACAAGTTTTACAGAATACCTAATATATTTTACTTAAGACATAAGGAAGTTTCATGAGGAAGTTAAGGTAACATAAGAAAGTATCATTAGGAAATATGTATCAATATATTAAACTTTTTAAATATAATTTATAAAATTAATTTATTATATTTTTGTCTTATAAAAGTGCATCACACAAAAACTATAAATTCAGATGAAAAAAGAAGTATCAATTTTAAATACATTTAAATTTAATTTTATAAATAAAAGTTAAATAAGAATTTATGAATTATTTTTAGTTATTAAAAATTTATGAATAACTCTATTTAATTCATTATTTTTTAATGTGTTAAAAGGTTCTTGAATGTAGATCTTAAACAGAATTTATTGCTATTCCATTAAAGCAAAATATTGCACACAAAAAAGTTAAATTATATGTCTCAAATCAAAGAGTGATAATTAGGATATCCAAGTATAAGATTTCTCTACTATTTTTAAAGTGATATACTTACATCAAGAATATTATTTTGAAATCAAAATTGTTCTTTTTTCATGATAAACAATGATATTGGTGACATTTAACTGAAATGAACTGAGTTTTATAGTATTGTAATTGTAAAATCAGAAATCCTAGATCACATATTATTTTTAATAATTTAATTTGATGTGTACATTCTGTAAATTTTAATTTAGGTTACTTAAATAATAGGTATAAACAGCTTCCAAAGTGAGAGAGAAATTTTTTCTACATATTTTTAGCAAAAACATTCCTTTTTTGTTTGAATGTGTTAATATTATCAAATAGCTTTGTAACAACATGATTTTTTTCTTTCAAGCATAACTTTGTAATTTTTAAAGAATTAATTTCAGTTCAGCACATTTTATTTTCACAAAGTTTTGCAATATATTGGTCACAGTTTATTTTATGATTTCTATTTTAATGACTTTCAATTGTATATTCTTCAACAACTGAAAAATAGATTTCTTACATATCAAATAGAATATTTCCTTCCTCAAGTCCCATTTTTCTAGGAAATTATGATGTTCTTCAATTGATCTTTTCTAATGCATTGCTCTTAAAATTTGATCACATTTTTATTACATAATTTTTTAATTTAACATGAATAAAAGTCAAAACTTGCTTTAGAGATCAAAATATCCTTCACAAACACTGAATTTTATGACAACTTGTTCAAACATAAGTAGTATCTTGAATAATATCATTCCATATTTTATCATGTTCTGATCATATTTTTTATATACTTTTCTTTTCAGCCATTGCTTTTTATTTGACACTTAGCATCAACCAAAAAATTCAAAGTTTCCAGTTTCAATTATCAAAGTTTTATCAAAAATTTTTAAACAGGCTCAGCAGGTTGTAATCTTTATATTGAAGGGACATAAAGGCATGTGTGTTTGACATACTTGATTCAAGTGATAATATGCTTAATGTTAGACATTTAACAAAACAAATGAAATCAAATGTATTTTTCCCAGGTACACAGGAAAGATTTACTATTGTTCATTTACATGATTAAAAGATAATTCATCTTCATTCCTCTTTTTCTAAATGTGTTAAAAATTTCATATATTTTGCAATAACTTATAAGAGAAGATATTGCTATACTGTTTCCATTTGGCTTTAATTAAGAAAAGTGAAATTCTCGTATTCCCTTATTAAATATTACTCTTTGTTGTAAAATCAATTCATATTTCAGAATTGTTAATTATAATATGGGTCTTTCATAAAATTATTCCTACATAAGAAATTTTAAACATAAAAATTTAGTTTATATACAATTTTTCCTTTATAATTTGCAAAATTATTAGTAAATTCCATTATAGTCATAGCAAAGATAAATAAATTTTCCTTGATTTAAAATCTATATGACAGAAAATCACTACATTTCATCTACATTATATAAACTTAGCAATGACATTGCTTAAAATGCCAAAATTTCTTTAAAATAGCATTTGCTGCAATTTATCAACTATTTGGAATAGACCTGTATGGCTTGTCCCAAAATTTTAAGAGCTAAAACACAAGAATAACATTTTGCTAAAGCAAATGCACACAAATCAGCTTTTAAAGTATTTACTGTAAAATCGAAAAGAAGTAAAGCAAAATTTTCTTTCAGTACAACAAAGTTAAGATGTTCCACTTGTATTACTTTATATTGGTAACATTTTTAATAATCAAATAGTTATTAATATTTTAATAACTCCAATCAATAAAATTTAATCAATTTTTTTAATTCATTAATATAATTTACAGTGTGTATCTTAAATATATATTTTAAATTATTCAATGCTTTTATTAATCAAAATCTTTATTAATAAATCCATTTTTTTAAAATTTCAATGTGCATCTAAAAAAGTATTTGCCTCTTTTATGATAATTAAGAATTTTAGATAAAGAAAGAATATTTATTTCCACAAATATTTCAGCTAAATTGCTTTTTGTCAACAAAAGCTAAACACCTTAAATCAAAATTCGCTGCATATATATATATTTTAAAATAAATGAAAAATTAATTTTGTTCTTCAATCTAAATTCAAATGATTAAATCTGTAAGAAAAAATTAATTTTTACAGTTGTAAGGCTGTAAAAACATGCAAGACAAATTTAATATTTTTAAACTTTTATAATCAATTTATTACATTGTATTTGGCAGATTTTACCATTTCCTTAATTAATTAAGAAATAACTGAAATAGATTAACTGAGAGTTGTTGATAATTTTATTTAGATGATGTTCAAAGTTTTTCAATATTCAAATTAACAGAATCAATATTAGTTACAGGAAAGATAATCCCCATACTCACTTTCTTCTTTCAATGATTAACCATTATATTATCTTCATAAAAAAGAATGATTGCAAGCATATTTTTCTTTTGAATAAGTTTTCTAAAACTGTCTTTTGCTTATTTGCCTTTTAGAATTTGATTAAGATGTCTCTCAAAAACTGAATTAAAACTCTAAAGAAAGAAATCAATTTGTTCCTTCCTAATTTTATTAATCAAAATAGCCCGAAAATTTATATAAGTAAATAGTGGAATTGTATGCCTATTCTTAGTTATTTCATACATTGAAAAATTGATTAATTTAAAATTAAATATAAATTAATATATATGTTATTATAAATTTAAGTACTATACATAGAATAATATTTGCAATTTAGTATAAACCATATAAAAAAATTTTTTTTGAAATTACTTTGAGTAATTTATTTGCACAGCTATACTCAAACACCATATTATTTTTATATTCACAGAAGCACAAGGAATATGGTTATGAATACCATTTTGGAATAAAAGTTTCTCTATAGGCAAGTTTGGCTTGGTTGCAACAATTTTTTAAATTTTTATTTATTTACTTTACACATGAAGGCTAATTAGATCAGGATCAACAGTTTAAAGTGAATTTCAGGTCACTACAAACACTCAAGCTGCTGAATCAAAGGCCAGGGTTCTAATCATTCAGCTCTTTAGACATGTGATTCATCTTAAAGGCTATTATTTATAAAATGTAATGATAATTTTCAAAGGGTTTAAAATTTAAAACTCAATACATAAGATTAATGAACTTATTTCAACTGAACCCAAATACAGCAATTTAAAAAAATATCTTCTCAGGAGAAAAAGAATTTTCAACATAGAAAATTTCAATTTCCAATTCAAACACCAAATAAAATCAAATAAAATTCAATTGTTTTGCCACATAAAAATTTCATTTTAAAAAAACTATATTAACAATAATAATTATAAGATTTAATGAAAATTTAATGGTTAATTATAGTTGTGCAGGAAATTAAAAGTTATGAAATACATTGACATTCCCAGTGAAAGAAATTAAAATCAGAAATATTTTAATCACATTTTTAATTTGAGAAACATTTAATCACAAAATTTACAGATATGTAAAAATAATGTATAATGTATTCTTAATGTCTTAATAAATATTTTTGCTGCATTTTGGTAATAATATTATGTTTTTTTTAAAATGAATGCATTACAGTCAATAAATTTATAAAATGCATTCAATTTTAATAGATAATCATGCTATATTATTACTTAACTTAAGCATTATTTCAAACACAAATTTTAAAAAAGTGTAACAATGCAGCAGGAAGACACAATAAACAGCATTTTTATATAAAATACAAAAATTGTCTAAAGGTTATATAAATTTCAGTAATCATAACTAAAAACAAATGTTATTAGTTAATAAAAACTCGTTAATTTTAGCAATAAAAATAAATTCTATTTTACTGGATATAAAAATATATTTAAAAACTTCATTCATATTCAAGTCAAACAAGAACTATAAAATGCATCTGAAAATGTTATAAAAAAAACCTAACTTAATTAAAATGAAGGTAATAATTTCTTTATTACCTGACTGATACATAAAAATTCAGAAAGAAGGAAGCTGAATCAAATTTAAAAGTACACTGAAATTTAAAATTTTCTGAGGTGATAAATATCAATTAATTTAACCATTATAGAGTCAGAATAAATTTTTTGAAAAACAGACAAAGTTAATTTTTTATTCCTAAAATGGCAAGTTACAAAGTGTATTAAAGTAAAAAATGATTCAAGAAAAGTCATCAATATTTTAGTTTCTACTGTACAAAAAAAATTTCAAAAAGGGTAGTTACAATCATTAAGACCTGTCAATCAGTCTATTTGTTAGTAGGTAGAAATGGATGCAGTTTTTCTGCTCTGAGTGAAATCTCATTGCAGCCACTTTTAGTTCAAAAATTCAATGCAATTTTTAGTCTGGAATAAGTTGACAAATTGACTTGTTTTTTTGGAGTGAGAAAAATATGTTACAGATGATAAATCAATTTAAATGAATGTTAAATAATCAAAATTAAACATTCCTCTTCATGTAAATTAGACTACAGTAAAAATTAATCTGCCAAACATAACACTTACCACTATTAACACCATCTTCAATAAAATTAACACCTTCTTCGAAGTGATCCAAAAGTCTTGTTCTAGGAGCATCTATCAAGTTATATCCTAAGTATTTTATTCCACAATCAGCATAAAATTCAGTTCCAGTGTTCACTTGCCCAAAGTTTGTGCCCTCTGCAGTATTAAGAACATGAGTAATACCGACTGCTTTCAAAAATTCTTTCTTCCTTGCTGTGCCTCTATTTGAATAAATAAGGACATAATACATTTTATATTTTAAAATGATAAAAAAATAAATAAAATGGCAACTTAAATTAAAATAATCATATGATTTTCCTCCAACAAAATTTCTTGTACATATACTAGTTTGAAAACTTCAATTATTTTAATATTAGAAGGCAATTTAAAGTATTATAAGATAATCATAATCTATAAGCAAATATTTATAAAATATTATACAAATTCACATTGTTAAATTTAAAAAACTATGAATTTTTATTACCAAGACTGGTAAGAAATTTTTATTTAAAAAAATTATTTATTCTTCCAAAAATAACATAATTATTCATTTTTAAACTAAATTATTTAATAGTACTGATTATTCCAATAAAGATTATAATAAATAAATACACAAATTTTGTTATCATAAGAAAATTAATTCTTTAAAAATAACTGGATTTGTACTCACTCATCACCTATAAAAATATGAGGATATACTTCATCACAGTCAACACCACATAAAAGCTCCTTTGTCATTTCAACAGGTGGTGGTTGTATGAATCTTGGAATGTAAGTGTAACCAATGACATTTTTAATAGGTGGATTAACTTCATTTAGAATTTGCAGCAACTCTCGTAAAGGTTGAAATGGTGAAGCCATTCCACAGCAGTACATGAGAATCTAGTAATAATAAAAACATATCTTATATAAAAAGCCAATTTAAAAATGTGAAAGTAGTACACAAAATATTTATGAATATAAAAGTAAATAATTAAAATGCTAATAAAAGTTATTTTTAAACTTATTCCAAACTTTTAATAATAATTAATATTATAAAAAATAAAACTATATCAATATAGCAAATACTTGTAACAAAATTCTGAATGTTAAATATAATTTAGTACAAATAGAATTGATATAACTTTATAATTGATAAAATGTTACCGCAAGTAGTACAAGAATATGATTAAAACATAATATAAGATGACATACTCATTAAATTAGAATACAATAAACCTTATTATTATAAAAAATATTGAAATTCTTAAGTTGTGGGATAAAACAGCAGCAATCAATCTATGTATTGAAAAGTAATGTAAATTTACTGAAAACAAATATTTAAATCTGTTTCTCATGAAATTAGAAACTAACACAAGCCAACTGGTGATGAAAAAAAAATGTTAATAAAATATTGCAAATCTAGGAACAAAGAGATTTGCAAAAAATTTCAGAAAAAAAAAGGTTATAAACTGAGATAAAAAGTCAGTGTTAACAAGCTAGCACTTAAAATATTCAAGAAT
The DNA here is from genome assembly GCA_037975125.1 of Latrodectus hesperus. NCBI lineage: Eukaryota > Metazoa > Arthropoda > Arachnida > Araneae > Theridiidae > Latrodectus > Latrodectus hesperus. Next base: position 56,150,588 of record CM075850.1, on the reverse strand, counting down.
AGTAAATTAAAAATAACAAAAAATATTTTTATTTAATTACCATAATTGAAAATATTTAAGAATAGTAAAATAAATAATTAAAAGGGAAATAAAAGAACTTTTTATAATTATGTTCACCTGACTTCAAACTTATACCTGTATTAATTATAATACAAAAAATAAAAATATATTTATTTATAACAAAATTTTTAATGCTAAATAAGTTTTGTTAACTAATTGTTATAAAAAAAATTTTTGTTAAAATTTCATTCACTGATATGAAATAATCAGTGACTCAAGAGAAACTTATCTAGCCATAATGTTCTGGCTAGATAAAACTCACATAATGATAATAAATGCAGCAGTGTGTGTGTGTAAAGTACATTTTCGATGAAACAAATTTCTGTATTATAGGTAAACATGAAGCAAATGTATTGAAAATACATTTAACTTCATATCTCATTCTATCGAGCAGAAGTGCTCAGTACCGTGCTAGCCCATTAAGAACTTTATATCTCAAACAAATATGAAGTCCGCAGCTTCACAATACCTTTTTCTCTAAATCACATCATAAATGATCAAATACTTTAGCTCACAGTTTGTAAAACTAATTTTTTAAATTTTACAATAAAATTTATCACTATTAAAGTTAACTGTAATAAATTTGAATTTCAAGTACTATAACTGTAATAATTTACTATATGAACAGACATTTTATAATATTTAAATCTAGACTACTGGCTGATTAAGGTAGTGAAAACAAAGCCGGATGCTCTTGAAGTTTGATTAAAATAAATAATTTTTGAGTATAAAATTATGACAGCCAATAACTGTAAAAAGTACCTACATCTAAAAAAACAAGTTTTATCACTTTGAAAATCATGAGAACATAATTTTCTAAAATATAAGTTCAACAATAGAAAATTTTATTTTGCTTTCAGGAAAACCACTTTAAAAAGCTATAAAATTAAAAAATTTTAAATTTAGAAATTTACAGACAACTTTATAAGTTTTACAATTTAATTTACTTTTACTATATAAATAATAGTTTTTAAATATTGTAATTTCTCATTGAGATAAACTAGTTTTTTTGCACAATATTTTTTAATATCAGACTCAAAATTAAACACTTTCTTTTTGTTTTAATTTAAATTAGTTATTTGGGAACAGTAATTTCTGCAATCAGAAATTGCGATGTTAAGGAATTATTTGACTGAAAAATGATTTCACTTTCTTTAGACGGTGTAATATATGTATTAGATAGTGTAAATATAAAAATTAGTAAATATATATTTATAAGTTTAAATCATATAAATTAATATATAAAACTATACTGGTTTACAATAAACAGAATATATTAATAGTGTTAGCATATACATCAATAAATATTTAATAATTTAAATCATAATATAAAGTTTAGAACTACTTAGTTAACAATATAAAACTACACTGGTTAACAGTATTTTTTAGAATTTGAAGAATATATTGATACACACACATTACTTTAAACTTCTAAAAAACTTTAAAAAATAACTAAAATTATAATTTCATCAAATGTTTGTTTTAAGACTTTTTCCATCAGTTACACTTTAATTTTCTTATGTTATTTAAACTGTGAATATATAGCAATGTTTAAATAACGACAAAATAAGTGCTACTGAATGAAGAACATTTGGAAATTTTAACTACATTTAGAATTTCATAATTTTCTATTAAAAAGAAGGGTGCATTAGAATGAAATATACCCTTTTGATATGAAACATTACAGTATATTTGAATGAAAAAAAAAATTCAACATATCTGGTATGTGAACTAAGTTTTATTTTGCCAATCCTAATTAACAAAAATTCCTATTTTTCAAATTTTAATTATATATATTCATTGAATTTTTAATAGTGGGATTACATGCTAAAATTGTGCTCAATATTTAAAAATACTACTTTTGTAATTTTTTCCCTGGTAACAAAATAAGTGTTTCAATTTCCCTAATATATATTGATTTAGTTACAAAACTATTATAATTCTTTCACTGCAAATAAGAGTAAGTTAGATATATTTTTATTTTTATATACTTATTTTTTAGTAAAGATGAAACTGAGGCATTCAAATCTTTTACAGAAATAGAATTTTATCAGAAAAAATTTTGTTGGGTTAGTTATAAAAAATTCATTTCATACTTCTGTGTACATGAATTTTCCAAATGAATGAATTTATCTACTTCTGAGGAATGCCCATTGAAAGTTTTGATAGGTTTACTTTGATAAATACATTCTAAAATAATTTCAACTTTAGTCATATTTAAATTCCATAATAATTATTGAAAATTTTATATTGATTTATAATTTTTATTCTAAATGAAAAAATTTATCTATATGGCACCAATAACAGAGTTATACTATATGGTACATTGAATTCCTTTTTTGTGAAACTAAATTTATTGACAGTTAATACATAGATTAATAAATAGATAAATATAGATATTATTAACTTCTTACTTTTAAATTTAGCTTCTTATTTAAGTTTATATTGTTCCAAAAGTTTTGTTTACTCAAATATACTGAACATTGTTATTTTTAATGCATAATATTTGTAGATTTTCAGGATATTTTGTATTGTTTTCTCATTATTAATGATTAGGATGAAAGTTTTAAAATTAACAACATATTTATATTGATAGAATAATATTCATTGATAAAACCATACATTGCATAACAAATATAATTAAAATATTTGCAGATGAAAAATAATAATTGTTATTTTAATTTATAAGCCAAAAATTAGACAAATTAATCTATTAAAAAAATATAAGTAGATTTCAAATACAAAACACTATAAAAATAATATATTAATATTAAAAGAATTGTAAAAAGATCATACAACTATCAAAATATATAAAATCCATGTAAAAATCATAGAACAATAAATTTTATATAACTTTTCCTTTATATAAACTTTTAAAGTAAACTTCACATTTATTAACTCCTAAGACTGCTTAAAATTACATTGTATAATATTCCCTGACATTGCTTAAAATTTTAAGTAAAACGTAGTATATATATTTTGGAATAAAACTAGAATACTTTAAAAGTTTATCAAAAATTTATGAATTTTATGCCTTCTAGCATAAAAACTTAGTAAATATGAAAAAGAAAATCAGGCTACAATTTTCTCATACAACTTAGTACATTTTTTATAAACTGTTTACAAGTACTAAATGCAGTTTAGGGTGGCTTCCTGAATTCGATTCTTTCTTCATTACTTGACACGATGTAATCAGGAATGTTTTCCTATGTAGTGCTTCTAACTATTTTAATAATTACAGCTTATGATTTTTATTGCAGTTTCATTGCTTTAATGATTATTCATTACAGAAAATAGAAAAAGATTAAGTATCGCAAAATGCAGTTTTACCACATCTTCAATTTTTCTTCCTTAATATTATGTGAATAGAAAAACTAATAACTTCAATTAAAAAAAAACATGTTATTTTTTTTAAATATGAATGAGCTAAACTACATATTTATTAAACAAAGAATAGTTAGTAAAATTATTTTCATTTGATAATATCATAGTGCCTTTTTTATTTTATAACCACTAAATTGCAGAGACGTTTCGCTTATCACATTAGAAAGACTCTTTCTGTACCACGAATCTAATCATTAATAGTGCAAAATTGAATTAACCTTATAAATATAGAATATCAATCCATTTACCACTTTGATTACATCCAAACATAAATTAAGGTATCGTGTTTCTGATTTTTGTTTTCATTTGATTTTAGCAGACTACTGTCTTAAAGATGACATACTTAAGTCAACTTTAAATATTTTAAAACATGATGAAAAATAAGTTTAACATACTGACGTTTCAAAAGAATGAACTCACATAACTTTCTAAATACTTTAAAAACGAAGGAAATACGTCATATATCACAAAAATTTACATTTCAATACAAATGTTCTTTCAGATAGTTGGTGCCTTTTTAAGGTGTCAGGTAAAAATAATAAAAATTCATTCCATGTGTCATCTTTAAATTGTGTTTGGATTCACAAAATTCAGAATTGAATCATTGTTTTTCTTAATTAATGACTGGAACATAAAATGAAAATATTCATAAATGATCTCGATATTGTTCACTTTTGATATTCTCTTGAAAGACAACTTAACAAAGATGTTGTGGATCGACCCTCGAAAAGTTTTCCGTCCGAACTTCCGTCTTAAAGGAATAACTGGTAATTTTTCGGGAGGAATTTGACTATACAAACATTTCTTTCTGAAACAGTTTAAGTTAAAATTTATCTAATTAAATAATATATACATCATTATTTACACGTAAAACCGGGAATTTTTATAATCATATCAGAACATCACATTTTATTGATGTAAATATGTCACTGCAAAGCGTTTAAACTATAAGTTTTCAAACATCAAATGATTGTAAAAACATCTTGTTACGTAATATTCAATATATTCGTTGAACAAGAAAAGCTTTTTGAAACCTGATTTTTTAAAGACCTGCCCCTAAACTCACATTAAATCATCAGTGTATTTTAAAAGTAAGGTTGCATTCAGGTCCACCGTACCACGGTCGTTGTTATTTGGCACTTTTGTTCAAATTGAAATTTGCCTCCCCTTTAAAGAGTTCTATTTCTCTCTTATAAAGAGCTGCAAATTATATGTAAAATGCTTTTTTATAGTATTCAAAACTTTAATTACAAACTGAAAATATTTAAAATTATAATATTAAAACAGGTTTGTCTTATTGTTTTTGATATTTTCATAAATTTTCAAAACAAAATGATGATAAAACATTTTTTTATTTCATTATTTAGTAAAATATAAAAATTAGAAAAAAATATTCAAACACTGATACTCCTGGCTTCAGCAGCTACAAATGCTGATGTCTCTTAATTTCTTTATATTTAATTTATCCAAAACTTCACTCTTTATGGATATAATTGACAATTCCGATAATCTCTGCTGCGCCATGGTAAATCACATGTTTTTTTTGTTTTTTTTCCAATTTTAAGTTTTGAAAAGATATGTTATCCAGTAGCCACCGAAACTGGCAGTGTTAAAAAAAATCCGTAAAGCTATTGAAATATTTGAAAATGTATCGCTAAGATTGTTTTCATAAAGATGACATTTCCTCCTTTCAAAGATTTTATTTTTTTAAACAAATTTAATACGTCAATGTTCTTTTCATTAATACTTTTAGTATCTGTTAATTTTTGTTTTAAATTTTCGTTTTATATTTTTTACAATGTTTTAAAATTTTATTACCATTTAATTTTTAAATTTGGTATATGGTGTGCTACTTGAAGTAATTGTAATGCTCTTTTAACTAACTTAATCTTTCAGTAATCGAAGAAATGGCAGAATTTAATATCATATTGTAAAATTCAATTTCAAATTCTTGTTTTGGACTGTTAATTGGTTCATCGGTTTGTTCATCTTGAAATAGTTTCTTTCTAAATCTGTTTTGAGTTTCCAAAAATCAATATCCCCCTCACATCATCAGTAATGATACTTGTATCATCAATTGCATGTTCATATGCTTCATCTGATCTACGATTATTTAGTTCTGATACAAAATTTTGAATACTGTCCCATACAACCACACACGTCTATTAAACGTCTTTTCAAGATCCATAGAATCCAAAGGACGTCATGGGTACCTTTGGACGTCATAAAAACTTCCATGATAAGATGTGAACCGGATGGTCTTCTGTCGATTAGATATGAACATCGGATTGACATTAAAGATGGATGAGTTTTGGAATATTAACATTTAAATCTGTATGTTTTGGAGTATTAGCATTTGGATAGTGTACATATGTAATTTGGACGTTTATAGTGGATGTAATTAAGGCATTCACAATGTATATTATCTGGACATGTATTAAAAGCAGGTAATTAACTGCAACTGTAATTTTTTTGTGTATTGCATCTATAATTTTAAATTATCGTTTGCCTCACAGACTACAGTAGTTTGTTTCCCCATTAAGAATTTAACGAAGTAAGTTAAAAAAAATAATTGCTTCATATTTTAGTATTTTTAAACAACTTATTTCATTCCAAAGAAGTCATAATAAAAATAAAGCTTAAAAATTGAATAGTGTTATTTAAGCGTAGAAAACCAACTATGTTTAAGTGTATTTTTACTTTGATTTAAAATAATTACAAATGTAATTATTAAACCGAAATATATTTCTTTTATTTAAAAAATGGGCCTTGATACAGACTGTTATAATTTTTTAAAATCATTAAATTTTCTAAACATCATTTGAACATCACGTTTAGAATTTTGCAAAATTGCATTTACCACATTAATGAAATTTAAAATATAGTACCAGATGTTAATGGAACAAATTAATTTAAACGTGTAAGCCTTCTGAATCAAATTTCTTGCTCGAGTTCTTAATTCCCTGCCTCTTGTTTGATCTTCTTGAATATCAATTAACCCTCCCGAAATTCCCTTTAAATCGTTTTTCACTGGTCTTAAGCTCGAATTCTACTATCTCATCTGATGTTGGAGAGTGCCTTTGAAGTTAGATTTTCTACATACTGTTTCAAAATACATTAGCATTTAACGAATGAAGAGAAATAATTGTAAGACTTCTGCACTATTCTGAATAAATCAACTGTTTCGAAGGAAATTTTAGCAGCAACATTTACAACAAAATATAGAGAATGGGCAGAGTAGGGGATGTACGGGTCCCTCGAATTATTTTCAATAATTTTTTGTTGCAATTCGTTGCGCTTTCTTACGATAACGGTGCAATATGCACCATAATCGTAAGAGTGGCCTCGTAAATCTGATAAATTTAGTTTTAACGACTTTAAATGCCCATTTATGAATTTAAACAGACCCTGTCCTAAAGTGTCGTCGACAGATTGAAATCCTAAAAACATTTCTTCAAGTTGAGCTTTATTGGTTTCCTCGTTCTTATAAGCAAACCGAATTATAACAATCAACTGTTCAGTGGGATTGATATCAGGTGCAGTATCCAGAGTAATATTTTGACGATTTAATCATATGTAATAATTTCTTAATTTCTTTTGAAATAATGCTTGTAATTTCATTCTGAATTTAATACCTTGAGTAATGAGCAATGCTCATTTTATGAGATGTTTGAATTTTGTAAAGATGTTCAGCGATGATTATAGGATCAAATTTTGCTATCATTTCAACCAACTTCAAAAATTTTCCATTACCATTATTACACTCTTTCAAAGAAACTTTAGATGCCAAGCACTGCCGGGATAAGTATTGAATTAAATAAATAATCCATTTAATAACCGATTGCCAGTAAATTTTTTCTGCATCATAAAGTCTTTGTTGAGCTGTATCAATAGTACAAAATTACGTAAAATCAATTTGAGTTCACTGTATTTTGAATCATGTTTAAGGCACGATGCACTTCTTTCGTGTGTTTTCAAAATGTGGGTTAAATGTGCCCAATCATTACACCCATCCTTAATAAGCTGTGAATGCAATATACTGTGTTTCGGTAATTTGATTATACTATAATTTTTAAATACTTTTTTCCATTTGATAATGCTCTATAATAGTCTGAAAACTTTCTGTCTGAATTATCTCTCTGAAAACCCACTGGTCTCCAATCTAAAGTTCCTTTTTTAGGGACCCTGTGAAGAGGTGAAGCATAGTTACTTCTCGAAAATCTTATATGGCCTAACTGTATCATATTTTGAAATTCAGTTTTTGCAATTCTAAGAGGATCAGGAGCAAGCCCTCGAGATTTTGCAACTACAGGAGGACCTTTCGTAATTATGTAATGTACAGTATTATGTTTAACTGGTTGATTTGGGTTAGAAAATTTAGTAATAGAAGGAAATTCTTTCAAAAGTTTATGATAAGGTGTAGCTTGAAGAATAGAAATTTGAACTGAATGAAGATTTGTATATTTTAAGTGGCCAGTGGATTGTAATTTCGTTTTTTGTCTCTAAGACATTTATGCCTGAGATCTGGAACCAATTCAAAATAATGGAGAAAATCTGCTCCTAAAATTGGTGTACTAACATTGGCTACTAGAAATGTCCAAGTAAGATTTCTTCTCAAATTAAAATTTAAAGAGAGTGTCTTTTATCCATAAACATTAATTGTTGAAGAATTCGCAGCTAAAAGCGTTTGTTGAGAAGAATTTTGCTTTTGGTAATTGTTAGCAGGGATTAAGGACACGTCAGAGCCAGTATCGAACAGAAATGAAACATTTGATGTCCAGTCACGAATGAACAGGCGAAGTGATTCGCGAGGCAAAGAATATGTCGCTTCGATTCTTTGCTGCTCTCGTTTTCCACCCATGCACAAGGCTTAATGCATTTATCATCTCTACATTTCTTTCCGAAACGTCTGTGATACTAGCAAATGGAAAAATTTCGTTTGTGGGAATTACATCTTTCACGAGTGTTTTGGTTACGACGATATGGTGAATGACTCTACGAGAAAAAGAAAGTTGATCAATTCGTTTATTTAATTTTTAATTTCGCGAAATATTTTAGTTTCAAAAGATTCATCTGTTTTGGAAACTAAAAACGTTTCAACAGGAGATGGCGTAACATCGATGATGCGATCGGAAATTTCAGAAACTTCCTCTACTGTTAGATCAGAAACTGCAGCTAAAATAGTTTAAACATTGCATGGCAATTGCTGTAAAAATAGTTCTAACATTAGTTTATCGGGAACATTATGTGATTCAGCGCGACGCTTCATATTTCGTAATAGTTCTGTTGGTTTGCGCGATCCTAATTCTTTCCCTAATAATAGGTTTCGAATTTCTTGTTTTATTCGTTCTCCCTCTATGCTGGACCTATTCGAGGAGCGACGCTTCTCGGCCAGGGGATTCGCGGACGAAGACCTTAGGCAGACATATCTAGCCAAAATTATGTATAACATGTATAAAAATATTAATAAAACTGAGAATCCATTAATTTTAAACTTGCCACAATATAATGACCTTAGCACCCATAATCGGCACCGTCCCCGCTCACTACTTCGTTACTGCCCTAAGTTTCCTCACCAGCCACCTTGATTTACACACATAAGCAATACGTCCATGACAATACTAACAATTAACCTTTTTATCCTTCTACTAACAAATTAAAATTATATAAAACGAAAAAAAAAATAAATAATATGTATATATATATATATATATATATATATATATATATATAAACATAAAATAAAAAATACAAATAAATAAATTGTATATAGTAACAAAAAAAAATAAAATAATAAATAAATAAATAAAAAATAAAAATAAAGAATTCTATATGTTGTATAGTCATGTCTTAGTGTTTTTGCCTTATAACTTTTATCACTCTCACTGTTTTTAGCAGTGGAGTTAAGGACTGTATCTTTATAACTAATGTTTTTGTAAATATTGCTTATGTGTTATAACATAAATAAATTTCAAGACTAAAAATATAAATTTAATATTTAATTTCTTAATTATTCTACTTTTAAAAACTACTTTTTCTCACGTAAACTCTAATAAGCCCCGCTTACTTAAAATATCTTCATTATTATTGCTAATAGTTAAATATAACGCTATTTAGTTCTTAAACCTTGTATCATGGCTGAAGTTAATGCTGTTCAAATTCCTGTATGTAACAAATCTGATACCTTATTATGGTTTGTTATGTGTGAAAGCACGTTTGCTCTTGCCACACCAAAACCCATTACAGAACCGATAACTAAATATAATTATATTGTTCCCATCTTTCTCCCAAAACTGCATCATTATTTCTTGATATACTTATGAAACCGGATGCAACCGATCCATACAAACAGATTAAACAGGAATTAATAAACCGCTCGGGAGAATCATCGCAACAAGAAATTCAAAGTGATTGCCGGCTGGCAGTTGTCTGAGGTGCCTGGTCCTAGAACCTCAACCCTCATTGGATATCTGGAATGAAACTTGGGAGCTATATCTTGTTCTGATTGGCATATCGAGTAGAGCTTTTAAATTACATAATAAGAATTATACATATTTTAAGGATTTATAATAATTAATGAACTTCTAAAAACAGTTATAAAACGTAGATAAGAAAAATGAAAGCAATAATGAAATCGAATATGATATTAGAATCAGAAAAATTATGTATTTTAGTTTCAAAGCAAAAGCACAGAATAAAGAAACATAACAAACCACAAACTTATATGTGATATGAAAAAAAACTTATATGTGATTCCCCTCTCGCTCTTTTCGGAACACGCCACAAGAAGACGCACCCCGGAAATAAATCACCACCACTTGAAAAACGTTCTTGGACTTTAACTGTAAGAGAGGAGAGGCTGTTGGGCCTATTTGAACGCAGGATTTTAAGAAGTATCTTTGGAGGTACGAAGGAAAACGGTGTCTGGCGCAGAAGATACAATACAGAAATCTATCGAATGTACAAGGAGCCAGACGTTGTTCATCACATTAAAGTAAGCCGTCTCAATTGGGTTGGACATGTTATTAGAATGAAGGACAATAAAACACTAAGGGAATTTTTTTTTGCAAAACCCATCAGCGTAAGAAGAAGAGGAAGACCAAAGCTGAGATGGGTGGATGTAGTCGAAGAAGACTGTAGGGTCCTTGGAACAAAAAATTGGAGGAGTTTGGCTGCTAGTAGAGGTGGCTGGAAGAAACTTGTTCAGGCCTTGGTCCATCTTGGGCTGGCACGCCATGAATGATGATGATGACTTGAAAAACGTTACCACCGCACAGAAAGAGCATCAGTAGTTTCGATTCATCTTTTTCAGCAGGCGAAAATTAGCCGATAATTTTAAAGCAGGTTGATATCCGTATATTATAGTCACCAATGAGGACGGCCAGGTCACCATTAAGGAGATTTGTATGTTATATTAAAATAAACATCACCAACACGATATTATCTCCTTCAAACAATTTTATTCAATTTCCTTTTCCTTTACCATTACAGACATATTTCCAATCGTGTACTACTGGCATAGCACACTCTTCACTCCTGATCCCTCTTACTAGGGTTACAAAAATTTACTTAGAGGGATGGCGCCAAACTCTGTGATTCACCACAAGGTTGTAATGGAACCTTGCTATTATTTGAACCAAAAGCCCAATTTTCTTGTGATATTAGTTACGCTGTTAAGACAGCCTTTAAGCATGCGTCTCCTGCGACTCCCTGTTTTGAAATTCTAGCCATAACTTAGAAAATAAATTGTGCACTATAACTTCCTAGTAAAATAATTGGCAATATAATAACTGATATTCAATGTGTGTCTTTCACATCCTTTAATTTTTCAGCAAATAAAGTTATCTAAATAAAACTTGTATACACTTTCAATATCCAAATTTAACCCCATCTCACAAGTTACATAAATTACATAAATTAAATCTTGCACTCTTGTAAATTTTCCCATTGCCATTCCTTCATTTCTGAATATTATTTTTTAAAATAACTTACATCCTGCATTAACACTTCGTGAAAAATATAAGTATACATATATTTAATAATTGAAGCCCTGTGGCTTAGTGGTAGCGCTTCACGCCCCCAAGGCATAGGTCCGAGGTTCAATCCTCGGACTAGGCAAAGTCGAATGAACCTTTCAACCCTTTAGTGGGTTGATAAACTGAGTACCAAGCATACGTGGGAACTAAACGCTGGGGATTTTGCGTTAGGCTATCCACCTAATTGGTACATATGTTTCTCACCCAAGGGCCTCTCGGTCAAGTAAATAGAGATGGGCACTGTAGGCCTTGGCCCACATGGGCTGTTGTAAATATACTAATAATCTAAATTTGTGAAAAAGACTCATTTCAAAACAATGGAATTTTAATAAAAATGTAATTCCTTTAATAAATTCAACAATAAGTTCTGAAATTATATTCTTCATATTTGTCAAAGTGTTGAATTTGAGGTGAAGGTTTTACCGTCTAAAAAATTTTGGAATGACCGGAACAAATAATAATCCGATGGTGCCAGGTCTGGAGAATATGGTGGATATGGCAATGTATCCCATTCAAGCTGTAAAAGCTTTTGGCAAGTGACCAAACTTGTGTGAGGTCTCGCGTTGTCTTGGTGAAACACTACACCTTTTTTGTTGATTAGTTCTGGCCTTTTCTTTTGAAGTGCATCATTCAGTTTGTCCAGCTGATGATAAGTAGACTTCCGAATTAATCGTTGTGTTATTAAGTAAAACTTAAAAAAAAAAAAAAACGATTCTTTTAAAATTCCACCAAACAGACAGTATCACCTTTTTTTGGTGAATATCGGCTTTGGAAATCGTTTCAGCCTGTTCATCTTTTTTGCTCCATGACCTCTTGCGTTTGACGTTGTTGTATACAACCCATTTTTCGTCCTCAGTGATGATGCGCTTCAAAAACGGATCATTTTCGTGACGTTTGACAAGCGAACCGCAGATGTCAATGCGGCGACACAGATTTCTCTCCGTGAGAACATGGGGAACCCATACATTGAGTTTCGAGGATAATCCCAGGCCTTTCAAGTTGTCATAAACTGTTGTTATTCGCCGGTTCGCATCAACTAATGCCTTTATCGCGTCTTTATCAGCTTCAACCGGCCTTCTCGAACGTGGTGCATCTTCGACATCAAAATTGCCGGATCGAAATTTCGCGAACCAGTTCTGGCACTGGCGTACTGTCAACACACCTTCTCCATACACATCGGTCAATTTCTTTCTGGTTTGAACAACATTTTTACCCTTTCTGTAGTAAATAGTAAGATATGTCGAAAATGCTGCTTATCGCTCTCCATATTTAAAAGGGCAATAACCAAAAACTACTGCGTAGAATTAATTGGATTTTTTAACACACAAGCCTTGCTATATGAGCTCTCAAAGCATATAATAATTATACGGCATAAGAGTGAAGTTGGGTGCAAAAAAATACAGTTAAATCCTCTGTTGGGAAAAAACGAAATTACTTTCCGAACAGCCCAATATAACAGTAGCTTTTGTGAACATGTAATGTAGGTAATTTCTTTAATATCCATAAACTTTTAATAATTTTTTGTTATTTTGTCAGACAATGAATGTCACTGCAAGATCGATATCAATTATGAAATATTTAAAAATAAACGTGAGAAACAGAATATCCGAAATGTATTTCAATGGACTTAGTTATTCTAAAATATGTTTGCAAGGGAAGAAGAAATCTTAACTATTTAACAGGAATGAAAACAAAGGTGATAAAGTATAATTTTGTAAAAATATGTGATAAAATTTTTATTTCATTACTATACTCGGTTTTTTTCATAATTTTTAAAATTGTGACTATTTTTTCTAGTATCAAGTGATTTCAATAATCTTTTTCAGTGATATTGGACATTCTAATGATTTTGATAGGTAATAACTTTCATGGTAACTTAATTTTTGTAATTTTTATGACAGCGAAATTATAGAAATCCACAAACAATTTAATACAAGAAAAATGCGATTAATATATAATATTTTTCAGATTTTATCAAAAATGTGTTTTATTTTACTACAGAAGAAAACGGTTTCTTGTAAGGAGATGATACCATACTTCCCCAAAGTTATTTTTTGGATAATCCCCACGATGAGATCATGAAAAAGTAGTACAATTTTGGAGAAAAATTAGTAATTTATGACAAAAAGTTCGTAATAATTAGTTCAGAAACAAAAAGAAATATAAGTATTAATTCATATTTTGAAAATTATTATTAGTGAAATAAATACAGAATTAGTTCGATATAATAAACTTTAACAGCGATAGCAGAATGTAAAATATTGTGAGATTTATTTGTGTTCATAATATATGTCAATGATATGATAATGTTTTATGTAAAATTACTTTATCAGATTTTTCTAAACAATACAACATGTCATATCAGAATAATATGCCATTTTGTCAATAACATGTCATGAATAACAACATTGAATTCATACATTAAAATACAAAATAACATGTCATATTTTAAAAAAAATGAATTTTTATGAGGAAAGTAATTCACTCGGTGTTATATTTTTTGAAGAGGGAATTGTTAATTCGAAAGAGTGTTTGTAATCATTATTGTTAATGTTCATTGAACTTAAATTGCAATTTGTATTGGGCAGGCATTTGTCTGGAAGCATTACACATTCCGTGTTTTTGCTTTTCAAAACTATGCTATTTTTATCAATACTATGAAGTTCGTCTTCCGTTTTTGTTGACTTAATATGTCCTGATGAATGTTCTCTGAAACCAGTCATTGATACCAATTTATTAATGCAATGTTGACTTTTTGGAATACAAGAATTAAAATCATTTGATATTTCCTCATCACAAATTATTTCTCTCAGATCTGCCAGGGATATATTTGATCTAGGTACATGTGTCGAACAAATCTCATTTTCAGAATCTGATGACTCTTCTTTGTGAGATTCAGAATCTTCCCCAAATGGATTGGAATTTATAACGGGCATTAAACCTGAATTATTTGCTTTGAAATTGCCATGTGTTTGCATTTGGTGTTCTTTATTTGATTTAAATCCTAAACTTTTCTGAGTTTTCTCTGATTTCTGTTTTAATTTCACGTTTTGATGTAATTTTTTTAATTTATCACCAGGGTTCGCTAGTTGTTTCTTGTTTTGTTTAGATAAATGGAAATTATCTGATATGTCTTTATATCTTGTAACATTTCGAAAATCATTAATCGTTGGGAAAGTGTTCTCTTCTGTAATAGTGTCAAGATTAATGGTATTACGCTTCGTTCTAGTACTCTTTATTCCAGTTAATGCATAATTCACAGTGCTATTCCGGCTTCTGTCACTCTTTTTATTCCAAACATGATCTAAGAAAAAATTACTTTTGGTTGGTATATTATTTTTCTTAATATTAGAGAAAGAGAATTTTTTAGAAATATCAGAAGCTGCGCGTTTTTTACCAATGAAATATACGGCAATTCCTAAGAATAATAAAGCCATCAAAACAGTTAACCCAAGAGAAACACCAATGAAGTACGGGTTTTTGATAAAATTAAAATAATCAATATGATAAGAATAGTTTTCATTCAAGTTCTCACTATTTCCGGAAAATAGATCATGCTTTTCTCGACTTTCTATTTTCAATAGTTTATCTTGCAAAATTATTTCAGTTTCATTGAACACTTCGCTCTTCGTAGTCTTTGTTCTATATTCATCAATTTCTGAAACAGAATTTATTAAATCAGCAGATGTGACGAAAATAGAAGACTCAGTTGAGAAACTTTGCAAATCAGAGTAAGGCTTTGATATCAGAGATATTTTCTCTGTACCTCTTGCCAGTTTAGATGCGTATGTTGTATCATTTCTGCTTAGCGTAAAATCACTTAAAGTAGAAATTTCAAACTCATCTTTTTTTGCCGTGGATGTTGAATAAAAAGTTTTTAAGTTTGCTTTGATTTCCAAAGACGGAGTTGGTGAATTTATAAATGATGCTTGCGTAATTGATTTTTGAAATTCATTCGGAGAAAAAGTTCTAAGAGCATTTCTCTTCTTGCCATATCCCGGACCATAACTTGACTTAGATGTTCCTTTTAAGAATGGGTCCGTTATTCGATAGTTAAGACCTAGAATTGATGCATCTTGCCAACTTTTTTTGTATGGTTTTTGGAAATTCCATTTATTTCTTCGAAGACCTTTTGGAAAATGCCATTGTGTTTTTATTTTCAAGTATTCGGGATAAACGTACGGAGAATCGAAGTCATAATTATCTCGAGGTAAAAAATGTACAAATTTTTTAACTTTTAACTTTATTTTCTGATTATTCTCATTGGGTGTGATCGTGTCATTCTCTGGAACATTATCATATAGTAGAGATGTTCCTGTAGTTAGAATCTGTGTCGAATTAGTTTCTTTTTCTTCGGTTCGATTAGAAGCACCTAAGTAATTGGTTTTATTGTTTACTGTAACATGTTCTCTCAAAATTTCATATACTTTAGCCATTGTTTCAAACAGCTCCTCTTTATAATCCTTATGATTAGAAGCCATTTGATCCTAAGTCAAAATAAAGAGAGATATCATAATAATCTGAAAATAATCAGAAGGTAATATAAGCACAGTACTTCTTCAATTACTTTCAATGAAACGAGTTTTATAAGATGTGAGTGATGGACTAATTTAAATCTTGACCTAATTTAAATAGCGGCAATCTTCTGGAATCAAAAACCATTTTTATCTTGTTGTGGTAATCATATTTTAAAGAGATAAATCAATATAAATACATGCATACATTGGTAATATTAAAAAATATAATAGTTATCTGTTATGAAACATCCATTTATGCTGCAACAAAATATTTTATTTTACGTTGTAACAGAATATATTATTTTATAATTTAGTGAAACGGATAAACACTTATTTTATAATTTTTTAAAATAAACCTAATAATAAAAATACTTAATTTAATAGGTTACATAATTTTGCTCAAAATATAAATATAAACGTAAAAACTAGTAGAAATGTAATTTAATGTTAAAGAGATTGATTGAGTATAAGCATAAAGTTATTCAACTCGCTCGATTCGAAGCCAAAAATTTGTCGAGAAATGCATTTTTTGTTCGAATAAATAAATCATTTTGCAAACGCCAAAACCATTGTTTGATAAGCCATTTCACATTTGTTCAAACGATTCATAAGCTCACAATAGAACAGAAAAAAAAAGAAAAGAGAAAAACCACGTCACAATTAAATTTCATTCAGTTTATATGTATCGATATGAGTGTGTTATTGTATATTACTATTTGGGAAATCGACAAATCATTATTTTGTTTTCAGATCATTACAAATATAGAAAGAAATATATCTCACAAGATTTAGAGATTCAAATCTACTTTCTTTTCTTCATTGAACGATTTAAAAAATGAAATTTGGCATAAATTTAAAAAGAAAATCTCTCCGCCCCCCCCAAAAAAACTAATAATTGTAAATTATAATCAAATATACAAATAAAAATCAATGCATATTTTTTGCATATTTTTAACAAAATACAAAAAATAATATTTTTTCTTTACTCAACATTACAGCAATGTTGAATAAAAAAAAATTATCATGGAACTATAAATGTGTTTTGAACGTAAAAAATCGCATTAATCAGATTCTATAGACTATTCGTGACAGTTTTAGGTAACTAATGATATAAAATTTTCATATAGCATTGTTGGAAATACAATAACAGGCAATCCATATTTTTATTTCCTAATTTGGATCTCCTGAGCCAAGTTAGGGTCAATCTTGGCCTGATACTAGCTTGCTGACAAACCAATAAAATTTGCTTTTCAGTCATCAGCTTATCATCATTTCGTAGATTTGACTTCTTCCATATCGGGCATTTATCATTAAATCATGACTAAGAAATCCGACATGAAGCAATTAGTTATGGATTTTTATAATGATTCGGAATTTATTTTAAACGGAGAATTGAATTATACTTCATAAGTGAGAAGGACGGATAATTATACAGTATTGTAGCCATCGGATAGGGAAGTGAAATGGTAATAATTATAAGTCATAATGCTAACACATTTCTCACTAATAACTAATGAGAAATTTAAATATTTTTAAATTTTACTTTTCTTATTGGGCTCACTTATGATCCGAAGAGTGACATCACTCTTCGAATCATAAAATACCAGTTTGATTCCATCCATTGTAAAGTAATGGGATCATGTCATGTTTCTCTTGTGCATTCATGTCTGCTTGGGAATTTTCCAAGCGCCTTCCCTTGTAGTACGAGAATACGGCGCACTATTTATAAAAAGTTCTTCTGGAAGGCAATTTATGCTCTGGATTCAAAAATGCATTACAAGTTCATTTAATTGTTAGGCTGTTCACTATGAGGTGTCTTATAAGTTGTCGTCACAATGAAATTGGTAACTCTTGGGATGGTAGATCAAGTATTGGAGAGTCTTCTACTTAGCTTCTGTTTCTAAATTATGAAGATTCCCACGCGGGTACATCCACCTAACTGGTAGAACCTGGGACGTTTTTGTAGCTCTCGCATATTTTTCTATATTAAACTCTGAAGTAGGTACAGGGAAATATGATGGGCAAAAACTACAAAAAGCTAAACTATCGGCTGCAAAAACTAGAGCTGTCTAAAGTTTTATTTTCTTTAATTAATTTTCAAAAGCATTTCTTCTTTAAAAATTGGCCTCATTTCAATAATTCGTAGGTTTGATTATCATCCTAGAATATTTGAAGGGTTCGCAATCCACTTAAAAACTATTGAATTAGTTCTAGGGGGGGCAAAAAATTTTACTGTCGAGAGACAGTTAAACCAAGTAATCTTCTAAAAGTTTCCTTGAAAATAATTAAATGAATTTTATTGGCATAAGTTTTGAATTATTTAAATCTAGCTTCAAAGATAAAGATGTTATTTTCACAAAACTTAATAAGCTGAATTTTAAATTTTAAAATATAATGAAAAAATGTATAACCATGATTAGTAAAATTTACATAGGCGAACAAACAGTTTATATTAGTAATCTAAATAGGTCATAGTTAAAAAAAATAAAACCTGCAATATATAAGATTTAAAGAATTAAATTTGAGCCCAATATATCATACATTATTCTTGAAATTTAGTCACAACTTTCACATGGGTGCCATTGAAGGTTTTCAAATATTTTTGTATTTCCAGGAAAAAAATTCTGAGTTTTGCCTATATTTCCGTTTTTTAATCAAAATCAATATCTTCTTAAATTTATTTTTCGTAAGTACTTAGAAATTGAAATTTTGGCATACTTTTTGTCATATATTGAAGATTTCTAGTAACTGAAGGTCTATAATTTTCCAAAACTGTTTTCGTGTCCATTGTTAAATTATTTGTCAAATAAAAAACATATTATTTTATAATTGTTTTAATTTGTAAATAAAAAGGAAATGGTTTTAATTAAAAGAATTATTTTTTAAAAAATCATGTAAGTTTTTAAGTGATAGAATTATTTGGGAACCTCGAATACATTGTTATTCCAAACATTTGTCTAATTATCAAATTTTTATTTTGTATGTTTTCAGAGTTTTCTCAGGTAAAAACAGAAAATTTTTTATTTATTTATTCCAATATTTATATTTAATATTGTGTTTATGAAATTATTTTTTTAGATGAATAGGCCTTAATAATTCCACTGATAATTTTTAAAACTATAAACTATTTTTGATAAAATAAATGAAGATTCAAATTACAAAATTTATACTATTCTCTACATGACTTTAGTAAATTAAAAAAATATAGTCTATTTTAATATTGAAATCTCATACATTTCATTAATTTTTAGTGTCAGAAATTTATCATTTAAAGGAAATCTTTCATGAAGCAAAACAATTTTTATAAATATAATTGCTTTTTTTCCAATCAAATAATATTATAAAAATGAAATGCTGGCTATTTAAATTTTACTTAAGTACATTGCATTTAAGCCGACCGATGGCTGAGTGGTTAGCGCTCCTGACTCCTGAGCTGTGGGTCCTGGATTCGTATCCCGGTTCGGGCATGGATGTTATTTTCTTTCTCTGTTCTCTCTGTGTTTCTCTATCCTTTCTTCCGTAATGATGTATGAATGTGGCCCACCCTATAAACAGGTTTGTGGTGGTATGGCGCGGGCAACGCTACTCGCCTCCATGACTTGGTTCACAGGTGCCTGCTGGGTAACGAAAAATGAGTAACAGTTTCTGGCCTTGTTGTGGCATAGGGTTAGTCACCCAAGTGCCCGTCGTTGGAAAAAAACATTGCATTTAAATAAAAAAATAACA
Source organism: Latrodectus hesperus (assembly GCA_037975125.1). Taxonomy (NCBI): domain Eukaryota; kingdom Metazoa; phylum Arthropoda; class Arachnida; order Araneae; family Theridiidae; genus Latrodectus; species Latrodectus hesperus. The sequence continues at coordinate 56,130,865 of CM075850.1, read as the reverse complement.
TAAATTTATTAAAAACGCATACAAAATTAAATTTTATTTAAAAATTTTCTTTTTTTAGGATAAGCTTTCGAAGGTATCTCTTACTCTAATCTTCATGTATCAACAAAAAAAAAATTATTATATCCGATTTACTAGACCTGAACACCTTTGAATTTATTTATTCATTTAAAATGTTCTCAATAAATGAAAATAAGGTTTATTGTACATTCATCAAATGTGTAATTTTTGTTTGACTTCTCAATTTTAAATTTAAGACTACTTATTGTTTAATTTGTAGCTTTTAAAGAACTTTATTTAGATTCATTAACATTTTCATAACCATGGCTTATGAAATTAGCAATGAATTTTCTGGATGTTTCACGCATTGCTACATTAAAGGAATTTTAAAAAAGCTGTTATATTGCATTGTATACGAATGTATGTAGTTATTATATATGACACTTGAATAAGCCAAGCACGGCGACTATGAGGAATTAAGTTAGTAGGGTATGTTTTGCGTTTTAACCAGAATGCCACGAAAGTGAAAGTATGTCCTTGCTCTCCGATCGATGGCACCACCAGAATTTTCACTCCCTCAAAATTTTGACTATGATCTGGAGGGGGAGGAAATTTTCTCCAGACCCTTACACCCATGGTAACTGTTCAAAGACCTACCACAGGATTTAATGAACACGTATATCGCATGTACTCGTTGGGTCTTTGGCGGTATTGAGAATCGAACCCAGCCCTTCCAGACGGAAGCAGATGCCCTAACCTTTAGACTACCACGGCCCAACGAATGTATGTTATTGATATTTATTGTTAAAATTTAATTGGTTATGTTAGAGTTCAATAATCCACTCATATCTGTAAAAAGTCCTTTAGAAGGGGCATTTACAAAGATTTGACTTTAAGACTGATAAAAATTGCTGTACACCTTTATTATTTGATCACATGATTCCTAATCATTTTATATGCCACTGGGAATAATGAGATCAAAATATATCCTAAATATAGCATGGTATATTTTATATCTATAAAACAATCTTTTTTTATTCATTGTATACAAATATATAGCAAAAAGTAAAAATCAGATTGGTTTGTCGCAAATGACAGAGTGTTAGATAGTTTTGATCTATTATATATGTATATATATGTGTGTGGACTGTAACGAAATTAAATCTAATCAAAAAGGGAAAGACAAAGAAATCTTGCTTAATCCGTTAAATTTAAATATTTTTACCATGTTCAGTAATATCATGAATATATATAACTGAATTTATAAATATTTTTACTATGTTCAGTTATATTATGCATGAGAATCACACTGAAATTTTTCAAATACATCTTAAGATTTTAAAATTGTATTTACGTAATAGTACGAATGTTTAAAAAGTAGTCTCTTACCCACTAATGCTCTTCTATAAGTGATTTTACAAAGATCAAATGGCTCCAGCCATTCATCTCTTAAATCGATAGAAAAAATGCATTTTACAGCCCCTCTCAGTTTCCTCAGTTCAGAGGAAAAAACGATGTCCAAGTTAATATATATATATATATTTTACATTAAAAATAACCAAAAATCACACAACGAAGTCAGATTAATAAGGGAGACGTTATGTCACTTTAATGTATTTTTAGTCTAGAAACTAAATAGTCAATTTTGATGAATGAGAAGACGAATTGTTGTGGGAGGGACCGCATGAGTTCTTTAATATTCATTTCTCAAAGTATTTCTGGAAGACATTTTGCGATATACGAATTAATCATTATTCTTTTTTGTCCTTCCATATTGATAACTCACCAATTATTTAATTTTAAAATACTTACTTTACTTTTTTCATCGCACGTTTCACCATCGAGTGCATGAGATTACTTTTAAAAACACATATTTTGGCATCTTGATGAGTGAGAATGTAAAAAAAATGATATGCATGTTTCATCAGCAATTACACTTTTAGAATTAATAAAGTAGTTAACATTCTAAGTTAAAAGATCTTTTATTGACTTTGACTTGTTACGCTTTTTGGTACCCATTAATTATGAGAAATCCAAAGAAATTATTTTTGTACATGTAAATATTGTAAGGTGGCAGATCCAATCTTAAGTCACTCTGTTGCATTCGGTAAGTAAGACGATTTTATCATTAATATTTTCAGTATGGCAGTTACATTTCTCAAGATTACAACTGATCTTTCTGTTTGCACTTCAATTTTAATCCCCGTCTGACTAAAATAGATTAGGTGGATCTTTATTTCCAAATGTTAAATGTGAATGTTGAACGTATATTCTTCCTGTAATCCCGTTATAAAATCATAGCATGATATTGTCCTTGCTTCAACTTTCATTTATTTGTTCTAAAATTTATATGCTAAATCACAGTAATCCCCCTATAATACTGCACTCTTAGAATGCTTTCATATAACGCGGTTTCATGTCCCTCGTATAACTCGTGTTTTCCCCCATAGAACGCGTAAATTCCCCCACTTTATGTTGCTGTACTGCGAAATTTATAATGATTTTTGTGTAGTTCACAAATAATTCCGCGTAAGTTTGCATATTTTGTTAATTGTGTTCTTATGAAATTAAATTATTATCCATTGAAAACTGCTCGAAAAAAGATGTCAGTAGACCGTTATTTCAGATTGCTCCAACAGCGTATAAACATGTAATTAAAACTGTTTTGGAAATTATTTGTTTTATTTGAAATTAACTGTTTTTTAGTTACATTTGTATAAGTTTTTTTATTTAAAATGTTCTTATTAATTTGATTTTAATAAAACGCACACATTTCGTACATAATATAGTTTTTCCTTAATATTCGATTTGAATTCCTTTTAACGAGAAAAATTAAACGTGAATCATCTGTACATAACGCGTTATACGAGGTCATACGAACGCGTTTTACGAAAACGCTCGTACAACGCGTTTTCCATAACGCTGAACTAATATACCGTGTTATAGTGGGGATTACTGTGCATATAGTTAAATAATAAAAAAATTATCTGGCAGGATTAAGCAGCTTATATACAGTGAGTGTAAAAAATATTCGTACAGTACGACAATTGATTTAAAAGAGATCCGTTCATAAAAATTATTAACATAAATTCCATTTTAATTAATTAGAAATATATAATAGAACATATTTTCACTAGTTTCAAGTGAAATTTACACAAAAATAATTTTATTCATGAATAAATATTTACAAAACTGAAACAATCCAACATCTTGTGGTGTAAAAAGTATTCGTACATCAGGCATATATTGGCCAACACAATCATAATATTACAGCTAATACCTTGTAGGATATCCTTTAGTTCGAATAACTGCCTTGAGTCTCTTTGGCATCGATTCCACCAATTTTGCTGTTATTGAGCTAGATATGGCGTCCCATTCTTGATTAAGAGCTGATTCCAAATCATTTTTATTAGAAATATGTCTGGATCTAATATTTTTATCAAGAACGTCCCATAAATTCTCGATGGGGTTGAGGTCCGGCGATTGAGGAGGAAATTTCATGAACTTTGGGGTATTATATAGTATCCAGAGCCTTGTGTTTAGGGCTGTGTGCTTGGGGTCGTTATCATGCATGAAAACGTAATCACCATTCAAGCCCATTTTTGTTGCACTAGGTCCTAAATTATTGTTTAAAATGTCAATATAAAGTTGATGATTCATAATGCCTTTAATAAAGACTAATTTGCCCACCCCAGAAGCACTCATACACCCCCAAACAAGTAGACTTCCACTCCCATGTTTCACTGTTGGCACTAAATTCTTAGGATGCATTTCTGTATTGCGCTTTCTCCATACCATTCGTCTCCCGTCCGATCCAAACATGTTGTATTTACTTTCGTCTGTAAAGATAATCTTTTTCCAGAAATCTGGACTTTCATAACGTATTGCTTGGCGAAAGACAATCGCAGCTTCCGATTCTTCTCACTAACAAAGAATTTTCGTCTCGCAACACGGCCATGGAAACCTTCATTTCTGCATGCATTTCGAACAGTACTTACAGAGACTGCTGTTCCCATGTTCTTTAGTTCTGATGTTAATGTAGGAGCACTTATTTTGGGATCCTTCTTTAATGAATGTACCAGAAACCGTCTGTCAGATGATGTCAATAGACATGGTCGCCCAGTACGAGAACTGTTTTGAACCGTTAGAGTGGCAGCAAACTTTTTATGATTGACTGCACAGTTGAACGGGGTCTACCAACCAGATCAGAAATCTTGTTGTACGATTTACCATTTTTACGGAGCTTTAAAATCAGTTCTCTTTCGGAAACACTTGTCTCTTTACTTTTACGACCCATTACAGAATTTCTAGTTTCTCACTACATTAAAATTTCCACTGAAGAACCTTTTAAGTAACTTACAAGATGACGTCAATTAACTACATCTTAATGGCTAAACCAATCACAAAATATAACTAAAAAAATTTGCATTTCTTTTAGTGTACGAATACTTTTTACACCACAAGATGTTGGATTGTTACAGTTTTGTAAATATTTATTCATGTATAAAATTATTTTTGTGTAAATTTCACATGAAACTAGTGAAAATATGTTCTATTATGTATTTATTATTAATTAAAATGGAATTTATGTTTATAATTTTTATGAACGGATCTCTTTTAAATCAATTGTCGTAATGTACGAATACTTTTTACACTCACTGTAGTTTCAAAACTAATTTACTTTTTCTATCACTTCTTGTCTGTGGCTATCTCAAGAATTTTAGACTGCTCCTCGTATTTATTGTTTTTTTAATATTTTGCAGTGTTTTATAAAAATATTCTGAAGTAAAATACAGTATTAATCAATAGATAACTATTCAAAGCTTATTTTAAATTATCATAAAATTTTAAAATATCCGAAAAAAACTAATTTTGCAAACAATCAAAATATACCTTTATATATCTAATTGCATTATTTAGTTTATAATTAGATATTGTTGATATGAATTATAACATGATAGGCGGAAGTGATGAGAAAATATCTTACTGACATTTTGTCTATGAATAATTAAGGGTTGTGTGTATTTCTTTATTTAGATAACGTACTTTTTATTTCCATTGCTGATGAAGTCAATTAAAGACGGGTTTAACTCGTAGTTCTTTAGATATTTATTCACTGTGGATTTCAACTTTTAACGACAGAAATGGGGAATCTGTCCCTTCTGTTCTCTCTCTCTCACACACACGGTGCCCCATTTTCTGCAGCAATAAATATTCATAAAAAGAATAAAATAAAATAAACTTAAGCTAAGAGTATTAAAATATTATAAAACTTTATACCGTAAAATTTATTTATAAATGTATTGTATTAAATGACAAAAAAAAAGTGCCGAATTCTGAAAGATCCTAAACTGCTGTGAAGCCTATTACTTTCTTGGGAAAATATTTTAAATGTTTCAATTTTAACCACAACTTAAAAACTGAGTTTCGATTGTTTGGCACATTTTGAAAATTAATGACATATTTTGGTGATGAAATAAAAATTTTGTCCAAAATAGATTTTATAACATCCATTCCATTAATAATATTATCTCATTTTAGTTCATAATTATAATATTCAAATTTACCAATAATTGTAAAACTCGTTTTAAATCTACAAACTAACAAATAGAGAAAATATTTACATTGAAATGAATAATTTAAAAATAAAAACTTACGGGTATTCAACAATATTTATAATGAAAAATAGTTAACTTAACAGGTTTACATCACGAAGTTTAAGTGCTATAAATCTGATTTCCATCGGGATGAAAGAGAATGTAGATATTTTGTTACAGGAAAAATATTATCTCTATCAAATTATTAAAAACTAAACACATAAATATGTATTATGTTAAATGTAATTGAAAATTTCAGGTTTCATAGTTCTGCTAACTCAAAGTTACTTATCGCAGCAAGCTACTACGTAATTTTATTTTTGTATCAAATGACGAAGTTGACATCTCAATTGGTATAACATAAGAAAAAAGTAATTAGATACTTTCACTTCAAGAAGACAACTGAGGACGTGGCGGAATATTTAGTGAAACTATTCCAAAAAATCAAAAAACTACCACTAAATAAAAGAAATCATACAATAATCTTAGAACAACTATATAATATATAATTTTTGACATATTTTTTTTATTTTGGAAAGCAAACTCACGCATTAAAATGTGTGAAAAAATACTTTTTTCAAAACTGAAAAAAAAGAAGCTAATTGTTGTTAATTATACCTCTAGTAAAAAAAAATTGCATCGTGGAAACTAGACAGGGATGACATGCGTAGTTTTTCTTGACGCGTAGTTCTTATATAAACATATAAACAAAGGATAATTTATATATATATATATATATATATATATATTAATATAAAGAAAAGACAAATATAAATATAAAGTAATAAATACAATACTAAAAATATATATAATGTTGGAACTACAATGCATAATAGGAAATCTAGCCAGCGCAAAAGCAGCTAAAGAAAGATTTGCCTATATAAATAAGATAAAACATGAAGAAAAGTAAAATCAGAAATATAAAATTGGAAAGATACTAAAGTATATGAAGCAAAAGACAAGAAGGCATGGGGACCACGTCTTCATCAGGAGGGAGATGATCAGCTATGCAAAAATGAACACTCTTTTCTGACATGCTCGAAGGACAGATGTCTAAAATTCTTCGAGCAATTCCCCCGAAGAGTGTTCGTATTAAAAGAACTTTGTTAATTTTCCTATAGAAACATTTTTCCTATAGAAGATGTTATTGTCAAACTTGCTTTTTCTTATGATATTCCTTTTGGACGTAAAATCTTTAACTATAATCAGTTTTGCAAAAATATCTCCTCATCTAGAAAACTATCTAAATGTATTTGTCATAGTAATGAACTAAAAAATTTTATTAATACTGATTTCGGTCATATTATTACAGGTAATTTAAACATTGTCAATGACCCTAAATTAAAAGAAATATTAAGTAAAGGAACTAAATATAGACCAGTTTTTCAACTAAATAGATTTAAAATAATTAAAGTAATTTTATATAATATTGATTCATTTATCTTTAAAATTTCTAATTTTTATAATGTACCTATTGAATTTTTTACAGTTTGGAAGTCTAAACTTTTTAATAAAATTAAGAAATTTATTTTTGTCAATAATGTAACATTTCCTGGTATTAAGTTTGGTCCATTAAAACCAGCCATAAATAATCTAAAAGATAACTTCATCATTACGCCAGTAGATAAAGCCTCTAATAATTACGCAATTTTTTGTAAGAAATTCTATTTAGATTTAATTGATAATGAAACATTAAATTCCAGCACATATAAACGTTTAAACTCCACTGTTAATATTATAAATAAAAAATCCTTGGGCTTTACAAACTTTTAAATATTAGCAACTATAAATTAGAGTTTCCTTATTTAACAGTCATTCCTAAATTTCACAAAAATCCTATAAAGTTTAGATTTATCACCTGTGGTACTAAATCATACATGAATAAACCTGGAATCATTTTTGCTAAATTTCTTAATATTATATTAGACAATATTGTTAAATCAGAAGCCACTTGGATCATTAATAATAATAGACCTATTTTGGATTTTTTATCGAAAAATTATATTTATTGTATTAATTCTTTTGACTTTAAAGACCTTTTTACTAGTATTCCCATAGATAAATTATACGATGTACTATACCTTTATTATCAGGACTATAGAAACTTACTAAATATTAATTTTGATTACTGGAATAATTTAGTTAAAATGTGTATTTATAATAATTTTATATTTAACGGTGAAAATATTTTTATTCAAAATTGTGGAATTCCACAGGGATCCAACTTTTCTAGCACACTAGCAAATTTATTTTTACATTATTTTGAAAAAAACTTCTTTTATCAATATCCTTTTGCTTTTCGATACATAGATGATTTCATAATTTTCAACAATTTAAAATTTGAAGATATTTCTAAAACTATTTACCCTGAAGAACTTTCTCTAATTAAAACTAATTTATGTGAAACTAAAACAGAATTTCTGGATTTATTTATCACTATTGATAATTCCACTACATATATAGACATTTTCGACAAAACTAATCAGTTTAATTTTCATGTTAATAAGTTAATTTCTTGGAACTCCAATATTTCTTTAAAAATATACAGAAACATTATAATTAATGAGCTTAATCGCATTTATATAATCTGTAACAATTATGAATATACTAAAAATCAAATTAAACGCCTAATAGCTCACCTAAAAAATAACAATATTCCAATTAATTTTATTTTAAAATATGTAGGAAGTAGGGAATCGCTTGTAAGATTGAAGTAATGCGTAGTTTTTATAACTACAGAAGGGCCACCCAAGCATTGAAGTTCTTACAAGAATCCTGAAAATACCTACATATATACACTTTATTTTATACATAACTAAAACTTAAACCCCTTTATAATACACTTTAACTTTCTAAACCACTTTAACTTTTTGAATTTAATTACTTCAGGCAATATTTCTTCATTCTAATTTCAAATTTACTTTTGGCAACTTCCTACTATTCTCATATATAAATTCAATTTGATTTACTGGCATTTGTATTTTCTACTGTACTTTTGTTACATCTATTGTGAGTATTTTCATCTATAGTGAGTATTTTTTCATTTCTTCTACATATATATTTAGTCTATTATTTAACAAAGTTCTTTTAATACGAACACTCTTCGGGGGAATTGCTCGAAGAATTTTAGACATCTGTCCTTCGAGCATGTCAGAAAAGAGTGTTCATTTTTGCATAGCTGACCATCTCCCTCCTGATGAAGACGTGGTCCCTATGCCTTCTTGTCTTTTGCTTCATATACTTTAGTATCTTTCCAATTTTATATTTCTGATTTTACTTTTCTTCATGTTTTATCTTATATATAAGAACGCTTCTGCTTTAGAAGCGAGATGATAGAATATATTACATTGCTTAAATTATATTGCGGCATAAGAAATATTAAATTAGAGTTAATTATGGTTTCAACAATCATTCAGAATAAAAATTCTATTTGTACACGTGAAAAAATCAAGATTCAGATTTTTAAACTACAACAGAAATATTTAAATAAGCAAAGAAAATAGAAATATTGCAGCTTGATAACAGAAAAATTGATATTTATGAACAGATTAAAAAGATAATTGATATTTATGATAACAGAAAAATTGATATTTATGTTTTGGATGACATTTAATCCAAAACACCGAATAATTCTTTTCACTTACAAGGTGGGAGAATAACATTTTCTCAATTTATGGCTTTCTGATTACGATTGTACAACTTGCAAGCACAATAACAATTACAAAACAAAATCCTGTAGTAAATAGTTCGTATTATTAGTGGTATAGTGAAGGGATCAAGGAATTCTGTCATGGAGAGGTCTCTTGTGGAGAAACGCACTAACAATAACTAAAAAAAGCAACATTTTTTTAGAAAAATTCAATTTTATTTTGATCGAAATGTCAATTTTATTCTGGGAAATGTATTTAAATTTAATAATTACTGCCAGCTTTATAAAAAATTCACCGTAACTGAAGAAAGTTAAGGTAATATACCTGATGATTTGAGGGAAGATGCATCACTCATGCATAAACTTCAAAGAATAACCCCTTTGCTGCCTGCAGTTATCTTCATGGATTTTTTGAATATAGATTCACTTATATAATATGTGCGAAAAAAATATCGGATTATGAAATTATTGAGAATATAATAAACGAGAATGAAAAAGAGTATTTACACAGATATCGAACAAAAAGAAATCGATGTATTTCAAAGCAAGCAGCTAAAGGACTTTTTTGAGGGAAAAAAGAGCAAAATGCCTTGAAAAAAATGGAAAATATATTTTTAAAAATGTAGTTTTCAAAAATAAATAAATGTAAATAAAGAGAAACAGAAAAGATAAATGACTACTTTGTCTGATTTTCATCAATAAAGTGGAAGTAAGTAGTTTTTAAGATGGAATCTTATTTTGCATGTGTAGTACATTCTAAATAATTTTTTTTCTATCAGAATTTTAATTATAAATAGAAGATTGATAAAAAAAATCAAACCTTAATAATCTAGTATATTATTTTATATTTAGAACTGTTTTAACAGCGCATGAATTCGTAAAAACTAGCATCTTCTATATTTATAGTATTATTTTACCTTACTAAATTCAGATAATTATTCAGATTACATCAACAATAACCACTTTTCATCTATATATACTTTCTATTTGATGTCCAAAGACTAATCTTCAATAGATGTCTATTTTTAATCTACACAAATTCGTGAACCAAGTTCATTGATTAGCGTCTAATGGACACCTGATTTCTGTATAAAAAGGTCAACCATTAAGCATCTATTGAACAGCCTTTCATATACAGCAAGGCCCTGCTTAACACGGGGTATACGTTCCATAAAACTAGAGTATAATATGAAACAGCGTTATCTCATCATGTAAGTAATGAGGTTATGGGAAGATGAGTAGAAAATTAGTCAGGTATTTTACCAATAAATTTATTAATGTTTTTATAATAATAAAACAAACATTTATTTCTTACAAATATAGAAACATAATAAACGAATATACATATGAAAATATAAATAATATTCTAAATCAGTACGTCCTCAATCTAGAGTGCGTACCATGGTGATGAATTAATCCTGTCCAACAATTGCATCTGAATATCTTCGGCTATTTCCTCAATGTGCCTAGTCACAGTGCTAGGCGATAAAGGCACACGTCCACAGCAGCCTCTCCTAAAAGTTCACGGCAAATGTCTTAAGTGACGGCAAGATTAATTCTTCGCCGATAATGAATTGCTTTTTAGCTTTAACAAAACGGTTAGCCACCAAATATACTCACAGTGCATTCTTCTTTATTGATGTGATGGTCCTCATAAATTTCTTGTCCTATGTGTTCCCGTTTTTCTTCTTTCAAAACATTCCAGGGACTTGTCTTCTAATCCAGGGTGCTTTGCATTCAAGTGGGGTAGCAGTTTTGAAAGTTTCATTGTTTCATTAGAGAGCTAGTCACCGCAAACTATTGAGAGCGGTTTTGGTTTGTGAGAATCACACCTGTCCGGATAAAACTATATTTCAAGTAGGATTCATGGTCTTGTCTTTAAAAGTTACACGGCTCTTTGATGCTGAAGGCATTTTTTAGTTCTTCATTGAGCCTTTTCTTTTTAACGATGTGTGTTTAGTACTCAATTTTGCTAATTTGTTAAATTTGAGCAAACACAATACAGACGTACACCAAGCACTGTTAAACATGAGAAAGTACCGGTAAACAGAGAAGAGCGATACAATACATACCTTCTCTTCACCAAAGTTACAACTCTTGAAATATGAAGTATTCTCCAATTCATATTTCAGAAAACCCACTCATTTTAATCGCAGAACAAACTAAATCATTTGAAGCAAAACCACATAAAGCACACGAAACAGGTAGAGAGGAATCATGGTCATGTGTTCTTTACGAGACTAAATGGTGGACGAGTCAGTTTCTCTTTATAGTCTCGTCTCGCTGTATGTGTCGCCACGATCGAGAAAGAAGACGAAGTTATTCATTAGTTCCAATGTAAATTTGCCGCGCTTTCGAGTTTTATTTACAGTTATAGATGACTGACTTTTTTTATTAAAACGAATCAAAAAAGAAAATTGTTGCTATGTCTTTTTTTTTTAATCTTTTTAAAACATTAAAAAATTATCACTACTTTTGGGGGTCGTTTTTTAAAAAAATAAATAAAATTTTAATGCGAAACACAGAAGTTTTAAATTTGGGGTAATAAGCCTGGGAATTTAAATTCAGTTTCAATGAAATTAGTGACCCGCTACCACTTGATCCATGGACCGGTACCGGTCCACAGACCATTTGGGACCACTTGTTTACACGGTTAAAATATCATTACACTTTGCAAATATTTCTAGTTTGCTGACAAATTCTCATTTTTAGCAAAAATTATTTCCATAAAAATGAATGGGAATCGTTGAAAAATGTTGAATTTTAATAATCGAATAAGTTTTCTGCCAACCACATAATTTTTATATTTGGCTTATTTAACAGTGATTTTGATCCACTGTGAATATTTAACATGCATGCATAGAAATTTAAAACCAGTTTGCTTTTTATTTATTTAAAATTATACATTTTAAATCAAAATATTTAAAGTTTAAGTGTTTTCGGAAATAATTTTTGATTTGCAATTTTGTTGCCTTTATATTAACTTTATGTTGAAAAATTCCTTCTTCGAACGTTAAAGATGAACGAATTAAATGTTTGTTAACTAACATTTTTTAACTAATTATTCCAATTTATATAATAAAAAAATCAGACATAATTATAATACTTCATAAAAAGTTAAAAATGCTTTTAATTTATTAAATGATATATATATATATATATATATATATATATATATATATATGTATGTATGTATATATACTGCATAAAAGAATACATTCAGAATAAAAAAAATTCAATTATTCTAATATAAATAAGCTCTTATTTTAATAAAGAAATATATTTCGAAATCGTAAGAAATATTCTGACTAAACACATTAAAAATAAGTAGAACTTTTTCATTGGTAAAGTAACCGACTGAGAAGATATCACAAAATAAAATCATGAAATATGAATAATAAAGTTTCCTTTTTTATCTGAGTACCATAATTCCTGTTTCTTTTATTTCTCAGTAATGAGTCACTTTTGGCACATGAGGGCTAATTAGATCAGGGTCTACAGTTTAAAATTTGTTATTTCTTGTGATAATTTGAATCAATGAAAGCTTGAAAAAATAAACTTATCAATTTTGGAAAAATAATATTACAAATTTACACTGTTTGGATGAGAATATTTCTGACTTCATTAAAAATCAAAGTAGGTTATTTAATTTTAAAGGAATTAAATTTTAAATTCTACACTAAATTCTACACTTTAAATTCTAATTTATCTTCATACTCTCGTATTTTCCAAATATAAAATTTGCCCTTCAAATAATTCTTACTATTTCAACATCCATTGCAAGTTGTGAACGTTCATTCAGTAAATTAATATTAATCCTGATATATTTACGATCAACCATGGGTTTGGTTTGTTTGTCGCTCAACGGTCATTTTTTGCACACGAGGGCTAATTAGACCGGGACTTACGGTTTAAAGTGGAATCCGAACCACTACAAACATCCATGCCCAAGGTGGGATTCGAACCCACGAACTGTTGAATCGAAGGCAAGAGCGCTAACCATTCGATCAACCATGGGATATGATTACCAAAGTCACTTCGCATTTTTAAGTGTAGCACGAGAAAAATTTGGAGTGATCGACACAGAGTAACTGGTCTTTTGGCTTCATCAAAGGCAATGAAAATGTATGTAGTATAATATTTCAGAGTATCTACTTACATCTGTAATACACATTAACATGTTTCCTCGCTCAAAATTGTATGTTTTTTACAAAAATTACAATAATAAGTAAAATAAATAACATCTTTTTAACTAAATTACCACAAGACCAATTATTCCAGACACATTTCGGAATTTAATTCTAGTTTTGATTTTTTCCCCTCAAATTTAAAGGTATAAACAAAGCCTCTTTATATTTATATTTTAGATTAATTTAAAGTCCGTATTTTTTAAAATTTGCATTACATTCTTATTACGAGTTTATTCTACATACTATTATTTGAGGTAAGGGCACTAAAATGGGCATCATAACGGGCGCCAGTTATGCTCTCTCACTAACCACATTGCATATTATGCCTCCAATGGTTGACTCACTAACGAAAATTTATAAAATAATGGAATCAATGAGAAAACAATAAATGTCTTTAAGGAGAGGAATAGTGGAAATTTTTTTTAAAAAAAATTATATATATTTCTCATTTATAGTTATAAAATTCAAAAAAAAAAAAAAAAATTGTCGAGATTTCCAAATTAAGGATAAATTGAAAAAGAAAGCAAACAAATTTTGTTTTTAGAATAAGAGGCGGTCTTGAATTTACTTCCTCGTGGAAATCAGCGAAAGACGTTCACACATATTAAGTTGTCATAAAAATGAGGGAGAAATGTTCTTCTAATTGCAGTCAAAACTTGTATATTGTTTCCGGATTGCTTGTTACTGTTAAAGTTGAAAGGTGGGAGCGTTTTCACAGGTGTTTAAGTTCCATACCTAAAACGTGTAAAAAGCAAAAATAAATTGATGTCTTCCATTGACAATTTGAACTACTGCCACATCTTTTTAGAGAGGAGACAAACAAAATCCTTCTCTATATTTACCAGAAAACTGAAGTCAGAATTAGAGTTAGGTTGTCGCCAATGGTAATTTTTGCACAAGATAACTAATTAGACTTGGACTTAGAGTTTAAAGTGGATTACAAACCAGTGGCGTAGTGAGTATAATTGGCGCCCGGGTACAATAATTTTTTTGGCGCTCCCTTGAAAATAAAATAATAATACAATATAAATATGGGAATAAAATGTATTAAGTAATAAAAGATATCTAATACACTATAATAAACACAGTATAATTGTAATAAGAATACAATATAAATAATAACAGAATGTTGTATCAACTATAAAATAATCGAAAATATATTAATCTAAAGTCTCAAGTTCAGCTTTAAATTTAAACAAAATTAAATTCTAAATAAAAAAACACTTATATTGAATTCGGAAAAGTGTCATTAGAAGAACCGGACTTACATAATTTAGAATGAATAATAAAAAGATATAATTGATTTTATATACTAATACAATTATTTTAAAAAACATAGAAAAAATTCTAAGTGGAAAATAATTCATAACATATCATAGATATAAGCAGATGTAATTATTCGCAATCTAAAAGATACACTATTCACATTTTCTTGCCTTTGCTGAAGCGAATTGATTAATTACTTTATCAAAGTTGATCATTTCAATTTTTTCTTTTTCCATACTTAAAATTATTAAATCACTTAGACGATTTTGACTTATGGTGGATCATAAATAAGTCAAAATAATTAATTTTATTTTGCTGTGAATGAAAGTTCATAGCTTGCAATTGATACAGAAATAGTTAAAAGTATTTAAATGGCAACTACTTCTTCTTCTCTCTATCTTCACCGTTTGAGATAAGGCATGTTGGAAGTTCTAATAGAGTTTTTGGTTTAATTTCTTTTCTACTGCAGAGTAAATCTTTCAGTCCCACATTTCTCTAGACTTCTGTTTCATGGAATTCTGTATGACAAAATTCACCCTAACTTTTATATTTGTTAAGCACGGTGACTTAGCGCTCCAAAGGGACACAGATCCGATTCTCAGGCTAGGTCAACTCAACCTGTAACTGAGTACCAATCATGCTTGGGAACTAAACACCGGGGATTTAGCTTCGGGCTGACCACCTAACCGGGACATAAGCTTCGCACACCAGGGCCCTCGATTAGGAAAACAGATATGGGTACTGTAGGCCTTGATCCGGATATCAGCTTTGAAGTCGGAATATTTATTTATTTATCAATAAATTTTTAACTTTAAAAAAAATTATTTTAATGATTTAACATTTCCATAACAATGTCTTACAAAATTTTAAATGTATTTTTTCTAGCTTGTTAACCAAAGCTAAAGCAATTAAACATTTTTACTCCCTATTAATTGTGCACATTATCTTATTTATGAGATTCTACAAATTGTCAAATTGTAGGTGTTGAACGTATGCTATAACTTATCTTAACAAATTTTCAAAAGTTCTATAATATTACTAACTTTATAAACTTTAGCTATTTATTGCAAAATAATAATTGGGTAAGACTTTACACCCCCAATTTAGGATCAACTCACCTGATTTTTCACAATGATATCTTTTTAAATATTTCATTTAACACAGATTAAACAAAAAATTTTATTTCAGAAAAATTCTTGTGAAAAATAACTTTAACTTTATGGGAAATTTCGTATTTAAAATAGCTTTTAAATTATATCATTAAGACCAATAATGTAAACCAAAATTATTTTTATTGTAAAAAATTTAAATCACAAATCGTAATATTGATAGTTTATAATGCGTCATTTTTATACCATAAAACCAATTTTTCTGATTCCAAAATTAGAAGACCTTTGTTAATAAGTCTTAATCTAATTTCAGTTTAGATAACTAAATTATGAAATAGCATTATCAATGCAAATATCTGATGAGCAACGGAACGCTAATATAGACAGCAAAAATATTTTGCAAATTTCTTAAATCAAGACACACATAAATTCAAGTAAAATTATTATACTAATATAATCAGAAATTTTCAGCCAAACAATATATATTATGAAAAATATTTCTTTTCTCAAAACTGATGCACTCTATATTATTCTTTCAAGTTTTTCATTGATTCAAAATATTATCAAGAATTACAAGTGCTGAGATAAAAAAATATATTTTAACTGTTATATCGCTTTATTTTATTTAAAGAAATTTTCTCAATCAGTTATCATAGTAGTAAAAATTTTTTTTCGTATTTTTAAGGCATTTAATAAAACTGTTTTTTAAGATATTAAAATATATTTAACTATTAAAATAAAAACTAATATTTATTAAAATTTATTTCTATTAAGAATCATTTTGGGAATGCTGTTCATGCAATGGCATGAAGTTTTTTTTTTTTAATAAATTTATATCATTTAAAAACGATTTTATTTTTTAAATTTTACAACGTAGAATGAGAAATATGTACGATTTTTTTATAAATTTCTTGAACGAATTTTTCAAATTAAAAGATTGGTTTTTTATATAAATTGAACTAATTAAGATATATATTATGTATGTTTAAGGCGTGTTGTAGAGGCAGCTAAGACCTGTAATAGGTTGTTACGCTATTAAAGATTCTGTATGTTTAAGCATACAGAAAAGAAAGAAAAAAAAAACATTCATAGATTTTAATTTCTACCATTTGAAAAAAGAATTTTTCAATATAAGGTGCTAATGTAAAGCAAACAAAATTACGAGTCAAATAAAAATTATTTTCCCAAACAAAAACATTTAAACATTAAATAAATTACTTTTAAATGAATAGTTTTAAAAAATAAGTAATTTAATATTTAATTTTAAAAACTCTGCAAGCATATGTCAGTAAATATTTATACCAGCAAAAATATGAAATAAATATTCAAATTGTAAGAATACATAGTAGACAGAAAATATAACTTACGCCAATAATATTTTAAATGTCAAAACTCCAGATTTTCAAAAGTTTACATTTTTGTTTCCGATGAAGCGATGTTTTGGAAGAAACGAAATATTAACCGTGTGAACAATAAAAAGGAAGGAAAGTTTGTGTATTTCTAGAATTTGGAGGTAATTAGTTCTCGATCCCTTCCATTTCTATTTCAGGAAGACAATTCCCTATGCGGCATACTGTAGTGCCATTTTATAAGAAATTTCCCTTTCTTTGAAGTCTGGTGCCGGACACATTATTTTTGACAAAGGGAACCGTTAATATGAAACACGTTTCAGCAGGAATTTTCTCACGAGTGTAACGCGACACTAGACTGAATGGCTACTACAATAAGTCTGAGATAAAAAAAATACAAGGGTTTTATTTTATTTTGGGACAATGAATAATACAATTTCACTAATTCTCAATAATCACTGAAACTGATCTTTCTATATCGCTTCTAGATAACTTAAGTAACATCTGACTTTTTTGTTATTATTAGTACATTTAAATTCTTACAAGTTTCCATTAATAATATTTCAGCTATATGAAATTTTCTCTTTTACTCATATTTATTACGTTATTGTAATCAAAATAAGACTAAATTTTCACATTTTTATCATATCAAATATATATATATATATATATATATATATATATATATATATATATATATATATCAAAAATATTAGTGAAGTACTCCTTGTTAAATAAAATGATTTAATCTGTCATCAGAAATTAAAAATAGGAAGTCAGATAATATTTCAAAACACTGAAATTTCGACAAAAAACTTTTAAGTTATGAATTTTTGAATAATTAGAACATCCAGAAGGGTCCAGAGGAAATAATATTCATTGAACGTTTTTTTTTTAAATTTTTTTATATTGAGTAAAACAAACTTATTTGTTTTGTTAATATTGTTATGACTTTTTTTAGTATGGAAAGGATTAAAAGAATGAAAACCGATAATCTAATTAAGAAATGAAAATTGAAAGCATGGTTAAAAGAACAGAATTTTTAAAAGGAACTAAACTATGTAAAATTATTGTTAATAAAGAAATATAAGAGTAAAAGTTTCGTTTATGGCGAGCTCCTACAGCTCTTCCTCACTTTTCATAAACAATCTCTTCTTTTTTCCTAATCTGATTCTTCCCTGGGGCTTTTTATTTTATTTTTCCCTGGACATGACACAACAATTATAAAATGCAAAGTTTATTTCTCAGAATAAAATTGATATTATGATAAAACCAAGATGGAAATTTTCTGAAAAATTTTGTTTAGCTTTAAAATTATTTGGCGCCCCTCTGAAAGCTGCCCCAGGGCATGATAGCCCCTTTGTCCCCCCACCCCCGTCGCTACGCCTCTGTTCCAAACCACTACTATAATCCAAATTGAGGCGGAATTCAAGCCAATGAACTGTTAATCCAAAGGCCAGAGCAACAAACATTTTCAGCTTGGCCTGGATTAAGATGAATGTTTTAAAATTTAGAAACCAAAATTAATGCAGCCAGTGCAAATAAGAAAATAAAGCAAAATAACAAAAATAAGAATTAAACAATAGACTATTTTATAAAAATTTACCTGTCTATTTTTTTTTTCAAGTTTGCTGTATAATGCTTTTGCAAGAATTTAAACAACCAATTCATTTGTAAATTTATGGAATCGCTGGAAAATGTTTAGCGTTTTATTGTTGAAAACTTTTTTTACAATTGAATCAAGTGTGGTCTGAAATATGTATAGTGCACATCAAATAATATATCAATCATAGGAAAATTTGTAATAATTGGTTATTATATTCGCATTTTATTTGAAAATCAAATAAAGTAGTTAATTTAATAATTTATATCATTATAAGCAATTATGACATCAGTAAAATTTTTTTGATATGAAGAAAGATACACATATTTAGCAATAGTCTCGTAACCTGCATTGTACAGTATAAACAAAAATATTGAAAATTGTAGTGTACATTATATAAACACAAGAGAAAATAAAAATGGTAAAATAAAGTCCTAAGATGCTTACTTTGCAAAGATAAAGAATAGTAGTCAGTAATTAATAACTAAATGACGATAAAATTCGACCCTTATCAAAGCATTATTTTATTTGAAAGGAAGAATGTTTTAAAAAGGGCTAGTGATAAAAATTTAACTTTTGCCAGAAAATAAAGTTTTATTGAGTTTAAAAATTAATAAATCACAGAAATAATTATACTGAACAAAACCAATGATGTAATAAATTTTTTTTTAACTTCCAAAATAAATTTACAAAGTAATACATATCTCAACGTGTTTTCATATTATTTAAAAATTAATACATAAGCCCCCAATTTATGAAAGTATACGTATTTACAAATAAATAAAAATATTAGGTCTCTCCTCATTTTAAGAACATTCAGGCCTTTTTAATAATTTAAGCAAAAAAACTTTTTTTTAAATTATTTTTTAATTAATCTTGCATTTGAAACAAAAATATATTGTTTGGGAAATATTTTTATTTAGGAAAACAGTGCTACTAAATACAAAATTCAATAAGCAAGTAACAATTGCAAAAAATACATAAAAGATGACATAAAATTGTTGACTATTGAATACAAAATCTTAAAAATGAGAGATTATGGAAATTAAAGTTTATAGATAAATAAAACAAAGATGTAGTTTCAAAATTGTAACTTAAAAATACATAATTACGATGTTGTAAGAAAGCATACTTTGCTTTTTCCATGAATGAATGAAAAAGTTACAATTATATGAGTTTATTAAATTACATTTTTTACAGTTGTTTATACATAAATAGATGAAATATTAGTAGCATGGTAAATAAATGAATATATAAAATACATTATACTTAATATCAATAAAATGTCATAATAGAAATAAATATTTCTAATTTTACAATTTGTTGACAATATTATTTTTCCAACAAATCAGAGAAAAAGGTATTAAATTCTTAATATGGAGATTTAATAATCATAAATGTGCCTCATTTCGAATAAAATAATCTTTTACTGAAACAAAAAAAAAAAAAAAAAAAACAATAAGCATAATTCATAACAAAAATTTGCACAAGAATAGTTTTGGGGTGCTTTAAAATATTTTTTACTTTTTATAACTTTTTCAATCATTATAGAATTTTTATTTTAGTAACAAAACAAACAATAAAAAAACATATTTTAAAAAAAGTACATTAGAATCATTAAATGTTTGCTAAGTCATAGCATATCATTTCCTTGTTTTTGAAAGATTATGAGGTTAGTTCTTGCAATGATTATTAATATATAATTCTTAACATTATAAAACTAATAATCTGCTTGCACATAATATATACCATAAACTAAATATTTTAATAAAAAATTGCAAATATTTTTCATTCTATTTCTTTACAACAAAATTTTTTTTATTCTAAAAACTTCAACCTTAAAAACAGAGTATTATTTTTATTCTTTTATCATTAATTATACATTTATTTTCAAAAAGAAAATATTTATAAAAGAAAATCATTTTTCTTTTTTTCAAAAATACATTGCACTCATCCAATATTTTGTTTTGTCACATTACAACACTTAATATAAAATGAGTGCTTACCACATATAGTAGAATTTATTTTCGTTATGCAGTTAAAAAAATAAATTTCATTGACAACTACATTAGATAGCTACCAGAGTAAATTTATATTTATATAAAATATTAAAAACGAAACAAAATTTTGAAACAATAACAAATATAGAAAATGATAATTAAAATAATTTAAAATTTATTTAAGAATTTAAAATATTATAAAAATAATACATAAACAATGTAAACTTATAGCTTGCGCAGTTCAGCTTTGTACAGTTAATTTTTCTTGAAATTAAATTACAAAATTTATTTCCATATATATATATATATATTATTTATATCACCATAATTAACAATTTTTAAGTTAGTGAATGTGATTTTCAAAAAGAAACCAATAATTAACAGTCATATGAAACTATTAAACATTTTTTTTACTTCATGTATAAAGATTTTTTTATCAAAAACTAAACAATTATTAGATTATTATAAGTACAAAATGTATAAAATGTATAACTTAAAAAATATTTAATAAATAAGTACAAGGAATTCTCATCAAAAATATACCATAGGTAATCAATAAAAAAATTTTTTTAACTAAATGCAAGAAATATAATGTACATAAAAGGAGTTTTAATGAGAATTTTTTTAAACAATTATAAAAAGTTAACTGCTTTTATGGCCAAAATGAAATAAAATAAATAAATGAACTGGCAAAAACTTAATAGAAGGTATAAATATTCTGGAAAAATGATAATTGAGATAATAAAAAATAACAATAACCTTAAATAATATTCATCCTCCTTAGTTATCTTCTTTTAAAAAATAACATAACTTGCTTTTTCTTGATTTACAAACATTAAAGCAAAGTATGCTATACTAATAATATTTTTTTACAATGAATGTAAATTTTAAAAACATATACACAAAACCTATTAAAAATTAACAGCAACAAGAATATTTTTAACAACTAGGTAATCAATTAACTTGATAACTTACATTCCAGGGACAAACAGTAAAATAATGAATTTACAACATTTTTCCTTCACACTGACAACATTCTTGTTTTTGTTTTGTTTACTGTTCATGAGCATGTTAAAATAATAGTTAATACTAACAACCTTCCATTACTTTTCAGGCAATAAGGTTCATTTGATGTTATTTAAAAATTACATTATAATTTTTTAACACAAATATTCTTTTTAGAAAATAGTAATAAAAAGAACAATTGTTTTTAATATTTGTTCTAGTACATTTCACATCATTACATATTTAAGATTCAGTAAATTAATTTTTACTACAAAGAGATGTTTATATAATAAACATTACACATATTTAAACAATTTTGTAATAATTTATTACAAAAATGTGTGTGCAGAGAGATAGCCCTGAACAAACTTACATTGCATGCTTTTGAACTTGTGTGCAAAGCTCCAGAAAGTAATGCATTCCCATACTTTCTAATGTCACTTTAACTTGCGCTTACTCTTATTTCTTGAAGGTTTGACAACCTTACGCCTTTTATTAGGAAAATTATCAAAAGTATCATTACTTATGGATTCAGATAATTCTGAATTTAGATTTTGGTTTGTGGCATCAGTTAATTCATCTTTCATTACACCAACGTTTTTATCAGGTAATTCTCCAGATATATCAACTGAATTGAGGACATCTGGGTCTAGCTGATTGAAAAAAGGTGACCTCAATTCATCTAATTCTACTTCTAAAAGCTGGGGAGTGAACTGAATAAGTTCATTTCCTGAAAGAGAAATACAATCAATGTAATTTGTATTACATTGTTAATTATTATTCTGCAACAGCGAATTGAGTAACAAAATTGACTTGCTATAAATATTCTAAAATGAATGCTAGTTTTCATATTAAATTAGTGAAATATTGAATGCATAAATTCCATCAAATTTTGAAAGATCAACATTTAATAACATTTATTATAATATTACATTTATTAACACTTATTTTAATAACATTTATTATAATTAAAGTAAGTATAAAACTTAAAAGTAAAAATTACAAAGTTTTAAATCTAAAGAATCTCAAATCTAAGTATACAAAATGTTTGTTGGTTTGGTTATTTTTTTTTAACACACAAGGGATTGTTAGACAAGAACCTACATTTTAAAGTAGGATCTGAACAACTGGAAACAACCATGCCCCAGGTGGGATTCAAACTCATAAATTGTTGAACCAAAGGCCTAAGCACTAACTATTTAGCTTCTGGTTCAGCACTAACTATACATTAGTTTTAAAAAAATACTAGAAAAAATATACTAATGAAGATTAATCAAGTTAACTTACTTTGTTTTAGTTGGCAAAATAGTTAAAAAGTTATAGTTGTGTAAATTAAGTTGTTAGTTCTGCTTAATTATCAATCCACAATTACTTTTGGCACAGAAGGACTAATAGGACTGAGGACTTTAATTTTAAATGGATATTATGACTACAAGAATCCATGTGTTTGAGATGCTAATTTAACTCAAAAGTGTTTAACTGAAAGATAGGAGGTAACCTCAATTTGCAATGCTTTAGGAAATTGTAAAAAAATGTACACAAATTTCAGATTTTTTTATTTAATTAGCAAATATCTTTTAGGAAATAATATTTTATTTTTTCCTAAAAGATATTTGCTATATATCAACAACTTTTATTATTGCTTAAATTATTATCAACAACTTTTATTATTGGTTAAATAAACCAATAATAAAAGTTGTTGATATTATTATAAATATAACTAACATTTGTAGCTTTAAATTATCATTTATTAATAAGCTATAGTTAAAGATTACATATAATAATTGAAAAAATTAATTAAGTAAAATCCTAAGATTATGAATCATGAGTATAAGCTTTTACCTGCCTTCTACAAATGTTTAGAAATTATATATATATGCATATCACAAAGATTTATATTATGATGTACCTTAATAATCTTATATAGATTACCTAATTCAATACAAATAACTATAGTTAATCATTGCTAACATAGCAATTAACAATGAATAAACTTTAAATACACACACTAAATTCTAAATCTTTCATAAAAAGCTCAAAATAGTTTCCTTCAGATATTTGTTTACAAGTAGAAACAAATAATTCGAAATTATAAAAGTTTTAATAAATAATATTTTAATACTTATTCGTTAGCAAGTTTTTATTAGCAAGAAAAGTCAAGATTAAAATATTTTATAAATTGCATATTTTTTCAATTAGTTCAGGGGTGTCACTTTATAAAAATTTTAAGGATAAAAACTTTCAGCAATGAAATATTTATTAATCGTTTTAAACAATTTTACAGTATTATTAATTCAAAAGTATTTTACATTTTAAATTACTTCTTTCAGAAAAATTAGTAATTTTTCTTGAAAAGTTGTTTTTTTTAATATTAAACTCTAAATATGATGCTATTTTGCCCTGTTTCACTATCCATGGATTAATTTACATTCATTATGGAGTTAGAGATAGATTGTGATGCAAAAGAATTACATGATGGTTTCATGTAATTCTATTAAAGAATTATAAAATGGTTTCACTTTCTGTAGATATGGTAAAATTGTGAATGATTTTTTTCCTATCTAAGAAAGCATGGCAAATTTTTATGTTGTATATTTTTCTGCATTTTTGAATCAACAATGAGATTTGTGCTTCTCAAATTCTAACTCACAAATAATATTGATTATGCTAATACTTTTATAATTTTTCGCATTTAACATTGTCCAGTCACTGACAAAATGTTATCAATAATAATGACCAGACCTACATATGTAAAGATCCTTAAAATACAGTCATAACAGCTTTCACTAAAATAGCAAGAAATTTATATTTTAATAAATTTATATTTTGAGTTATTTTAAAGACAGAAGACCATTACTTTAAATTAATTCTGACTGCTTTCTCACTATTGAATATTTTAACAATATCCACTTCATTTATCATTTATTCTACTGCATAACTTTTCTCTCTGAAATTTTAGTAGGTTAGAGATACATGCATTTTTATTTCTACTAGTTGAATCCAATACACAAAAATAAATACTTATTATAAAAGGGTAAGTATTTTAGTACATATTTTTTTTCTAATAAACAGTTGGCAAATATCTACATAACTTAATCCATAAATAGTTCTTTTTTGTTCAATCTATTACTATTTATATAAACAACTGTACCAGAATGTATAAATAAAATTTTTAAAATAAATATTCTTTAAATCAGTTAAACAAAAGAAAGATGGGAAAAATTTAGGTTATGTATATAATATAAAAGAACTTTTTAAAATCATACAATTTAGCATAAATTGTGAGAAGAATGAGTTTTAATCTGAAGAAAATTTTCTAATTTCTTTGAAATTTTTGCATGGGCATTTTAATAAAGTTATATTGTTCTTTTTTTATTAAATAGTAATGTTAAAATAACATTTTTTTTGGACTGACTAGATGCTGATTTTGTTTCTTTCTAAAAAGATCTTGAAGTGTATAAAGGGCTCCTTTTTAAATATTTGTCTTTCACAAAAAAACATAACTATTATTTAGTTATTTTATACTCACCCAACTTCAGATACTTTATTTTAATATTTAGCAGATATATTATATCAGATAAGCAACTTTATTTTGTTAGTAGGCACTTGTAATGCCTACAACAAAATAAAGTTGCTTAAGTTATGAGATATTTCTGTTATTACAGATAGATAATTTAGATTTTAACTCTATTTTGATTCACATTGCAATATAGATTATCTTAGAAATAATTGAAAATAAATGTATACTTTACTTTTATAAATCAATGGGGATTTAATATCTAATTGTAGCTTATTATATATATTTTTTCTGTATCAATCGTAACAATAAGCATAAATATCTTTGTACAAGGTCAATTTATAATATGTGTGAATTGAAATATGTGAGAAAGAAATCATATATGTAAAAACAGTTATTGATGTTTATGGTACGTAAATATTAATTACGTATTTTACTTTTAACCTAGTTTTTTTTTTAAAATTGAGCTTCTTCACAAGAAAAACAAATGTGAAATAAATTTATATGCACAAGATTTGCTGTATGAATTTTGACACTATTAAAAAAAGTAAGTGAATATTTTCCCCTTAATATAAATATTTACTTGAAAATAATGAAGGTCTACAATAATATTATAAACAGTAAAAAAATCAAAAAGAAAATAGAAAAAAAAATTGCATTTTTTTTCATTAAATATTGATGAAGAAAAAAAAATTGGACAAAATATGATAAATGTTATGGAGAGTTTATATATATATATATATATATATATATATATATATATATATATATATATATATATATATATATATATATATATATATATGTTGAACACTGACTTTGATACTGCAATCTTATGTTCCAAAAGAGAAAATTTATAAATAGCAAAAAATATTTGTGCTAAAATAAAAGGATTTTTAAATGAAAAGTGGACTTGTTATTTGTAAAGTGATGAGTTCCTTATTTTTTAATTCTCTAATCAGTGTGATTCAAAAAATATGGTCAAAAAAATTTTCTATGTTGAAAATAAGAATTTTCAACCCACTGAAAATAGATTTTTGCAAATGCTTCAGCTGTGTTAAGATTTTTTTATTAACTAAATAACATATTAATTTTTTTATAAGAGTTTGTCCTCTGAAGAATGAGTTCTATATGAGATATCTTTAAATAATATATATTAGAAAAAATCATCATCAGAAGAGCAAAATTATTTTTTTACATAGAAATGGCAATTTTTCTTTAAATTATAAAGGAAATAAATGTTTTTCAGTGAAATTTCTTCAAAACTTATTGAGCTAGAATTTAAGATTTATTTTTGGCATATTGCAGAATAAGCCATGTAGAACAATCTATCTATAAAATCCAATGAAACCCTTTCACCTTTTGTTTAATTTTGCTTATTTTTCAAATTAGATTATTTAGTATTAATTTAATATATTTTAGGATGCACATCATTATTTTATTTTTACCTATATTTTTTCTGCATCAGGTTTCAATACTTCTTAATTATATTTCTTATAAATAATTTTCATATTGTTTCCATTATTAACCGTTATAACGCCTTTGTTTCTTTTTAAAAAATACACCATTTTTACACATAATATATCATAAAACTTACTAAATCCTATATCTACAATTTTCTCAACTTTTTTAAAAAAATTATTAACAAACAAATATATATCAAAATGCTGAAAAAAGTTTTTTAATAATTTCACAGTTCTCTTTGACTTATAAATTAAACCTGAAATTATTATTCCTTTCAAAAATGCATCAACATTTTTCAAAAATAAAATATTTCATAAAATATAAAATGATGTAAACATATAATCACTATCATTAATATTATACTCTAAAAGCAATTTGTGAACCATGAAGTTTTCGTACATTTAAATTCATCGTATTTAGCTTACCTAAAATATCTTCTGGTTCCTTTTTTATAGTAATACCATCCTAAAAAAATAAATATAAGATTATAAATTTAAAATAAATATAATAACAAGTTACTATAACTGAAAAAATTAGAATATTTAAAAAAGTAAATATAGTGAAGAAAATATTTCATTTTTGAAATATTTTAGCTTTTTAGGTTTTAATTTGTAACTTACTGGTCATTTTGTGACCAATAAAGATAATTTGATACAAAACTACAATTTAAAATGGATTCCAAACCATAACAAACATCTACCATACTTATGAAAAGAATTAGAAATTTACAAAAAAGATTAAGGCTTTACAGAAAAACAAGTATCACATATGAAATTTCATATGAGTATAATTGATGCACTCAGACTGCTAAAGTTGGATATAATTTTATTATGATCAAATTTTGGTTTCAGTCATTACAGTAAAAGAATTCATGTTTTTATGTGTTTCAAGAGGCATTTGGACAAAGTAAAGAATTTCATTTCAGAACAGTATACTGAATTTATATTATTGAAAAGGATTTTTAATAAAATCTTTTTGTAATACAAGATGCAATTCAGATTAGATGTTTAATTTGATTCATACTTCTTGATTTCATTCTTGGAGAACTTGACAATTTTTCAAGTATCAGAAAAAAATTTTCATCACAATAGTGTGGAAAAAAATGACACATTTAGAGCTTCAAGACTAAGTATTTATGATGGATCAGTTGAATGAAAATTAACTCATTGTAAAAACTTATTGTTTTAATCTCCAATTGGCACCATTAAAGTTTGTTGAAGTAAAAGCCTTATTAAATTGGTGTTTTGTAATTTGTAAAACTTGTTATGGCTTCAGTTTCAAAAACAAAAAGAGCAAATAGTAATTATGGAAGTGTCAAATTTTAACACCAAGGTAGGTAACCATTCACATAAACATCATTTAAATAGGAAACTAACCTTATTAATGAAAATAAATTACTGAATATATATTATACCACACATACATATTGTCCAATAACAGCATTCAGTATATGACAATTTATCAATTTAATATGTGCAATTCCTTTTTAAATTTTGAGATTTGTTAACTTATAGATAATAATATTTCCAAATCATATAATTCCTAATAATGAAGCAATTAACTCAATTACATTTATTAATGATTCTTTAATGAAAAACATTCAAAGAAAGATTTCAAGTAAACATAAATTCATTTTTACAAAAATCCCTTTTAAATTGCGAGAGAAATTTAAAAAAAATTTCATAGAAACAATGGATTATAGTATATTGCTACAATCAGCAAAAAATTTACACTAAATATATTAATATTTATACATTGAGAATAACTTAACACTGGACTATGATAAACTGTATAAATTTTTGAAATTTGAAGTTGATAAAAGTTTTGACTGTTTCAAATTTGATAATCTGAATAAATTTCAAATTTTGAATCATATCAGAACATTAAATTGTTATTTAATTGTTAATATAATAAAAAGAAGGTTCAAAATATACTTTGAAATATTTGTTAATAGTTTAAAAATTAAAAATAAACAAATAATTTATATATGAGTACAATTATATTAAATTTTTAAATGAACTGAGTAAGAATAAGAAAAATTTATATAAATACACAACACATAATTATGAATAAATATATTTTTTATAATGAATACATTAAAAGTTTATCAGAGAACTTACATTAAGCTGGCTCATAAATGTATCATTGTTCACCATGCCATCAGAACTAAACAGCTGTAAAAAAATAGGAAATAAGTAATGAAATCGTCAAAATATAAACTAAGAAATAAATTCAAAGTATTGAATTTCTTCCAATGTAAACCCTTCAAGAAAGTTTAAAAGCAAAATATAATATATCTATTACTAAGGTATTACAATTGTTGTTATAAGAGGCAGATGGTGACATAACATAAAAATTTTAAAACATAAGTAAAATTTTTTTAATGTTTTTTTCAAATTGTAGAAAAATAGCATTTATTAGTTTCCATTATTTAGATATTTAGTTAAAGAATACCTAGAAGTAATAAAAGAAGTTGTTTACATGTAAGATACACACCAGAAAAATAATACATTCATACATAAAATACAAGAAAAAAATATTATTGAAAAATTGCTTTTTGAATCAGTTCAGTCTCGAAATATCAGTCTGAAGTTGTTTGCAATTATTAGTTTACCAAAATAATTTTCTCTATCAATGTTTAAAAAATTGCATATTTTTTAGTAATACTTAATGTGGGTTTAATTCTAAAATTGCATTGCAAAAACTTTTCTTTGATAGAAGAGAGAATTACGTCAGTGGCAACAGAATGGTTATTTTTAGTTACTTGATGCATTTATTTCTTTACTGAAAACTGGGAAACTGACAACAGTTGAAAGTTATTCCATTTTAAGAAATATATATAACTTGAGATTGACATATTACTCATGTTTTTTTAAATAATTTACTTTCTTTTATTTTGTATTAAGTTAATAATTTTTATAAAAATTTTAGAAAATAATTTTTTAATTTTATAAATTTTAAATGAGAAATTTTTCATATTATTAAAATTCTATTTTTAAAATAAAGTACAAAAATTATAGAGCAAAAAATTTTAAGTCTGAAATAATTTTAATAGCATTTTTAAAAGCCATGACAAAAATAATTTTTATAATATAACTTCTGTTGCAATATTGGACATTGATTACTCTACATAAAATTTAAATGGAAAAAATACAAAAAATACTTTTTTTGGTATAAAATTTGAATATATGCAATAAAAAATAAAACAAAGGTCACTCTAAAAATTTTTGAGGTCTTCAGTCTTATTTTAAAAATATTCAAAGTTACATCTTTCAGTCTTATTATATATCTTTCAGCATTGATGCACTTTTCTAGATGAATTTTATAAACTTAAATACCTCAAGGACAATCATTTCTAAGAAACAATGGTATTTATAGCTAGATGAATCACATTTTCAGAACAAAAACAATATCTTTCTTTTTTAAGGAAAAAAAATCAAAAAATAACCATAATCACACATAACAAGATCAAACAAAATGAGAAGATGCTCTATCATTTTGATGTGTATTTTTTTTTAAATAATTCAACTGTGAATCTTGTTAAATAAAATCATAATAATCAAAGAGTATGCATCCTCTAATATTCATATTCGGAAGACATTTAGCAGAGCACCAATTAACTGTGGATGCTTTTTGTCTGCTCATTTTGATTTCTTTAGCCAGTTGATTATATCAAAGGAAAACAGCATACATTAATTTCCTTTATTGTCCTTTGTATTTTCACCATCATTAAGAACATGGATGATATTCAAGGGCCCATACTTTATTGACATATTGGAATGTAAAAGAATGGTATGTTTCATCAGTAGTAACCATCAATTTCATAAATTAGGCAACTGTCATCATCCACAATTTAGGGGTTTTATTATTGATACAGGCAAGCTTCTCTTTTTGGAGCAAGTTAAATCATGGGGAACCCAACAAAAAAATTTTTTTCAAATGCAAAATCTTCAAGAATATTATGTATATGGCAGTGGATCTAAAATTAAATAATTGGTATAATTTGGTAGATAAAGTGTGATTAGCAATTAATATTATCCATATAATTGACTCTATTTATCTGGAACTACAACTGACAAAGCTTCCTTCATATTAAAAAATTATTAAGTCTATGAAATTCTTCAAAACATTTGGATACAGTAACAAAGTTTCTTTCCCATTGATAATTGTATGTTGAATATAAATGTAGATGTTCAATGCATTTTTCCTAATTTAATCCCAATTTGAAATCATAGCATGGTTATGTTCTCAAATCAACTCCATTTTCCCTTCCATCTAAAATTTATTCTACAATAAATTACTTGCAATTGACAGATAAAAATGATCTAAGATGTTTATATTTTCAAATATATTTCAAACCTAATAATTTTTTTAACACAGTAAGTACCTTAAAAAACTGCAGGTATCTTAAAAATTTCTAAGAGGCTCCCTTGAATAGATACACAAATACATATAACAATTATTGCAAAAAAATGTTATCAAATACAAAATTTTATACAGCATTAAATATTGGAACATTAGTTGAATGACCAATCAAATTTAAAATGAAGTAAATTTTCTATATCACAATTTTAATCATTTCCAAAAAATATACTTTATGATAAAAAAATTTTATATTAAACTTAGATTTTAAATATAGATATTTCTTCAATAAATTTTTTGTTCATATTATAATCATAAAATAGAACAAATTATAATCTCAATCTGAAACTGTAGATTTTTTTAAATGATTCTTTATCAAGGAAATCAGACACAGCTGCATTAATTTTCATAATCCTGATCATTTACTAATGTTCCAAATTGGTTTTACCTGAGGAAAGTTAGTTGATGCCCAAGAATGACATACCCCTAATAATTTATCAGCATCAACATCCCAAGTATTAGTCGCTATATGATCTTGAAGACGAGTTAATTGTTCTTCAACTGTCAACAAGTGATTTGAAAGAGTATTTCTGAAATAAAAATTTTAATTACAAAATGCGTAATGTGATTTATCACAACAAAGTAATTACTGTACACATTTTTTTGAGAGATAACTTTCTAAATAAATAAAAAATATTTTTCCAAAACGTGTTTTGACTGATGTTCAAGATTTTGACAAATGTTCAAGAATAAAAATTTAGGTAAATAATGTAGAGATTAAATTATTGTACAACAGCATAAAGGTTACGCACAATTAAGAATATTAAAAAATCATGTAGCATTTAAATTTACCAAAAAATTAACATAAATTCAACTTTTTAAAAGAATTAAATAATAAAATACCATAACCAATACAGTGGAGTCTGACTTTTAGAAAATTAAAGGACTAGAGACTAAAATTTTAAACCACAGTTTGAAGAAGCAGTCAAAGGAAAATCTGGTTTGGTTAGTTTGTTGCACAAGGATCATTTTTTGTATACAAGTGCTAATTAGATTGAGACTTACAATTTAAAGGGGATTCTGAATGATAACAAACAACCATGCACAAATGAAATTGATGAAAATCAAACACATAAACTGCTTTACTAAATGGCAGAGCACTAGCCATTCGACTGAAACACTGCTCTTTAAAGGAAGGTATTGGCCAAAAAGCCTATGCTGATCCATTATAGAACAAATCTCAAACTTTTTTTTTAAATAAAAACTGTAATAAGATCAGTTGTTAATGTAAATAAGTAAAATTTTAAGCAAGTAACAAATAGGATGTTATAAGAAAAATTACATACATGGTATATTTGAGAATAAATTACTGTATTCTTGTTTACAGGAAATAAAAATTAAAGGAAATCAAGCACTTCATTTTTTTAATATTAAGTTAAAAACAAGTAACATTGAAATATCTTACTTGGTTAATGTTGAAGGATTTGCTGAATTAGATGAATTAGGTATTGCTACAGGATAATCATGTTCTCGCTGAGTTATGTTCACCATAGGAGAAGAAAGAGGAGATTCTTTATTAGAGTTTTTTGACTTTTTATCATTATCAATAGTAAAATCAGTTAGACCCAAATCTTCTGATAATGGTATTTTAGGTGTATGCAAAGAGTCAGACATAAGAGGATCTACATAGTTGTGATTAACAAGTGATGAATCTAAAGGGCTTTTAACATTAATGACAGAATCTGATTGCAAATCATAGAAATCAGGAATTGTCATTAGATCATTGTTTTTCTCAGAAGAAATAGAATTACTAATAGTGGTATCAGACACAGAATTTACATCTTTAATTGCATTTGTAGAAGTATTGGTGTTCTTATTATCATTGGTACTCGAGGCTGAGATAATATCACTGATATTGCTTCCAACTGGAATTGATATGACATCACTAATTTCAGTTCCCTCAGGTATTGAGATGACATTACTTACAATATTATCTTCAGGAATAGAAATAACATTATGAGCTGGAACAGCATTCATAGATGCGGCAACATCATTAGCTGTTATGTATTCAAGAGGAATACCTAAAACTGAATCTTCTCCTTCAGCTTCTTCTTCATTCACAACTGGGGTTCTGTAGAACATACAGTGAAACAATGAATTTAAACAAGATAAAATAATCTTTAAAAATGAATAATAAAATGTAAATGAAGAATAATCCATAATTTAATTTTAAAGATTTTATTTAACATTAAGCAAATGCTAGATGAACATATTGAAATATTTTACTAAATTATATTATACATATAAGCTTTAAAAATAACATTAAACATTTCTTATTATTGCATAAGATTTTTGTAACAAATTTAAGAAACAAGTTTACTCGGAAATTTTATATTTATATTTTGAAATATTTTTATGCTATATTTAACACAGAAAATTTACTAATCATTAAAAAAAATAGTTAACTATTTCACAATATACCTTTTTCAACCAAACTGCATAAGGAACAATTTTATACATTAAAAATTAGTCAATCTAAATAATATTACTGAATGTACCATATTTGGAGATCATTTTAACGCAAAAATTCCGTCAAGTTGATGATAAAAAAAAAGGAGTTGAGCATTTTTTTAAAATGATTTAACATATTCTTAAATATTAAATTTTTTAGATATGTATCTTACATTTAGTTTAATTTTTTAGATCTTACATAAATAAATTTTTCCTCTTAACAAAAAATATTATATCCCCCACTCATTAATTTCGATTATTTATTATAGAGTCACTTATTTGCAAATAAGGACTGATTCTCCAAAAACTTACAGTTAAAACTATATTTTGGGACATTATAAATACTCAACAGGGAAATTTGTATGGAACATAGGAATAAGTTGAAAAGCAGTGTGCTAACTATTCAGCTGATAGCTTGGCAAAATTTCTTTAATGCTCAAATACTAACACAAGAGCAAATTATTAAATTAATACAGCATAAAATGACATTTAGCATACAAAAACAAACTTTTTAATCACAATGATTTTACTTAACAAACATATTGTTAAATTAATTTCTTATGTAAATAGTATCCCATCAAAACAACTAAATATGATTTTGTTTAATTGAATGGACATTTTTCACACAAGTAATTTGAAAATATGTTAGGAAAATATTACCTTGGCTGAAGAGGATCAAGAATACTCAGGGGTTCTATTGGCATAACAGAATTGATAGGGCTATTTAAACTTGAAGAACTCAAAGGGCATTCACTTATTAAATTGTCAGAGTCATCTTTTTTATTATTAGATTTGTCAGCAGGAGATAATACTACAATATTTGATATAGGAGATTTATTGGAAGATTTGTTGGATGCTGGACTTTTAATTGTTATGATAGATGGCTGGGTTGTACTGACAAGTGGTTCATCAAGGTCCATGTCTGTAACTTCATGTATTACAGGACCATCAGAATTTTTATTTTGAACCTAAATGAAAGATAATATATTTATTTTAAGATTTTTATAATAAGATAATATATCTTATTATAAAAATGTTCAATTTTGAAATAAAGCATTTTATACTGCAGTGTGACACAATTATTTAATTATTAGAACAATATACCATAAAACTTATTTTTGAAAAGAATTGAAATATTATATTTATACAAGAAAAAATTAAAATTAAAACAGAATGAGGAAAATATTGAAGTATAGGATAAATATAAAATTCTATGTATGAAGAGAAATCATAAAATGGCTTTTGACATCAGAGTCACAACTAATATTATTTTCCAGCTCTTCAGAACTTTCCTACACAATTCCCTAATAGATTTATTTATTATGAGAATTTAATCATCATTTTAAGGCACAATAATTGTTTCTTGTTAAAATAATTTGGAGATAAAAATTATGTATAAAAAGAAAGTATGTGAAATATACAACCAAAAACAATGTAAATCATATGATAAAAGCTTAATAGTCTCTATGCAATAAAAAATATTAAAAATTAAACATGTCCCAAAACCTATAACAAATACTTAAAATTCAATTATATACATTACGTATTGCCAATTGACAAGTAAAAATCAGAACATAAGCATTATGAAACAAAGATGAAAGTCAAGATACTAAAATATGTTTGTATTAAATGTTGCAGAGTAGTCTAAAAATTGCTCCAACTTAAAATGTATATATTTTCTTAATAGTAATAAGATATTATATAGCAATAAGAGATGTTTGTAAGGAATACACATAGTACTTGCCCACCACAAAGAGGTTAACTTTACACCTTAAGATCTGTTTTCAATACTAACTTTGTAATAAATGAAATAGGTTGGTTGATTTATCATTGTTCAGTCGTTTTGTTTCTCCCCCCACATAAGAACAAACAGACAAAAAAACAAAACAATTAACCAGCAAAAGAAACATCACTCATGCTACCCCTATAATGCTTTCTAATCTAAGAAATGTTAAATATCTCATCAAGCAAGGAATTCTTTGTCACTAAAAATTTCAAGCAAAGCAGTGACTTCTGGTAAATCATTCTTCCTTGTCAAAAAGCTTCCCAGAAACATTAGAATCTTGTCTTCCTGTTTATTGACTGGACACAACAATTTGCAAGCATACTTGCACTGACTCAAACTTGGGGACTCTTCTCATAGCATTTTGTGAAAAGGCAGTGTTGATGTATATACCAGACATCTCTGGGATAGTTCTGCTCTCCAGAATTAGTGATTCACCTTCATTTATGACACTCTGCTCTCTCCTGGAGATATTTTATTTTCATATTGAACTGCAAGACTTCAAATGTTTAAAAAAACCAACCAAGAAGCATGTAAAAACAGTTATAAGGAAAGTTTTAAACCATTAGATCATTTACATTATCAAACTAGAGATTAAACTGGCCAAACTAGTGAATTAAAGATTTGTTTGTTGACAAAGCTGACTTGAATAAAATTGATTACAATAAAAGTAATCAAATACTGTCATATTGAACAGGTTTTTTCCAAAAATTATACTAGAATGTTGGTAGAGAATTCAAGTGAAAGTGTGATATACAGATCAACAATTACTTTTTGCATATAAAAGCTAACTACACTGGAATCTACAGTTTAAAAAGGATTTAAGCCACTACAAACATCTAAGCCCAAAGTGGGATCAGAATCCTCAAACTGGTGAATTGAAGGCCAAAGCAGTTAAAAGCAAGCCAGGCATCAAGTGAAGGTATTACATTATATAAAAAGCAAACATAAGAATGCATTAAAATTCAGGTAATCACTTTTGTTCACAGAAAGTTTTTAGCATAATCTTAATTTGTACCTATAAAACAGTTTATTTGACAAACTGCATAACTTGAGATTTTTAATGTGATAGTGCTGTCCTCTATAGAGCAAATTATGATTAGTCTTCCCATACCCATTATGCAATTACTCTTTACACAGTCATGACACCACCACCATCTCTTAGAGGGATTTTGCAATATATTTTTTAAAACAAAACAAATTCCAATTTAAAACTTTAGTATAAGAAATGTTCCAGAAAATAATGTAATATACTTAATTACAAGAAAATCAAAATTAAAATAAAAATTCTGATTACACACAAATCATATTTTGTAAATTAAATAAACATGACTTTTTTTTTAAATTATATGACTTTTCTATCATTTGTTTTTTCTTTTATAGTACTGAAATCAAGAGCATTGATTTGCAGAACAATGTCACTCCAAACTTTCCCGTTTTTGGCTTGAGATTTCCAATTCTTTATTTTCATGGTGAATAAATCCCCGATTGTATAATTAAACCAACTTCTTACTAGGTCTTCCACAGGATCTTTAGTTTAAAGGCTTCTAGTTTATAACTCTCCATAAAACCTTACCTTCATCAATATTTTCAATGACTCAACCATGCTAAATGACAAGATTTTATAAATCAAATTGTTTTCTAGCTTAATTTGATGATCAAGTTTATTTTTGTAACAAATTCTTCATGGTAAATTTCTTGATTTTATTTGTCCAAAAAATCTTAAATTTTATTAAAAATTATTGTATTTATTGTAATTTTTGAAAATCAGGGTTTCACTACTTAATTTGAGACAGATTTCTTAGAAGTGCAGAGAACATGAAATAGTCACTCCCCACCTTTTTATCAACTTCAGAATGGCCCATGACAGTCTAAATAGAAAAGAAATAACTAATGCTATGGTAGATTTTGGTATTTCTGAACACCTTATAAAACTGGTCAATTTAACAATAAGCAAAAATATTACTAGAATTCAGATACACAGAAATGCTATTCAGAATCGCTATTAAATATACAATGGTGGGAAACGAGATGACTCTTTGGCCATGTTACTATTTAACACTGCATTAGAAAAAATCATGAAAGATGCTGAAGTCAAAACCAGAAATACAATCTTTAATAAAAACATACAAATTTTGGGATTTGCTGACAATCTTGATGACAGTGTGGACCTCAAACATTTTTAGCACTATAGTAAAAAGCAAGGAAAATTAATTTTATTATTAATCAAAACAAAACAAAATATGAAGTTTCCAAAGCAAAACAATACTAATATAAATTCCCATTTAACTATTGGCCTTTATAGATTTGATTCTGAAAGTAGTTTTATATACCCTGGGACAAAAGTAAATATTATGAATGATATAGAAAAAAATTAATCACAGCAAATTAAACCTATTATGGTATTAAAAAATACTTCAAGTTTATTACGACAAAAAAAAATTTATTTTCTAAAATCATCATAAGACAAATTTTCAAGCATGGTTCAGAGGCATGAGCAATGAAGCAAAAACACAGGTATCTTTTGGCAATTTTTGAAAGAAAAATTCTACATAGTATGATTGGGAGAGTGGAAATAAATGGATTACGAAAATGAAGGTATAACTTGGAACTGTACAGATACTATCAAAATATTAAAATAGTTAAATACTACATGTAAAGAATAAGATGGGCAGAATATGTAATCTGCATTTTTCAATCCACCTCATTTAAAAAAGCCCCGAATCCACCTCATTTAAGACCATTAATGCAAAACCATCTGGCAAATGCCTAAGAAGAAGACTAAAAATTAGATATTTGGCATGTTTGGAGGGAGACTAAAACTATCAAATACTCCAATTTGGAGAAGTCAAGCAAAGAGTAGATCCAACTGGAAGAAACTTATTGGAAAGCACAGAACCCACAGTGGGTTGTCGAGCCAGTGATGATGATGACAAATTTCATTACTATATAATTACTA
Source organism: Latrodectus hesperus (assembly GCA_037975125.1). NCBI lineage: Eukaryota > Metazoa > Arthropoda > Arachnida > Araneae > Theridiidae > Latrodectus > Latrodectus hesperus. The sequence goes on along the minus strand of CM075850.1, from coordinate 56,092,504 downwards.
GAGGGCAGATAACAGTTTTATAAATCTTCAATTTAATTTCTTTAGAAAGGAGTTTTTTTAAAAAAAATATTGGTATAACATAGCATTTATTCCTTTTTGACTCCTGGAATTTATTTATTCAAATATATTATTACAATCATTAATAATTGAAACAAAATGAAACTGGATACTCTTTCATATTTAAAATTATCTATTATAGCTGCATAAAATATTGGTCGATTTTTTTTGTTCTATAAATTTTATCTTGTGCTTTTAATAAAAAGAGCAACATCTTTTGCCTTATAAGCTGGTTTGTGAGGGAAATTAATAAAGGTCTATTTCTACTGAAAACAACATTATTGTTAGCCAAAGTATATAACTAGATAGCTTTTAATAACAGAACCTTTCAAATCCCACTGATGAATAACTCAAAGTGATAGAAAAAAAAAATAATGATAATGAAGAACATTGCCTAAAACCAACATTAATATCAAAAAGCAACAAAATCTCTTTTTGTAAGAAAAGAGGTTTAAGTCCTTTTATACAAATTTTAATTTACCGAACTAGTATTTACAACTTAGCTCCTGCCTGATGGTATTTTCACCTTGTTGTGGTGGGTGGGCTTGCATGCTCTAGCAACCCAGAGAGCTATGCTGGCAGTAACTTAGCTACTGGCAGGGTCTCAATGCCAGACAGGTTCTCGTTAAGTAGGAACCAGACAAAAAAAGATACCCAGGAAAAGGAAAACTCTAATCCAAACCACAGCATAAGTTCTTCATATTAGGAGCTTCTGGAATATTTCAGCAGGTGTAGGAGCAAAGTCAGACTTCAACCCAATGGTGCTCCAGGTACTTTGTACTAAACAAAGCTGCTCATTTCCCCCTTGGCTATGAATAATTCACTTATATCTTAAGAATTAAAAGAGGACAACCTCAAGGATCTGATCTGATTTCAGATCAGAGGGATTAGTAAGAAGACAACTTAGCAAAAGTAGATACCAACTTATTTATACATATACATTGAAATTCCTACACAGAGTACACAACATGCAATACGTATAAAATAGGCAGCAATAGAGACACCTACAATATGCTTAAATGAAGGATTTTTACAGGTTTCTGATAAACAAATTGCATTTCAATGTTATTCACATTGAAATGCAATTTGTGAACTACACTATAAAGTGAAAAATTATTGTGATGTCACATACATAAAAAGAAATACTTATTAAAGCTTTCTGAACACGACAGAGATTAAAATGTACCTTAATAATTGTACTCAATAAGATTTTGGTTTATCATATAACACAGCTGCTGATGTCAGCCATGGTCTCACATCTACCAGAAATGGAATTCAGATGATCATGGAACAGTGAGATCTTAGTGCCTCGCAAACAAAAACAGATAAGACAGATATGTTACCTGTTCTGCCTCAATGGATTGTACAGACACATCAGAACCCTGAGCCAAAACATGTACCAAAACAAGAGACTGTACAAAAAGTTCAACAATATTTGTAGCAGTTTGGAATGTTTACTTGACAACTAATGCTTTGGCTCTTTTGACTGTACTTCGTAGACAAGAATGACTTAAAAGTAACTAACAAAGTGAAAAATATTAAGCTGGATAAAATCATAACTTGACATCATGCTTTCAAAGGTATTAGAGTTCTGTGTATATCATGACAGTCACATCAGCGTTTGACCGTATCAAGAGTTCACTGCCAATATGCATTTTATATTATCATACTGACCCATTATATGGAGTTATGTGGTTGGTTTGTTTATAGCTCAACAGTCATTTTTTGCACACGAGGGCTAATTAGACCAGGACCTATGGTTTAAAGTGGATTCTGAACCACTACAAACATCCATACCCAAGGTGGGATTCGAACCCACGAACTGTTGAACCGAAGGCAAGAGCGCTAACCATTCTGCTGCCAGCTCGGCATGGAGTTATGTGTGGGGAGGGGGTGCCACTAAATATATATCTGTCACCTCTTATTCAAACTGATATCAATTTGAGAATAGATGAACATTTCTGTTGTACTATGACCCATTGTTGAATCTTTTATTTGAGCACAGTGACATTTTTAGTAGAATAATGCAAGACTACATGAATTTTCTTTGATAAAAAATTGCATTTCAACGTTGTTATAGTTGCTGCCTTGCAAGCCCATTTTCCACAGCTCTTACCAATAAAAATATTTCATCAATAGTTGATGAGTAAAAAAATCACTACTATATGCAATTATTATAGTCAAAAAACTGTTAATTAGTTTTGAACTACATGAACAATGTATGTAAGTGTTATTATAATTGGCTGAAGTGATTGATCTAGATACTCATTTCTAGGATCTATGCAATGAATTCCTCGAAAATTTAAACAGTAATTATTTCCAGTACAATTTATTTGTAAAATAAATATAAGTTACTTATTATCCTTCTAATAATTTTACTGTATTAATAATAATTTATATTATATATGCCCAAATAGTGATTTTGAATATATATACACAAGTAGCGAGATTTTAAAAACTGCACTGTACTATAGAAAAAGTATTCAAGTCAAATATACTGTGTTTTGCAAAAGCTTAGGAAACAATTTAAGTGATCAATATTGATTAAAATTATATAATACAGTACATAAACACAACATATATTTTGTTTTCTGAATTACACTTTCAGTTATTAAATATTGTATATTTACAAATTTACCATGTTTAAGTTTTTAAAGTTTATAATATGATGTAACATGAAAATTAAATTTTTAATCTTCAAGAAACTTTACATAATTTAAAGAGAAAATTGAAAGACTTGAGTAATTTTAATATTAAGTTAGAAGATTAATTATATGTATTAATTTCTTTGATATATATTTTATTAGTTCATATTTTCTTTTACCTCCTTTAAATTTGAAAAAATAATAAGATAATATCTTATTAAGAAACTTAATATTATGAGAATTCACACTTGGCTGCTACCATAAATAAAATTAGAAATTTAAAAAAGCAGAACTTCCTAGTATTTGATAAATCATTTTATGTGAATAAAATAGTTATTTTTCAATTTCTTTAACATTTTATGTAATTTGTTGCCATATAAAAGAAAAATAAGTAAAATGATAAATTTTAATGTATTTTATACCTAACTTTTTAGATTATAAAAAATTTACATTTAAAATCTTAAAAATAAAGCAATTTATGAAATTACAAATAATAAAAAATCAAAAAATTTTAATGGATAAGTTAATAAATTACAAAATATTAATCCAATAAGTTATAAAAAAATAAAAAATATTTTTACAGAAAATCTTATTTAAAATATAGCTAAAAATCTGTAAGAACTTGTGGTAAGTAAATTTTTTATCATTTATTTTATTATTAGTAGTAATCATAGTAGTAATAATTCATTAACACATTCAGTAAAATTATATTTACTTACTATGATGCATTCAGGTTTCTTCTGCATAATATCAACAGTTGTTATCCGAGAAGTACTTCCTTTATTACTGGGACTGTCATGAAGCATTCGAGGCATTTTCCTCTGTATTCCAACACCTACAGGTTGAGTTCGTAAAACTTGCACCAAGAAATGTATCACCTAAAAAATAAAACACACACTTAATATATTATTCCAAGTTGCTAGAATGCTTAAGCACTAATTTTTTTTTTTTTTTTTTTTGTATTGAAACCTTTACAAATTATGTTAGATTTAAAGTAAAAATAAATTTTATTAAATAAGTGAAAAATTAGAACATTCCTGACATTTCTATGAGTAAATATGCATATAAATAATTTATTACACATTCAATTACAACAACTACAGTCATAGGAAATATGCTAGAATTGTAAAGTTTTTCAGAATAAAATAAACAAGAAAAGGAAATACTAACACAAGAAAACTTTTATCTGCAATATACTGCAAACAAAAAATTATTTAAGATAAAATTAACTTATTGAGAATTTAATATAAAAGAAAGAAGTAATTTATAATTTGAAGTGTTTTACACACTTATTTTATAAATATTTAAAATCTGATTGATGGCAAATACAATTACTTTTAAAGTTTATACTAAATGAGATGTTACAAGTTATTAAAGCAATATGCAAATTTTAAATCACTTTGGAGAAATAAAAATCTTGAAATTAAATTGGTTATAATATAACACTTCTATATTAAAGCATAAATAAATTAGTACATAAAAGGAAATGTAATTCTTAAAACTCACTAAAATTTTACCTAAATAAAAACAAATATTTTAAGATTAAAAAAAATCTCAGACTTCCTAAAAATTGCCAAATGAATAGAAAGAAAATACTAAAAAAATTTGAAGTATTTAATCATATATTCATCGCCTTTATGAGACAGGTAATGAAATTTCAATTCCCAATTAAGAAGAAAAGGAGTGAATTTTTAGTCCAAAATGCCACCATAAATCAGCTTCATTTATCTGAAAAACATAGGTATGTTTATAAAGTTTCTTAAATTTGTGGTATGATATAATGAAATTAAACTGAAAAAGTAAAAAGAACTAAAAAATTACAAACTTAAATTAAAAATGGATGAGCAATAAAACTTACAGCATTACAAATCTCACAAGTTTGTATTATTTTTTTGCTATCCTTGGTTTATGTTTCATGCAATCTTACAAATTTAAAATTAATGATCATAAAAAATATGGTAATTTAAAAACCTAACTGTCTAACATAAAACTGACAAAAAAAATTTTTTCGTTGAGCTTCAGTTTTAACTGGCTATACATAGTTTCATCAAGCTAGCTTATTATGAAATAGTAAAATTAAGAGTTTTGACCCTACATATTAGTATCTTTTATATAATTCAATATAAAAGAGTTAATAATTAGGGTAAATACTATCAAAAAGAAGAAATTATTTAAGGTAAATACTATTAGACCTTAGAAAGAACTTTTAAATTTTAGCTTTGAAATTATTGAAGTTTCAACATTATGTGTAAAAATGCTCTTATGGCATAAGAAATTAAAATGTGGGATACTTTAATTATTTTAACTGTCAAAAATATTGCTTCCTTGTGGAATTAATCAGATTTAAATAATTTTTTTCAAATGCAATAATTTCTTTGAGATTTAAATAACCTTAAAGCACAAATTTAAAACATCAATATAAAAAAAATTATTATTTTACTTCTGTTACAAAATTCATGAATTAATAATATAATATGTTGTGAAATTACCCAAATACATAAAAGAATATACCTTCAAAATAGATAAACAAATAAGAGTAGAAACTAATCTAATTTTGAGCCAAATTCAAATATTTAATAACTTCATATTAGAACTTTTTAAAAAAATAAACAGAATTATAACTTTAGAATAATTTAATCTTGCCTTTTCTATCACTTGCTCCTGTTGCTTATGTTTTTGTCTCATATTTGTCAATTCTTTCCATAATAGTTCATTTTCACGTTTCATTTTCATGAGCATATTATCCATGCTTTCCTGCTTATCTCTTATTGAAGTTAGATCAGTTAAAATATCCTTAGGATTGGATTTTACATGAGTTTCTGCAACTACCCTGGTATTGGGAATCTAAAAGTAAATATTTAAATTATAAAATAACTTATTTCATTTTTTCATAAAAAATAAAACAGTTTCTCTGATTTATTTATAATTCAATGTTTTAAAATCCTCTCGGCTTTGTCTTTGATACTATAAAGATGAATGGGAAATATCTTCTCAGTTCTCAAGAAAAAAATAGAAGACTTTGGAATCCTTCAACTTACAAGTTCTACTGCTGAATTATATTGGACTGCAAGACATCTTATGCCCAAAAATATGTTGGTGGGCATAGTTAAAAAAAATGTTTTAAAATTAATCTGTATTTTACACTTGGCAGATGACTTTAATTTTACTTGGCAGACGATAAGCGTATTTCAATCATGCATTATCGACAACATGCACTTTTACATTATCAATCTAATCCCTTATCTTAGCTTCCAGATTTAAATTAGGACAAATATTTCAAAGATACAAGAATTATCATAAGATATTATTATTTCTTAATACATAATATATAGGTGTAAAATAATATATTTTACACCTAAGAATAATATTATCCTAATCAGATTTAAATAATTTTTTTCAAATGCAATAATTTCTTTGAGATTTAAATAACCTTAAAGCACAAATTTAAAACATCAATATAAAAAAAATTATTATTTTACTTCTGTTACAAAATTACAACTCTTGGTACAATAATAAGCAGATTTAATGTTCCTTCTTAGTAAAAGTATAACCTATAAGAAATTAGAATCAAATTTTTAAAAAAACACCTTCTAATGACTTATATAATAATAATATAAGTAAATACTTATAACTTTTATTTTAATTAAAATTAAAAATAACTAAGTAAACTTTAAAAAGTAACATAAATTGCAGTGAGAAATTGTGCAAATAAAATTTCACTCTATTGTTATTTTCCATTTAATTATTTTTATTTGTTTATTTTTATATTTATAGGAATGCATTATTCTTTAATGCTGAATATTAATTATAAGAATGTTTGGGATATTTTAACTTATTTAACAGCAAATTTCAAAAAAATTCAAGTCTTTGGAAATGGGTATGAAATATAACAATTAATAGAATAATTTTAAGCTATAATTATTTTTGTGAATTAAATTTGCATCATCATTTTCTTATGCTGATTTAATTCCAGTATTATAATAAAGAAATCAGAGACCTTAATATGTATAAATCTGTATTTGAATGTAGTATAATTCCTGTTATTATAATTTCTAAATCTATACATCAATAATCTTTTTGTTGTATACCCTACATTTCAGTCCAGGATTCAGTACAGGCATTGATAAATTAATGTTACATAATTCATTAAATGCTTTAAAATCCATTAAACATAATAAATAAAGGACTAAGAGATTAGAAAGTGAAATCTGATATTTTTCTTTTTCACTAGCTCAGGAAATAAAATTTATAACAAAATAAATATCTTAAATTAAAATTTAATATTAGGTAATAAGATTCACATTATACAATAAAATGCAAAACACTTTACAGCTTTATATAATTTTAAGACTTAATGTATTGGATTTATATAAATTTTAATATTATTATATTACTAATAATAGTAATATATATGTCAATTCAATGAAATGATTAATATTTGTATTCATTAAATATGTATATTAATACATATTTAATGACTGCAAAAATTAATCACTATGCTTGTAGTTTGAAATCTTGCAAATGACATACATAGAAATAAGTAAAAATGAAAAAAATGTAAAGCATGATGAAAAATCCAGAAAAGTGTTTTGCTATTCAAGATAAACATTTTCTTAACTCTTAATCAATAAAGTAAAATTGTAATATCAGATACCATTCTTTGAAAGATTGGCATCTAATATTACAATTTTACTTTATAGACTATTTATCTTAAAAAAATCTTTAATATTCACTTCTTTATACGATACATACATAACAATGTAGACAAACCTAGACTGAACATAAAGGTTAGTAGTTTTAGTAGAATACTAGCCTATGACCAAGCATCCTAGTTTTGAATTATAGGTTGGTAGCGAGATCATGCCCGAGGCATCGTTCTCTCCACATCAGAGAAAGGATTTTGGATATCAGATTAAAATAGACACATTCACAACCTACAGAACTCCAGCAACCAAATGAGGGTGAAAGTGGTTACCCTCCCAATAGTTTTACCTTCAGTAAGCAATGTTTCACTTTGCTGATCTTACCAGAAGTGGCGTGAAGTTATTGAGCTGGTAGGCTTCATTTTGATACAAGACATAAGATCAATTCAAAATAATCATACACTCTTTCTCAACATAATTTCTCAATAATGAATTTACTTAATTATACATGATTGCTAAACAGCAGTATTTCATTTTTAACAAATGATTTCAAAATATGATACTTCTTACAAATCTGAATAGTAAGAGGAAACAAACCTTTCTTTTAATAAGTTCTAGAAGTTCACTTTGTTCTTTCACAAAAAATGCATGTTGAAATTCCATTTCATTATTTTCATTCCGCAAGCCAGATTTTTCATAATTCATTACTTTTCTGAAACCATCTGCAAATACAAAGATATCTAAAATCATTAAATATATATATATATTAAAGCAGATGTTTACACTATATAAACCAGACATAGTTAATTTTTCAATTCACAATTTACTAATTATCAACAAAATTTAAAATATTTTAACAAAATATTGATTCAATATAAAACATTTTAACTTATGGAATAATTTGTACTTTAATTTTCTTTCAATAATAATGCTACAAATAATAAGCAAATAATTTATAAATAATAAAGCTATTACACATAATTTCAAGTAAGGTGTTAAATATTCAATAGAAGAAACAACTTACACATATTTAGTTGACGAACAAAACTTGCCATATTGTTGTGCTTAAAGTATTGAGGCAATAACTCCCTAGCAAATCTGGCTTGGTCTTTTATTATAAAACTTACTCCACTCTAAATTAAAAATGATTCCATAATCAATTATTATAGCCTTTAAAAATTTTTAATTCTTTTGTACTTGTTAAGGAATTTTCATATTACAGTTATCATTATTTCAGAAATTGCATTTGACTTTTATTTATGAATGATAACTAAATTGAATAAAACATTATCAAATACAATATACATAAGACAAAAGTTTTCAGTTTTTACATTGAATTTTTGAAGCATTCAAAATATTAGTGCATTCAAGTAATTTTAAAATTTAAATATTTATATACTTTTATTTGCAAAATCAAAAAACATGATTTAATAGTTAATTATATTGATGATAATATTGAATATCATCAATAAACAGAAATGATTAACTTTGACATTCTAGGGGGAACCAATGACAAATTCTAATGTCAGTACTATTAAATCTTACAGATAGAAAACAAAAACTTTTATACAAACAATATAACCTTTTATAATTGTCAAATAAATAGTTCTCTCTTGTTAACAGGAAACAAGATGAAGACATCATTTGTTAAAACTTATGTTATCATAAATTTAAATAATGATTACATCATATTATTTTAAATCATTAGTGTGAAAAATTTTATGTTTATTCTGCAAAGAATAATAATTTTTTTCTTTTAAATATATCGCTAATATTTTCTGTATTATGAACAAAGAGTAATCATGAAAACAGAGAATATAATTCCATTCAAAATTATTATTAAAAAATTCACTATTAATAATTATATATAATTTACTTATAATCACATTATTTACAATGCTGAATATAAATTTTATCAAAATGGGAAATTATATAGGGAAATTTATCACATACATTTAATTTATTTCTGAAAAATAATTCTTAAAATTAAGGTACCAAGCAATTTTAATTTTTTCAAATAAGAAAAAAAAATAAACAAAAGCTTTGCATTAATCAAAAATATAACTTGGATGCTATACAGGAAATATTTTTATAGCTTTTAAAAAAAAGAATCCTTTACTAATAATTTAAAATAACCTAATTTACAACCAATAGAATTTAATAAAATTTTGTTTAAAAAATTGTACATTAGTTTATTTATTTAAATATCAGGTGTAGGGTCACATAGCTTAATTAATTATTTCATGTTGATCAGTACTTACATTCCTATATTATAGACTCAAACACACAAATTAGTTTAATACAAATATATAATATATTTATAGAATGTTAACTTTTTTATCTAGTTAAAATAATTAAATGATTAGTTCATAAAATATAAGAGTATAAAATTAAACACATACAGAAAATATTACATTCATCAATGTAAATATGAAATAAAAATCTCAACAACAAAAATTAATTTTCTTTTGTTTACAAGAGTTCACTTCCACCATTAAAATTGAAAGTCTTAAGTCTTCAAATTGCCAGGCTATCAGTATGGAAACAATTAAATGTGATACATTTTTCTTCTGGTACTATTTTATAAATATATATAATGAAATCCTTTGAATTCTGGGATAGGCAGGCTTTGATTGCCTGTATGGACACATTTTCTCCAATTAAATTCTGATAATCTGATTAGAACTTAAGATCATTAAATAAAACTGCATAGCAAACAATTAATATCAGAGCTGTAAATGAGCTTCCCCTATCTTAATTATCTTTTCTTTTTTTTAAAAAAAACACATGTAAATTTATTCCTTTTTTAGTGACAGAGTTGATGACAGATTTAAACAAAATTTTAGCAAGATTACAAAGTTAGTCAAGAACACTGATAACTGATTTGTCTGAAGCACACTTCCATCTCTTTCATTGCTCTAACAATTTCCAACTAGCCTTCCACCAACAAATTTTTCCCTCATCCACCCTTGATTCTTTTAGTCTATGTTTTATCTCCAAACATAAGTCAGTTTTTAATTCAAAATATATTTCTTTGAATAGAATTGAACTTTTGAATAAAATAAAACTACAATAAAACTAAAACACAATAGCCAAAACAAACAATATTTTCTGAAAAATATTGTTTGTTTTGGGAACTAATTAGACTGTTTCAGTGAGCAGTGCCCAGAGCAAGTTAGATATTATTCCTTCTTTGTTACACCATTGACTTCTTTATAAAAATGTAAAAAAAATTTCAGATATGTTTAAAAATTAATAAATTACATTTATAAATTCAAACTTTCTAATAAATAGATTTGAAAAAAAAAGAAAGAAAGAAGTTACTTTAATTTTCTTTTTAATTAAACTATTCAAATAATGCTCTAAGAAAACTACTGATTTTTGAAAAATATTTCCATAGAAATGTTTTGCAATGTTACAGAACTGAATAATGAATTATCCAGTGATCAAAAACAGCAAGAAAACACAACTGAAAAATATATGAGTTATACTAGTCAATAGAACAAAATTTTTAACAAATATAAATCCTTTCTGTGTAAATTAAAAATAAAAAAAAATACTTAAGTATTATATAAGGTAAAAATATAAAATTCAAAAAATACATTCTACATTGTTTAAAAATGATGGTATACATTTAAATATTTTTCATATAAATATTGATTCCTCCTAAAAATTATTATTATAATTTATTTACATAGTAACTTCTCAACAGTTTTATATAAGTACATATGCTTAGTTTTTAGAGAAACTCCAATCACAAATAAAATTTCTCTAAAATATTATTTTTCCTATTAATTTTTAAATAATATTTACAAAACACTTACTAAGAATTATGCTTTCTTATTTTTACTTATAAACAAGCATTTTTCAAAATTCTTCACCAAAAAATGGAGCATACACCACAAGTTTTTTAAATACAAAATCTCAACTCTCAATAGTATTACTTTCAATATATATCTTAGGTTTCTTCAAAACAAACAAATGAAAATTCAGCATTTCACAGATATATCTATGTAGTTATATGTACATATTTGTGAGACTTTTCAACTGAATTGATTCCTGTGAACAATAACACAATAGCCCAATTTTCTAAGTGTTTCTATTCTATGAAATATTTGGGAATTCATATACTATCAATATTTTCAAGCTTACAGAGAAAAATATGGGTATTTTCTATATTTCTATTAATAAAATCCAAAAAACAGTAATGATTTAAATTATACACTATTTAAATTTAATCATTTTTATGAAAATTACTTTTTTCTTTTCATAATTATTAAAAAAAATTATTGAACATTAATACCCAGAAATTTTGAAGTAATTTTTAACAATGTTAGTCATAATAAATCAATAGATACTGGTAATCAATAGAAAACATATTTAACACTTTATAACAATACCAAAGGATTAGTTTTAAATAAATACTATGTGGAACAAATATGAATATGTACTATAATTTTATCCAGAAAAGTCAATCACTCAAAAAAATGTGCAATAAATCATACACTGAATAATAATTTATATCCCCCATTTGAAGAGGATATGATTAAATAAGAAAAATTATATACACACTTTTAATATTATAAATGTCTTTTAATCAACTTTGTTTTTACCCAGATTTTTTTAATTTATATTTTGTTGTAAAAAAAAGCTAGGTGTATAGAATTAATGACACAACTTAAAAAAAATACTATAACTCTATAAATATTTTAAAGATATTTCCCTAGTTTTAAAATAATACTAATATAAATTTTTAAAAATTTGACTTTCATAACCTTTAAAATTTAACATTATGATGATATGAAAATTAAAATTCTTTACAGGGATTTAAATACTTTACATTTATACAGATAATTCAATAGCAGCTTATAACTCAATTAACATGACTTTATAAACAATTGCAGAAATTTAAATTAACATTTATTTTTTGTGCCACTTTTAAAATTTTATCATACACACAAGGTAAAATTTCTCCTAATTTATAGCTTTAAAAATTAGTAACATAAGTGTAATAGTTACCATATTAACATTACACTTTATTAACCAAAATAAAATTTAGATTTTGATAAATTAATAAAGGATTTTATTAATAAAGTTGCAAATGACAGCAAAACATTTAATAATTTACTCGAAGAATTTGCACCTTCAAAATATAAACTTTCATTTAAAATGGGCTATAATAAATTGATATATGACTTTATAACAAAAAAAATGAAAATGTAAGTATATTTAACCATAATATTTTAAGTGATTTGAGATTAATCACAACATTGCATATTTAATATTTGTCATCAAAATCATTTTAAGGAATTAAGTTAAAAGATATTAATCTAAAAAAAACAGCTAATTTATTTCAGATTATTTTGTGATTTCTCAATATTAATATGAATGAAAAAAAACCAATTATGATTACAAACTCAGAATTAAAATGTTTTGTTTTTATTCTTACGAAAACAGATTTATAATGCTCATAAATAATTATAATAATAAAATGCAACCTTTTCCTTTGAAAATTATTTTTAGAACAAGTTTTTCTGAGTTAAATAGAGATGCGTTATCAGAAGAAAGAAAGCCGAAAATATTCCTTAGCCGGAAAGTGGTTGATTCTTCTGCTTTTGTGCGCAACACGAAAATAATTATAAATAACATTGACGTAAGTGAAATTAAGCTACACTAAATTAAAAACCCAAAATTGTTTGTCGATAGAATTCATTAAATATTTTATCAAACAGAATATATTAGAATTTCTCCAAATCATATACCAAAATGAATAAATTCCGATTTTTTACTTACATCACTCCAAGCAATTAAATCATCACAAGATGGGTCTTCGACTAATTTCCATAGCTTTATAAGAAAAGCTGGAACATTAGATGAATTTATATCCAGCGTATGCATTGTCAATAATATAATCAAACAATATACATTACATAAGTACTTAACTTTTTAATACATCGCACAGTCAAGTACCCGTCACGAAACTAGTAAATACATAAATAAAAATAGTCATTCCCTAATGTTGCCAAACAAAAGTGGAGTAAATTTGATTCGGCAAATAATTTCAGTCAACAATGTAATCAAATACTATAACTTCAAACAAAAATTAATTTAAACTTCAGCTTTTATTTTTAACATAAATGTCGATACGCCATATCTTTATTAAATTGCATATATGTTATTCAAACAGAGTTCAAAATTTCAGTAAGGATTGAATATTTTAGCAATGACACGGACAAGAATCATATTTCCGAGAAAGACAGGACTTGATATTTTAGGGACAAATTTTGTAAATTAAAAAATAACTAACAAAATTGTAAATTTATAAAAATTTCAACGATTATTTGATCAAAGTAGACTGATTGCTCATTTAATCAACTTTTCAATTTCGATATGAATTTTTTATATATACATTTTGTTCCAATTTGAACATTTTTTAAGTAAACAAAACATTTATTTAAAAAGTGTTGAATATTGCGCTAAGATAATTGTTCAATATCTGAACAGTACAATGTTTGACTGTATTATGATAATGTTTGTCTGTCAATTATAATCAGTCAGGACTCATAATATACACAGCTGGACAATTGCTAAGGACGGATCACAAACTGCAATGTAACATAACATTAAGCGAGACATGAGGCCTAGTAGGATAAATATAGTTGCCACACTGTTCAGACATTAGAATAAAGAATATTTATTGTTCTGGAAAGTATAAAAACTATGAAACATCTGAAAGAAAAAAATGTTCATTTGATGCTGCATACGGAAAAATGGAACAAAGCATCTAAAAGTCAGCAGGCACCTTGAAGAAAGGTATCCATACAGGATATGTCCACTGTGGAGTATGATGTAACATTCCAAACGTCGTCTCATACTTTGCACAACATTATCCAGCAGCTGTTCACGCAATTTATCCCATTCCTCTGGGAGTGCTCGGATGAGGGTGCTTTTGTTTGTCGGAGGATAGTTTCGACCAACAACTTGCCACCCCAAAGCATCCCACACATTTTCAATAGGGTTTAGATCTGGAGAACGTGATGGCCATACGATGCGTTGAATACCCTCACTGTCTTGACAATCCTGAATAGCGAGTGTTCGATGATATGTTGCGTTATCGTCCATAAAAACAAATTTATCACCGTCAGAACCACGGAAAAGACGAACATGAGGAAGTAGAACTTCATTAATGTATCGTTGGCCAGTCATAGTTCCATTCGCAACCCCATGTAAGGGAGTGCGGCCATTGATCATGATGCCGGCCACACCATGACACTACGTGTTGGATATCGGTCCCTTTCCTGGATATTTTCTGGACGATAAGCAGTACCACTCTCGCGCCAGATCAGTTGGCGTCTACAATCCGATGACAGACTGAACCTAATCTCATCTGAGAATAGTACGCATGCCCAGTCCTGTTTAGTCCAATTGCGATGATCACGACACCATTGCAAACGGGCAGTACGGTGCTGTCTGGTCAATGGGACACACACAACCTGAGGCAGCAAGAAATTGATTTGCCGCCTGCTGAGCTGTGGTGCGCCTGTTCTTTTTTGCTTATAGGACGATATATCTGTCTTCTGCAGGCGTCGTACTCCCCCGTGTCACCTACTACACATTCCAGTAGTTTTAAATGACTTTCACAACCGTGTGAGCGGTGTCGAACTCCCTGGCAACATCTGTTATTTTTCGCCCTTCTTCGATCTTTCCAATAATTCGGCCACTCATTAAAATCATCTAAGTGATGTCGGGAAGACATGCCAAAAATTTCAAGTTCGTCTATTAAATCTTTCCTGTAAAATTTTGACTTGAAACAACAACTACCCACACGCGTCAAAACCTTTAAAGCTCTTATGAACGCTATCACGGGATGAACAGACGTGGAAAAAATTTTGCATACGTATACTTCTTCTTACTATATCCCGCACTTATTCTAATTTTCCACATTTTGCTTCCTTTTATTTAGTGGCTGCTATGGGTGATAGTGTTATCCGTCCTTAGCAATTGTCCAGCAGTGTATATTATGGATCACGTGAATTCTTCAGCTCACTCATTCTGAAAATCTATGTTTTAAATTTTATTTAGCAAAATTACAAATTTGTTACAATAGTGTTATTTAATCTTAAATACAATATTATATAACACTTAAATTAATTCAACATAATGTTCTCGACTATAATCTGATTGTGTTGGTTCTAAAGCTTTTTCATGAGTTCTGGAGTGTTTTGAATTAAGTGCATCAATCTCACCTCTAATGGTCAATTTCAGATAACATGATATATAGGGTAGAGTCCTATGGATTTTGTCCTTGATGAAACCTCATAAAAAGAAGTTCCGCATATTTAATTCTAGATTATATAGGGACTTATCTATCTAATGAAATTTTCTGCATTCAATACAATCAAACGGTTAGAAAATGTCCACATGAAGACATCAGCAGTTCTTAGATGATGAGATTCATCTGAATGAAATACTACCGGAGTGCCATGTTGACACAGCTCGTTTCTGGGCCAAACTCGATGTATCAGCACATATTACAACTGCAAACTAAATTAAAGGGTTTTGTTTGTGCTCCTACTTCACTAAACAAATTAGAAAAAAACCAACCTTTCTTTAATAATTAATATCAAATTTATTTAACATGGCATAGCAAATAATCTACGTAATAATGAGAAAGTCTTTAGAAAAAAGACTTACTTAAAGAAAAAGAGCTTTACTACAGCAACTATTTTCCATCTGTACCTAATATTTTTTGCATTTTATTTTGTTTAAATCATAAAAATACTGTCAACTCTAAGGAGCCACAACTCTACCTCACTTTAAAATCTACATAAGTAAAAAATGGGGAAAAACTACAAAAAATCCTGGTTAGTCACGCTCTAACAACTCTCAATATTTCACTCTTGTCACCTTACCGTTAAAAATATTGGAGTAATTATCGCACGATTACAACTTCACTATGGGTCCTTTTCTTTTCAAAGTCTGAACTGTCAAGCGGAGACAATTCTTCGATTATTCTGATAAATTTTTATATGGTAAATAATCCATCAGTTAGGATCGATGATTTCATATTGTTTGTTATTTATATATTGCATTTATATATGATAATTTATATCAAGTATTCACCTAAAATGTCAATATATGTATTATTAAAATATGGAAAAATTATACTTAAGCATTCAAAATCGGGAACTTAAAATACTTTCTATCATGTTTTTTCGGCCAACATGTGTTTTTAGCATTATTGTGTTAAATATTGGTTAAAAATGTCTTGGTTTTCATTGTCGAAGCCCCTAAATGAGAGTTTTATCCTGGAACTACAAGATTCAATTTCGTAATTCCCATATTTCAGCAGGTACAATTATAAAAATCTATGTATATTTTTCATATGTTTCACTGTCGACAACTATTGAATTCGAATTTTGCTCTATTTTAAAGCCATAACTTGAAAAATATTATTTTATAAATTATTTTTCAGGTTATAACTTTATTTTTTCTAATGCCCGGCCACATAGGGATTTTTTCACTATTTGATTCTTCGAGGATCTTTGACGCAGCAAGTTTTCAAAATTTGAAGCATATTTATGCAGTGAAGCACTCAGTGGGTGAGTCATGGTCGCCCTGAATGAAATTTGGGCTGTCATAATTTAAAAACAGAGACCAAACAGAAGATCCCAAAATCATGGCCTGCCACCTTCAGATGCATTATTTAAAACCGAGGGTAGA
Organism: Latrodectus hesperus; assembly: GCA_037975125.1. Taxonomy (NCBI): domain Eukaryota; kingdom Metazoa; phylum Arthropoda; class Arachnida; order Araneae; family Theridiidae; genus Latrodectus; species Latrodectus hesperus. The sequence continues at coordinate 56,075,436 of CM075850.1, read as the reverse complement.
GAATCCAATTTTTTCACCATGTCTGTTGTATAAATGAGCTAGAGGTGAGAATTTAGAATTCTGACTTTTTTTTTTAGCTTTATTGCTGTTTTTCCTATTCTAAGTTTAATTTTTCTTTATATTTCTATTTAATTTAATCCTGGTGTTAAGAGTACGCCTATTATAGTTCTTTCCAACTGAGTTAAGTGAGTACTATTAAATATAATATATATATATATATATATATATATATATATATATATATATATATATATATATATATATATATACTTTAGCTTTTTGGATTTGAGCAATATTTTGTTTTTATGTTATGATACTCTCCAAAAGTGAATGAAATGGGGGCTGATGTGGCATTCGTGGGCTATTCACCACGCACAGCAAAAAAACTTCTTCAAATACACTAGACTTTGACGATGATATTTCACTAACTATATTATTATCATTTGAATGCGGTGTGAAAAGTTTTTTGATTTTCCTATGCCCCAAAACTGACAAAGGAGGAATTCCGAAATGCCTCTTTCACTTAAAAACTGAACAAGATCAGATTATCACGAATCCAAACGGTATAACCGAAGTCATATTTACTCGTCATGGGAAAATATTAATTAAAAGAAATAACCCAGAAACTGACACAGAGATTAGTTGTATCCGACGTATTCTTGGAATTCCTGTAAAACCGCAAATTCAAAAAGAGAGCAATACATCAAAATTTACATTAACAAACATCCCAATAGACTTGGATTTAAACCTGATCGAGGAGGAAATTAAACGAAACGAGTTATTAGTATCAAACATAAGATGTTTCACTAAGAAAGGATCACCCGAGCTTTCTGAAAATATACTTATCACCATTTACGGCTTTGATATACCAAAAGAAATTAGTTTATTCTATTTGCGATTAAAAATAAGACCTTTCGTTGATAAAGTTCGCCAATGTGGCACATACTATAAATTCTCCATCCAACTAAGCAATACAAACTGAAAACTTCAATATGCAAACAATGCGGATCGGCACATGAACACAAAACATGCTCTTCTAATACAATTATATGTGTAAACTGCAAAGACAATTATTCAGCTGACTATTTATCGTGATCATATTGTCTTGAAGAAAAAAGATTTCTAAAGTTCAAAGCAGAAAGCAGATTATCATTCATCGAGGTGAGGGGACAATTCAAGTCACCTAAAGATTCTTTCGCTGGAATTATCCGTTCGGCACAACCTAGTGGGATCAACAAGACAAAAATTGAAGAAGGTATCAATAAAGCAGTATCCAGAGTGACAGAATCATATAATAACATATTATCAAAACTCACTGCATCTTTCGAGGCCAAATTACTAGCTCTACAAACTAGACAGGATGAAATGATGACAAAAATATTCTGATTAATAAATAACCCAATTGAAACATTTGCATTAAAAGCACAGGAACAGCTTGAATCTCCTAAACGAAAGTCTACCCCTAAAAGTTCTGAGCTAAGATCTTCCCAAAATAAAAATGGATCAAATGCTAATTTAATCCCAGAAATATCCAAGGACTTTAATTTCGGATTAACCTCTGAAGTCAGTCGAACAATAAGTGAGTACTTAGCCATGGAGGAAAGCCCTAATAGTCCTCCATAGCACAAATACACAGATACTACTTTGAGGCGCTTTCAAATTTTCTGTCTGTTTTTATATCATTTTCCTATATCTTCATGAATAATAAGTTTTCTGTTCTATTCTGGAATGCTAGAAATATTTCTAACAAGCGCCCATATTTTAAGTTCTCTTGTTTTACTTCAACAAGTGTTATTGCTATTCAAGAAACTGTTCTGATAAAACAAGACCCTTTCTTAGCACAAATTTCAATGAATAAAATTATATTTCGGAGTGACACAGAGACCGTGGTCGGGGAGGAGGTCTCCTAACTGCCACAGATAAATCATATCCAACTCAAATCTACATGTCTTCCAGATGAAGATCGGGAACTTTTGGTTGTAAAAGTATCTTTTTCTTCTTTAACTCTTTTCATAATAAATGTATACATCCCTACTGGAAAATTTTCAAGCGATTGGTTAAACAGTATAATCCAAAGAATCAGATTACCTTTCATATTGGAGATTTCAAAGTTCGACATATTGATTTTGGGATTCTATCCAAATCTCCTCAAAGTCTAGAGTTCTACGATTGGATACAAGAAAGTAACTTTTGACTCTGGAATACTAAAGTTCCCACGCATTTTGGTCCACATCATTATCCCTCTCTTATTGATTACTGCATAGTCTCATCAGATATCTTTCATTTGTGCACTATCAATATCCATCCAGATTCGTTTGGTAGCGATCATGTACCTATGAAGACGATTATTTCTATCAGTGGTAAAAACCCACAATGGCTAGCGTGGATTCTGTGGACTGACTTTTTTACTTCATTTAACTGGCAGTTAAATAACAAATTAGAAACTATCAACAAATTCAGTGATATCTGTCAACATAATTTAACTAAATTTCGAAAATTACAAAAGTTCCCGTATAAATCCTACCGTCCTTGGTGGAATTCAAAATGTAGCTATCTATTAGGACAAAAAAGAAGACTTTGGCGTATAGCCAAAAGGTCTTGTAACGTGAACTCATAGATACAATATAAGAAGATTGCAGCCAAACTCCACTCCTACATATTATCATGTCTCGCTGTTTCTGGGAGAAAACTGTGTCATCTGCCGGAGAGACCAAAGATATTTACCGTATTTTAAAAAGTCTTCAAAATAGAGTATCCATATGCACAGACTCATATATATATATATATATATATATATATATATATATATATATATATATATATATATATATATATATATATATATATATATATATATATAATGGAAGGATCCAGAGCAATAACTGACGTAGTCGCTCAAGCAAATCTTTTTGCAAACTATTATTCTACATATCCTATTTCTGAAGGGATACCACTAGATTTCAGCACAGACTTCAAGTATTTATGCAACCAACCTTTTTCATTGACAGAACTACAGCAATTACCCAATGCAGAAACACATAAGCTGGTCCGGACAAAATCTCGGCAAAGATACTTCAAGGCATAGATCATAATAAACTTAACTGTCTCATAAATATTATAAGTAAATCAGGGATTATAGGAATAGTTCCAAAGATATGGAAAAAATCTATTACTATTCCCATTCTAAAACCAGGGAAAAGCTCTGATGACATCAAATCCTACCGACCTATTTCTCTATAGCGTTCTTTGTAAAATTGTTGAGCGCATGACGGCTCACCAACCATATATATTCATCACCGATCCTCAGCATAAATCACCATGGATTTTTGCCAAATAGAGGATGCGACAGCATATTATCTATCATCCATCATTCAATTATATTTGCTCGATCCTTCAAAAAGTTTATTGGGTGTGTCACTGTAAATATTGCAAAAGCTTATGATTCAATTTGGCAGGATGGCCTAATTTTAAAGCTATTAAATGCAAATATTAAAGGTAATAAAAATTGGAATTCATAATTTCATCATAAATCGAAGTTCCCAAGTTAAATGGAGGGGTGAAGTATCAGACCAAATGTCCTTCCATAGGGGGTCCCTCAAGGAAGTGTATTATCTCCTTTCCTTTTTACCATATTTATGACAGACATTTATGAAATAATTCTCGATGGCCTTGAGTGCTATATTTATGCAGACGACATAATATTACTGTATAAATCTACAAACCTAGAAAAATTAGAAATCAAAATGACAAATACTCTTATCAAACTATAGGAGTGGTGCCAACAATGGAATCTCATTGCGGATCCTCAAAAATGTTCAGCCATTAACTTCTGGACAAGGAGGAAATAGCCTAAATTCTATTTATGTATTAATCAGCAACCTATTAGATTACCAGCATGTACGAATTTTAGGTATGTATTTTTCATATAACTTGACTTTCCGGCATCATTTCATACAAAAGTGAAAAGCCACTCTAAAGAAGTTGAATGCCCTGAAAGCAATTGTAAGCAATATGTGGGGTGCACGAACATTTCACCTAATAAAGATAGCCCAGTCTCATATTGTCAGTGGGTTGGATTATGGATGTCATGTATTCGTCACTGCCAGTAAATCAGACCGAAGAATCCTAGAGACTCCGTATCACGCTGCTATGAGAATTGCTACAGGGTTTCCTAAATGGACACCCATCCCAATTCTTCTTCATGAAGCCGGAGTTCTTCCTTTATGAACAAGGCATGAGATGCTATCCTTGAGATTCTATATACGAAACATTTGAAAATGGAAAATTTACACCAAATAGCACAACTATCTCCTTGTGCTCTTTGGTGGAATAAAATATAATTCTATTTTTATATAATTCTAATATAATTCTATTTATAATTCTATTTTTCAGGACATTCAATCCCATGAATAGTGGCCAACCTCTGGCTATCACAGCAAAAGACTGGTTTTCTTCTCAAGGAATTCAAATAGACCAATAATTAAAAATCCCAATTTTAATTCCTCCGAATTGAAGAAACTCCAGTAATCTTAATAATCAAATACTCAGGCTTGCCTTTCCTGTCGAAAAATATACCCAAAGATATTATTTGTAATAGTTTTAATGAAAATTATAATTCTATTTTTCAGGACTTTGTGTTAAAATTTTTACCGACGCTTTAAAACAAGGCTCAAACCTGGGAATTGCAGTTTTCAATTCTAAAACCAATATATCGATATCAGTTAAAATAAACTCTCTAAACTCAATATTTACCGCAGAAGCACAATGGCTTTGCTTACTGTTGTTTCTATAATTTGTGTACAGTTAGAAAGATATATAATCTTCACTGATTCATATTCATGTCTCAAATCTTAATCTACTTGCAATCAAACATCTTTTGTTATCATTCAAAAAATTAAAAAAAAAATTTTATCAGCAGTGCAAACTTGTCAAGAGATACAATTAATTTGGATCCCGGGATATTCGGGAATCTAGGGAAATGAGATAGTTGATTCTCTAGCAAAATCCACAATTTTCAGCCCTTATTGTCTGCAATCTATATCTTCCGAAGACTTTGGATATTACATAAAAAAGCATTCCAGTTTAAAGGATTAAACAAGTGGGAAAATTGCAAATATGCTTCCAATTTCTCACACTTGATACTCAAAAGCAAAAAACACTTACTCTATTCCCAATCTCGTTTAGAAGATATATTGCTATCTGAGGTCCGTACCCGAGCCAATCCTACAAAATCTGTTCTATATAGATTCCACATTTCCCCCACTGACCGTTGTCTGTGGGGGAAGCCTGAAACTATCGATCATATTCTATTATCTTGCCCTTTATGTAATGACCCGAGAAATGATCTCCGTAAACTCTTGGGAATCGGAGCTTTATCATTTTCTTGGATGTTTGAACTGTCCGCAAATCCAAAAGTTAAAAATAGAGCTTTATACGAATTCACGAAAAAACATACAGATTTTGACATAATGATAATACATCATAAAAACGTCATCTAGTGCTTATCTATCATTGGAGAACTTTTGTCTCTGCTTATCGAAGAGGAACCATGTTGTAATCACATGAAACCTGTCTGCTAAGTGCTAATTTAGATCCAGTGACTTTGTATCAAATACAACCATGGAGAATCAACAAAAAGGATCAATCCAACAATACGATACCAATCAATCAACTATTTGTGTGTCTTGTCTTCTCAATGTGAGTTATAAGCAACTTTAGCAAAGAGCTCCAAAACTGCCGGCCACAACCAAACCCAACCCAACCCAACCAAGGGTATTACAATCACGACTTATTTTACGACCTCCAATAACTATTAACAAGCAGGAGAAATCTTCGGTTAGGTATGGAATAAAATTTAATACTTTTCGTCTTCATAAAAAGTCTACAATAAATAAATTTATAATAATAATGATAGTAACGACATCTTTCCTAATAAGAACACTGGGCAAATTATGACTATAATTACTTTCATAATTATATATTAATATATCATTATATCTCAACATAATTACCATAATTATAATCTCTCATAATTATAAATCATAATTATATATTAATATAAGTTGAAAAAACACAGGAAATCAAAAATTACTTTGTAGGATTTAAAATTTCACACATACTAGTGCTAGTTTATAAATAATACATTTATATTCTTGTGAAATTTTGCAAAATTAGCATGTAGATTAATATTCATTCGGAGCAATTCGAAAATATAAAAATAAATTTTTTGTTATTCAAATATTATGATACTAGACTTTGCAGCATAAAAATTTAAACTACCCTGACTTAAAAAAAAGACAAATTATTTGAAAAGAGAGCAAATTTTTATTTTTGCAATAAAAATTCTCATTCAAGGATAAATAAATTATCTCTATTTTTACACAAGGAAAAACCATGTAATTGTATTGATGTATTTAAATAAAGTAGTAATATTCATTTTTCTTTTGGTTAATTTGTGTAAAAAATTCATAATAAATATTTTAAGAGATCGAAAAACAATGTATATTTCTCAAAATCCAGTTTATGAATTTAAATTGCGAAATTGGTCACAAACTATACTTTAAATTTTTTTTTTTTAACTTTCCCAAATTATTCTTTATAGAAATTTCCTTTTAACATTATTTAAATTATAGATAACTAAAAAATAAAAAGATTTCAAAAATAAGAATATTAAAGCTATTTTTATGATTTCCTTAGCAAATCTGTTTCCATCTTCCAAAGACACAAGTCCATAAAATATGTTTTTCACTCCTTGTGATATAGTTTAAGAAAATCTTTCCCATATAAACACAGCTTTCACTAAGTAAACACTAACATCACTAATCATAATTTAAAAAATTAAATCATGATTTTTTTACTGATTTTGTTTATTAACAATTAATATTTGCTAAGCGTTCATAACCTGTAGGGAAAATTCTGTCTAATAACGCAAATTCCTTATTGATTTATGGTGACAATTGTGACAAAAACAAGCGAGTTTTTGATGACAAAAACAAGAAAGGGGTTTGCAAACATAAAAATAAAAAATTGGAATAAAATTTTTTCTTCCTCACTATATATAAAACATCTAAAAACAGCATTAAACAATTATATAACAATATTTATTTCGATTTGGTAGCAAAATTTTTCATGCCTCTTACAGTTTCGATTAACGGGTTATAGTGCATTTATATTTTTTCTGAAGTAAGCACTTTTATTGTAAAGAAAAATTTGTTATCGTGTAAAGAAAATTAATGTGTGGACAATATAAACATTTTTTGTGCAAAATATTTTTGTAAGTATTTTATTAAATATGGTCATGTTTATTAGTTGTAATATACCTCTAAACTTTTCTTTGTACGAATGCAACTTATTAAGCTTCTAGGCAAAAAATTATAGCTGGTGACATGGTTGCCTAGAATTAATGCAACATTGGTACACTTTTGCTTTATATACTAAACACGTTGCATGCGTACTATAGTATAGAACATAGATTGCCAAAGTGGTCCAGGTGGACCTCCAGGGGTCCATAGGACATCACACGTGGACGTGAAAAGAAAACACGGGTTCACAAGTTGTAATTGGGGGTCCACGAAAAATTTTCTGGTTTTCATAATAAAGAACAAAATTTTGGCTTAGATTTACCTACCAACGTTGGCAGGTAGCATCATTCACTAGGTAGGTACTCAAAAATATTCGAGACTCAGTTCAAACACAGAATTGAATAGAACAATAGATAATAGTACAAGTCGTACACCACATGTCAAGACTTGCTAAGTGCCGCCCGTGCTCCCGCTCGTCCAGAATGCTTGTTTGGACATGCAAAGGGATGAAATGTGTGTGACTTGCGCTGTGCTTGCAATCTACATTAGTATAAATACGAATGCCAAGAACAAAACGTTACTCATTTGTTTCCGGGATTTTGAACATAAAAGTGAATCAATGTCAGTGCTTGCAGTGCCAGAAAAAGTAAGTATCTGCCTATTTGTTATACATATTTTTATTGTATATTGTATATATATATATATATATCATATATATATATATATATATATATATATATATATATATATATATATATATATATATATGTATATACTATTTGAGTGTATTAGATAGTTATGTAGTAAAAATTAAATACTAGAGGTTATTCAAAACTTTTATAAGAAAACAAAAAGCCAGGGAAGATTAAACTTTAGGTACCTAGGTACTTTTTTGCTTAAAAATATTTATTTACGTGACGACGACGATTCATTAAAAGAGCGATGTTTCCGCGGGCACCTTTTTTATTGCGATAGTTCTATTCTGTTGTGTTATAATAGCCATATTCTGGTAAAATCGCATAAAAAAAACATTTTTTTACAATGACTATTTTTTATTGTTGATTAATATTTCAGAGTTCATTGTTGATTTTTCGTCAATTGTTGATTGTTTGTAATAATAAATGTTTACAATTTTGCATAACTACAAGCGTTATTTTGATAAGTAGGACACAAGAAAATGTGGTACTTTCCTTAACGTGGTTTTTTCTTAGCATCCCCAATTTAGAGTGATATTTTTTAAGAGTTTTGGGAATACACAGTGCAAATGTAGCAGCAGGGGGTCTACCGAAAATAGTAAAACTTTGAAAGTGGTCCATAAAAAAACAGTTTGGGAACCTATGGTATAGAATGACGGAATTTTAATTGTGTGACGGAAAAACTGAATGAAACATTTAAAAAATAATAATTCATCAAAAGCACTGTCGAAGTCAGTGAGAAACTCAGTTGAATGTTATTGAATACAATATTGTTATGAAGCGACTTTGCTTAACACTACTACGAAGATGCTACAAGAAAAGGCCAATAGTTTGAACTTCTTAGCTTTTGCCTCTTTTCGTCGTGTTGTTTGTATGTTACAAACGAAGGCTAAACTGAGTATTACGGTCAGACCTCAGTTTTACCCGGTTTAGATATAGTGCCGGAATTTCAATACTGTCTTTTATATTCGTTTTGTATTTCGCTGTGAATATGGCGTAGGAATTTCAATCATTACTTGTACTTGGCGAAAAAAAAATCCAAAAAATCGCCAAACTTCGACCGTATTACTCAGTTTTACCCAAACGAAAATGAGTGCAATACCCTGTTTCGATTGATTTTATCTATTTGGTAACACGTTAAGTTTTTTTTTTTTTTTAAACTGTTTCAAATTTTGATGTTGAGTGACATTGAATAAAAATTAATTTTTTTAATATCAATGACTGAACTTTAGACAATAAAAAGGAATTATGAAGAAATTTGTTTTTTTTCACTTATTTTTTATATATATAAGGATTAATTAGATAGAAAACTACAGTATAAAATGGATCCCGAATTACTAAGATTATACAAGTCTGAGTTGAACATCAAAACATTAACAAGCTGTAAATTCTGTAACGATCTATAAGGCGAGGATCAGTGTAGATTCTAGATTCTGCATGCACTCTAGATTCTGTCACCCTCTTCCATCCCTATTATATTATTATTGTTGCTTATTTTTTGGTTTTGGAGAGAGTGTTCTCAGAGAGGCAGCACACTGGAGGTGTGCTTGTGGCGGCATCCGCCAATGACATTGTCATGTTTATTAAGTTGAAAGTTGTATTCAAATTTATGTAAATAGTACAAATTATGTATATTTAAAATTAATCCTCATCATTAAAATAAATTAATCTAAGTTGAAATTGTATTGAATTGCTTTGCCACCATGGTATGCTACAATTCGGCAAATTATGCAGTGGATTTGCAGTTCTTAACTTCATAACTATCTGGAAGAATAATTTGCCGTTGAATGCTTCGAAGCCTTTTCGTTTATTACGTGGAATTGCTTAAAACGTCGATTACATAGCATAATTGAAAAAATTTAACATTGATTAATATGTTAACATTTTATTGCATAATAATTGCAATTCCAAATAAACTTGAAAATGAATTTTATAGATATGAAAAATAATTCATTAATTTCGAATCTTTGTTCAGAAAGAAAAAAAGACGAAATGGAAAATATATAAAAATAAATCATTTGTTGCAAACAAGCATTGTTCTAAAAAAATGACGAAATGAGACCACGTTAAAAATTTTAATGAATTTTCTTTATTGTTAATCCGCAAGAAAAAATGCGCTTTTGATAGAGATACAAGAAAATTTATTTTAATACTTTTCCAAAATGGAAGCAATATGAATGTCAAAAACATTATGGACGAAATAGCTTTGCTCAGAAATGCTGTTATGTATCCAAATGACATGGGTCAAGATATCGACACACGAATCGTATCTGGATGACAACAATGAAGATTTCCATCAGTTTTGAAGGAAAATTGCGACAAAATCAATAATGCGTAGTTAACACGCTTTTGGATAGCTCACGAATGATAGTTTTAAAAGTGTGACCACCAATTTTAACCATAAAAAAGGAAATTTATTTAAGGTGTCTTAAAATTATAATAAGAATGGACAAAATTAAACAATGTTTGCTCACATGGAGTAGCTTTCATGTTTGTAGAAATGAAAGGTTTTGTTATACTACTTGTGAAAATTATGTGGAAAGAAAAATTTGTATTCATTCATTGTATCATCCGTCAAGGGCTCTGTCCCGAGGATTTAAATTTGTCTGTTTTTGATCATGTAACAACAAAGTGCGAACTCGATGATGTTTTCGTGAGTTTATCCTGAAAGAAAGGAAGAGGGGGGGGGCAGGCAAAGTTACTTTTTTAATAAAATGTGCGCTTCTTTTCTGAAGGAAATCCATTTAAAACGTTTGGAATTTGGGAAGTTTGTTTTAAAACATCTCGAAGAAGAACAGCAAATTATTCTGCGATTTCTCAGTATTCTAGAATGAATACTGAGAATGGTGTGGAATTTGTGGAATTTTTAGTTTCTCCGACCGGGGTTATTTAAATAACTTAAATTTAATTTTTTTACGAACAAATTATTGTTACTTATTTCCTTCTTTCTGAAGAAAAAATTATCACATTTCATGTTAATATACAGGAATTACCAACTAAAATTAATAAAATGTTTTAAACTTTATCAGAATTAAAAATTTAATATCTACTTTGTGGGATTTTCATTCAGTGTTTTGATGATTTTTCAAGATAATAAAATAAAATATTGATCTTTTCATATAACCTCTTTTTTTAATTTTCCTGAAATACATTAATTGTTAATCATCTGTGTGTGAAATCTAAGTTGAAATTAACTATAAAACTACACAACATTGAAAACCAAATGTAAGAAATTTATTTCAAATGCAAGTGATCAAAATTATATTGTATTTTGGAAATGTACACATATATACCAATAAGCAATTGGAAATTTTACAAATTTATATGATTCGGTGTTCAGATAATGTTGTAGAATTGGATCAACTTACATTTGTGAACAAATAATTTTTATCATGAGTATAATAAAGTCAAAATGTCCTTCAAGGTTTACTGATATGCATCTAAAACATCTAATTTTACTAGCATCAAGAAAATTATCCTGATATAGATGGTTTATTGAAAAACAGCAAATTCAAAAGTCACTTATTAAATGCTTATGGTTTATAATTATTCCCCGTTAAATGTTTCAAGCTATTCGTTTTAATATTATGTATAACCTAACTGATTAAACTTTTATAAAATATTAATAATAAAGCTTAAGTTTAAAAAATTTAAACCCTAAAAAATTTTTTGTATTATTTTTTATATCTCCACTGTGCAAAATTCATATGAAGAAAATTTTATATTTGAGGTAAAAAATCACAAAAAATTAACCTATTAATAACATTTTCCCACTCTTTAATATTTAGTGAATTGGTTAACTATTTAATGACCCTACATTTAAATTAAATAAATTTGAATCATATTCATTATATAAATGCGCGCGATATATTACTTCCTCAAATCTAATACTAATTTCTCCTACTTAAATATCTAAGTAGTAAAATTATAAATGAAGAAAATTTAAACCATGTAATAATTATTTTATGTAAATTATATTAATTAAGCAAAAAATAGGAAATATAAATTGCAAAGTTTCAACAACTAATAAAAAAAATTGTGTTAGTTGTTGAGTTTCTGAAATTTATATTTGTGATTTTTCTATTTATTTAATCGTTTATTAATTGTTAAATTCTTACTAAAAATTATTTTTATGTTAAAATTTTAAATTTTTTTAGGTATCACTGCAGCTAATGATTGCGCTCCAAGATTAATTGTAACGAGGCACACGTTTCAAACACATATTCCGAACCATTAAAAACATCCAGGTCAAATAAGCAAACTGAACACTTAACAGTTGAACTCAAAACCAAAGCGAAAGACCATTTAATTACCAGTTTGGATATTTGGATAGCATTTGACATATTTGACGTTAAGAAATGCAGATAACATGTCCTTTAATTGGTTAATATTAAATATCTTCTAAATCAATTTTATTTTGATATTTCTTTTGTTTTCTTCATAATTAAAAACAAAGCTCTATTTTTAAAAATAATAATTTAAACGAATAAAATCAAAAAAAATTTTTATTTTTCCAAATTTTTTTTTTAAATTATAAATTTAGAAAAGGGTTAAACGAACTTGAAATTCAAAATGTTTTTATAGAAGAATAGTAGATATGCAATAATGATTTTTCAGGTTTCTCTCAAATATAGCTCATAATTGAATAAACAAACAGGTTAATTTGACAACATTTATCTGTCTACCTTTGAATTGATCAGCTTAGAAGCTAATTATAAAAAAAATAATATCTAAAATACCTACATATAAAGTAAAAATCTACAATATGAGCATCAAGTATCGTTTTTCCAAGAATTTGTGTAGGAATTACAACGTTCGAAGTGAATTTGCCATAAATTAGTTTGTAACCATGTTTGAAACATAATTATTATAAAATTCCTGTCTCACTCGTTTTTCATTCCAATAACATCCATGTATGTAAAAGTTATCTAAACGCTTCTTGCAGACATACAATAAAATGTGGAAATTTTGTTTAATATAAAAATCTTTTAATAAAAAGTAGGGTATTACCTTAGAATTTTTCACTTAGTAATTTTTATGTACTTTTATTTATCATTTTAAATAGTAAAACGGTAAGGAGAGAAAAGAATCCTATATCATTTTACAAATTAAAAGGGGGGATAGTACCCATCTCTACAAGCAATAATTACATAGGAACATAGGGTCGCATTCCACTCAGAGAGGCAGAAAAGAGGAAAGTAGAAACGTATCAAGAATCCATCACAAATTTACTGTATGCAAATTTCCACAGAAAAAAAAGCAGCATTTTGTTCTTATTGGTTACTTGAAAAAGCTAATCAGAGAAGTTGTCTTTTAAAAACGCAATGAACACGTTTGATTTGACAACAATGCCCACTGTACAGCCCCTCATGGACACCAGCAGAAATTTTCCATGAACATCTGGGCAGGTATCCTTGGTGATTACCTGGTAGGATCTCACAACATGTCAGACCGTTTGGCCGGTTCAATATACCATATCTTCTTGGAACAAGTGCTTCCCAGTTTATTGCAGGCTGTTCCACTCTCTATCCTGAGAGACATTGATTTATGCACGATAGAGCTCCAGCACAGTTTTCCATCACGGTCTGTAACTTTTTGAACATAATCCGAACAATGGATTGGACGTAGAGGACTTGTGGCTTGGCCTCCTCGCGCACCAGACCTCAACCTATTGGATTTTTTCTTTGGGGAGCACATGAAATCTTTAGTGTACGAGACGACTGTGGACTTAACGAAGATCTCATGGCTAGAATCGTTGTTGCAAGGGACAAAATTAATACGGCTCCAGGAATCTTCGAGAGAATGCACAAGTCGTTCCTTCGCCGGTGTTAACTGTGCAACGACGCGCAAGAGCTTCATTTTGAAAATTTGCTGTGAGGTCTTCACTAAACAATAAATATGATTGTGAAACTTTTAGTATTATTCATTCGCTTACCCAACACTGTTGTAAGTGTTGGGCAGCACTGTCAAGTGGGAATTCCCCGTTTCTGCCTCTCAGAGTGGAGTGCGACCCTATGTTCCTATGTAATTATTGCTTTTCTGGATGGGTACTATCACCTCTCTTAATTTGTGAAAACAATATAGAATCACCCTGTGTTTGTATATATATACAGGGTGTCCCAAAAGGTCATATCCAAACGGCACACATGATTGTGTCAGATCACGAGGGAGCAAAATTACACAGGAAGGGGGAGTTTTTAACGCGATCGTAATCCGCCAGAAGGCGATAAGCGCCAGAGGCAAGCGTGAGCAGTCTAATCATTCGAAACTTGGACGTGGCAGAGAAAGGATGAACCAGTACAGCAATGCAGAAATGGTACGCATGCATTACATTTATGGCGCTGTAGATGGCAATGGACGAGCAGCTGTTTACATGTATTGACAACGGTTCCCGAACCGACGTGTACCCGACCATAGACTGCTCGGACAATTACATCGCCGTTTTCAGGAGGCAGGATCGTTCAGAATCAGCAGCCGGCAACGTACAACAAGGATACCGAACATCGAGAACGCTGTAACCAAATCACTGGATTGGCAGAGGAGGCCCGGTACCATGGCCACCGCGATCCCCTGGCCTAACCCTTCTTTAATTCTACCTCTGGGGATACCTGAAGTCTAGTGTACCAGATACCCGTTCCATCGGACATGAATCTCATGCCACGTATCGTTGAAGTGGCGGCACGTGTCCGGGAGACTCCCGGCCAATTTGAACCAGTTCGCGATTCCATGCATCGCCGAACAATTTTGAGCACTTACTATGAGTTGTAGCATTTTTCATTTCCATTTGGTTTTGTTTTGTTGTAAAATAGTAATTTCTTACACCGTTTGTTATCCTTTCTTTGCGTGACGGTCACGATCGAGTTTCCGACCCCCCTTTTCTATATAATTCTGCTTCCTCATGACCTGACACAACCATTTTGGAGATGACCTTTTGGGACATCCTGTTCAAAATTTTTTAAATCATTGAAAAAACTAAAAGGATTCAATATTTTATTGGATTTAGTTTGTATATCATTAATTATTCATCGATATAGCTTTGCACTGATTAATTGATATTATATTGATTTTCTAATGGTTAATTATTTCTTAATCTATCATGAATTCATTGATTATGATTAGCAGATTTCTTAAAAATGTTTGATCTCTGATTAAATATGCTTATAAAGAATTAAAATCATTTAAGAAAAGTTGCAAATTGTATTCCTATTTTCTTTAAAAATAGTATAACCCATAACAATAAAATTGAATTAAAAATATAAAATTGTTGGGAGTGATATTCCTTCGTTTTTATACTTTAATTCTAAATAAATTGTATCATTTATAGATTCCAGTTTTGTAATGAATATTTTTTTTTATAAAATGTTCCCTGTTAATAATATAATTGAATCAAACAGTTTATACACTTAAAAAATTATAGAAAAAAAAGAAACTATAGATTAATATTTTAAATTTTTTAGCTTTCACAGGCACTTGGAAAGTTTAAATATAATAAATTTAATTATAAGAAGTAATCAGCGTTAAAGAAAGATTACCTAAATACGCAATTATAACAAAATAGCTATCATAATACATAATAAATTAAATCGAGAAAAGATTAAATTGCTTTTTGACATTTATTCCATTACTATAGTTTCATTCGCCCCGATTTTACTAATTGCTATTTTTCTTGATTTCTGATTTTACAGAATTGCCCGAATCTTGTTTCGTAAGTGATAAAATACTGATAAAGTAAAAATCAATTTTGGAACAGGTTTGAGAAGGCTAACTTAAATTCGCTACTATTTGAATGTTTCGTAGGTAGTTAGTAACAAGAATTTTCAGCTAAAGAAATTGACGTAAAATTGTGTGTGTGTGATCCTGGTTCGTGCATCAGTAAATGAGTGCGTAAACGCAGGGCTTTACTTAAGCAAATATTTGATATGAGAAAGAAATCACTCGTGTATTTCCAGCTGAATAAAAACAATACATAGATTTACTAGCATTATGACAAATGATAATATTTTTCTTCTTAAAATGTTTATTTTCCATTATTGAAATAATATTAAATTACACAAGATAAATTTTATATGTAGATAGATTATTGAATTTTCTTTAATATTTCTTCCCGGTATTCAAATATTCTTCAAATTGTGTGTGTATGCCACATCCAAAAACTGTTCTAATTTTATTAATTAATTCATTCATTGTCGTGTGCCAGCCAGGCTGGCAATATGGGGTTGCGCTGCACCACTTTTTCAACTGAACCATGTTTTGATGTGGAGTCCGACTTCCTCAGTACATACGTGGCATAGGGACCCCTTTTATAGGGTAGGCAACCATTCACACCTCATTCATACAAGGAAAGGACAAAGACAGGATAGAGAGAGAAAGTACATCCATGCCCGAACCGGGATTCGAACCCAGGACCTCCTTATCCGTAGTCATGCACGCT
Source organism: Latrodectus hesperus (assembly GCA_037975125.1). Classification (NCBI taxonomy): domain Eukaryota; kingdom Metazoa; phylum Arthropoda; class Arachnida; order Araneae; family Theridiidae; genus Latrodectus; species Latrodectus hesperus. The sequence continues at coordinate 56,059,009 of CM075850.1, read as the reverse complement.
GACCACTAGACAAGTTGGTTGGCTAATTTTAATAATTTGTCTTAAGATAAACAAACAATTTGTTTATTGTAATAATTGAAATAATGAGTTATGTGTGTCTATTTGAAAAATGATGAATTTTTCACGATAGCTTAAAATACGTGTAGTCGAAAAATGATATAAAAAAGTAGTTTTCATGTTTTTTATAAGTTATAAAGAGCAAGAGAATGAAATATGAAGTTTTTTCACAAGAGAAAAATCTATTGAACATTTCTAAATTAAGTTACAACACCTACAGGTTATTAAAAATAATAATCAAAACTAGAGCTTAAAGAATATTTAAATTGTTAAAAAAAAAAAAAAAATGAAAAAGTGGTAATTTGAAATATGCATTGTTTTCAGTGTATATAAGTTGCACAAGAATTATTTTTTGAACTGGAAACAATATCTAGCAATGAAAACTTTGAGGCCAGTAGCACAAGAATATCGAAAATAAAACTATTTTATCCTTAGCTAAATTTTTCAACTCATATAAAGTTAGGATTCCTGCAAATATTATTTGCTCATCATGATCTAGAGGTAAGACCAAGATTTCCGATGTAGGAGGTCCTGGATTCAATACTTTCACTTTGAATATATTTCTGCACTCACGTCGATCGAGATGGAGTTTTCTATCCTTGCAACTAGTAAACAGGGTCCATTATCAATGAAGAAAGCTTCTAAGAAACAATATACATGTCAGATGTTTAAAAAATTAAAAGAGGATCTCGATTATTGGGCTATCGAAAAAGAGATGAATGGCAAAAGTACGTAAATCAGTGAAAATTGCATATCCCGCACATTTGAATTGATTTTTTTCTTCAAAATTATTTAATTTTCTTTCTGTGAGAAATACTAACAGTCATTAGGAATCACATAATTACACACATTTCTTCCATTATAACTCTAAATGTCAATATAGAATTTCCTACAGCAATTTTCTTCATCGTTATCCCAATTAAATTGATGAAGTAGTTCTTCAACTCAGTTCAAATGACAAGACTTCACCATGCTATGAACTTAAGAGTTAATTCCTATTCACACACACACATCTCAGTTATCAAGTAAAAAATTCTTTCTTTACTTAGTCGTTAGTTTTAAACTCGTTGCGTGAATAAGCAAATAGATTTTAACTAGAATTAGCATGATTAAAAATTTATATATTTGCAACTATAGTTAATATACACTACTGGCTATTAAAATTGGTACACCAGGAAAGCGGCACACCACACACGTGAAATTTTCACGACAGGTAGAACTTGCTGTGATATGCAAATGATTAGATTTTCAGCGCATTCATACAAAGCAGGCGACAGTAGCGACATCTACAATGTGTTTAAAACCAGAGATTTGACAGCAGTTTTCTCATACTCAATTTCCGTTTCAACGTTGTTTTCGGCAAAGAAAGTTGTTGTAATGCCTCGAGTAAGAAGAAGAAATGCCTATTAGCACGTGTCTGACTTTGATCGAGGAAGGATTATAACCTACCGGGATTGCGGTTTATCGTACCGCAATATTGCTGCTCGCGTCGGTCGAGACCCCATGACTGTTAGCAGAATATAGAATCGATGGGTTCAGGACAATCATACGGAACGTCATGCAGGATCTCAGCGACCTCCCTTCACTAACAGCAGAGAAGACAGACATCTTATCCGCATGGTCACAAGGGATCGTACAGCCATGTCACGAACCCTGAGTCGAGAAATAAAGTGATTTGCAAGGTAATAAGTTTCTGCTCGAACAGTTCGACGACGTTTGCAGCAGCGTGGATTGTCTGCACGGCGACCATGGCTTCGGCTACCATTGACGCTGCGTCACAGACAGGAGCGCCTTCAATGGTGTGATCAGTGACGAACCTGAACGCGGGAATGGCATCACGTCATCTTTACAGATGAATTTCGGTTCTGTATACAGGACCATGATGGCCGCATCCATGTTTGGAGGCATCGTGGAGAATGCGCATTGCCAGCTTGCATTGGACATCGCCATACTGGCCCATCTGCTGGAGTGATGGTATGGGGTGCCATTGGATACACGTCTCGATCACCTCTTGTTCGCATTACCGGCACTTTGAACAGCAACCGTTACATTTCCGATGTATTAAGGCCCGTGGCTCTGCCCTATCTTCGAGGCCTCCCTAATGCTTTGTTTCAACAGGATAATACACGACCGCATGTTGCCCATACTGTTCTGAACTTTCTTGATACAGAACAGGTTCGACTGTTACCCTGGCCAGCACGTTCTCCTGATCTGTCACCCATTGAGAACGTGTGGTCAATGGTTGCCGAGCGATTGGCACGCCATCACTCACCATTCACTACTGTCGATGAACTGTGGCATAGCGTTGAAGCTGCATGGACTGAGATCCCCGTACATGCCATACAATCTCTGTTTGACTCCATGCCTAGGCGGATAAATGCTGTTATTGCAACCAGAGGTGGCTGCTCTGGTACTGATTTCTCAAGATCTATACATCCTAATTTCCTGTAAATCTAAACACTTGTTCTTTCCATTATAATGTATGTGTCCAATAAATATCGTTCTGTTATTTGCATTCCTTCTTGGTGTAGCAATTTTAATGGCCAGTAGTGTATTTTTAAAATCTACGTAAATAAAATACTAATTGTCCGCTGAAATTTTACCCAGAGAAGTGAGAGTGGTTGCGAAGAATGGAGTGAAACTTCCATCAGAATATACAGGCCTCTGGCTAACTTAAAAACTTTCATTTCGAAATTTTGATTACAGCTTTAGTAATCAATTTAAAATAAAATTAATACTGATTTAAATTCTCTGTAAAATTACTTATGTTGCGATCTAATCAATTTAAGTGATCTAACTATCACAATTCTGTGTTCTAGAACTCTTCTCCTTTCAAGAAAGCGTGTTCTTTTTCTTTTTTTAAATTGTCATCTTGCGTTGCCATTACGATTAGAGAAAAATATTTACATTATTGTATATCCCTTTCTTTCAACATTCTCACACTGTAATGAACTTAAAATAAATAAATAAATAAAAAGTAAAATATATTTACTGTTCTTTGACTTTTGAAAAAGTATCTTTTCTGCCTAGAGAAAACATTTTCATACCAATGTGTAAGCAGATGGAAATACAATAGAGCACAGTTTATTTTTTGTTAATCTGTACATAAGTTTTCAATCGTAATACAAAACATCGCTAAATAGGATAATACTAAGGAAATTATTTTGTAATGTACACATTTTTATGTGTTAAACAGTGGAACTGCATATTTTCAGATTGAAACCAAAATTTCAGTCAAAAACGAATTTTTAAAAAAATTATTTGGGTGTTTATTTTGGTATGGCATATAAGAAAAAACTTGTTTTTCTGTTTACATGGCTTTAACTTAATGTTTCTCATAAGTTCAGTATAACTGTACACATTTTCAACTAATAAAATCTAAACATGCGATAAATTAAGTGTAAACTATAAATGCATTGGACCAGAGGTAAAATAATTCAAACGAAAGATAGTGCAAAGCGGGTACAATCAGTTAATAAGATAAATATAAAATTACGGAGATATTTTAAAATACATTTTAAGCAAGATCAGATTAATGCAATAAAAGAAATTAAACACGCCAGCTTTTTATATTTTATATAATTATTTTACAAGTGCTGTAATGCTAGTATTAAGACGGTGATTTAAAAAAAGATGGGGAAAGCAAACCAATATAGAACAATGTAAAAAAAGTGTTTTCCCAAAAGGTATTGTCCAAAACTAATAGCAAATGCCCTAACGCATTTGCATATGATGATTATGTAAATGTCAGAATAATATTTCTGTTGATTTATCAGTAGAAAATAAGCAATAAGCATACAAATGTATTTTGAGGAAGAAGTAAAGAAAGCTGTTACACAGCCAAAAAAGTCAACAATACCTGCTCTTTGAAATCATCCAAAATTATGTTATAACGTTCGAGATATACTGCATTTAATACTAAAATAGATGTATTTTATTTATGCAGCATCAAATACTAAGATAGTACCAAAGATCATTACACTTTTTTCTTACAAGATATTACATAATTCATAAACAATTTTATCGACAGCTAAAAGAATCAGAATCCCCTCCTGTTACTCTGTCTGATGCGTAAGGTATGTTTACAGAATTTTGGTGATAGTGGCTATATTAGCTAATTATAAATGAAATGAACTACGAATAGAAGGGCTTGTGAGCCACAATCTACATGTAGGAAATTGATGAATAAAAGATTTCACCCATACTAAGCAGTGCTTGAAAATAATTATACATAATTCTGGACATTACCCCAAGCTTATAGAGTGCAGCATGTGCAGATTTTATGGCAACCGTTCCTTAAAGTACGGATTTAGCAGCGTTACTCCACCAGTTTCACATGAAAGTATCAGAGAACCCAATATTGGCAGGCTTATAGAATGAAGTTTCTATAGATTCACAGTGGCTAATACAATACTACTTCTTTGATCAAGAGATTGTACTGTCTGTACGTCATTTCTACAAAATAATGGAGTAAGTGATTAGGTCACCCACATAATATAGCTCACCCACAACGATCACCCTATCTGTTCTGTCTTGATTTCTTTTTAAGTAATTGAAAATTGTTTTGAACTAGCTTATATTGGCATGATGTATAAAAAACTACTGATTTTAAACAATACTTAACCACAAAATTTTCGATTATTGCAGGGTTTGTTTACGATATACTTGGAGAGGCTGCGTATCCTAGTCAGTTATCGTTTTCATTATTCAAAGGTAGAAAGTTCAAATCCCGGTTTAACCGAAGATACGTCGTGTTCGCTAAAGCGGCACATTAAAAGTGAGCACGGTAACAATGCACACCAAGTGAAAGCACACATCTAGTGGTGGCAGATCAAGTATTGGAAGTCTTCTGCTTAGTCCTTGCTTCAAAATAACGAAGACTCCAATTAGATAGAAGCAGCCACATCTGGCTATTTCTATCTAATTGGTAGAGCTAAACTTAGGGCTATGTAACGGGAAATATGCTATGCAGCAACAACAATGTTCCTATAATACAACAAAATCTTCATTGCTATCCCCAGCAATACCTGCATCACAATTCATGGTCCCGCTATTGAAAAAATAATTTTTTAATGTACTATGGGTATTTAAAAAGTAAGTTACAGTCGAACAATGTAAGTCAAAAATATTTTACTCAGAAGTACGCTATAATAAAATATTACATACAACACACTATTTCTCTACATAATCTCCCAGTCGTTGCAGACATTTGTGGGACTCTTTGTTCTTGAGCCAGCCTAGAATAGTTTTCAGAACTTGGTCATCGTTGGAAAATTGTCTTCCACCTAAATGTTCTTTGAGCTTGCTGACCACATGAAAGTAGAAGGGTGAAAGATCCGGACTGTACGGTAGATGCTTCCAGACCTCTCATTCGAAATTGCGGAGCAAATCCTGTGCTGTGCGTGCCGTGGAAGTCTTGCATTATAGTGCAAGAGGATGCCTTTACTTAACTTTTCAAGTCACTTATTTTTTCCAGCTCTTTGCGCAAACCTCTTAAAGTTTTGCAGTAGGACTCAGCATTAATAGTTGAGATCTTCCGCATTAACTCCTTCACTATCGATAAAAATAATAGCCATGATTTTAAACGCTGATGGATGAACTTTGGATTTTGTTCTCACAGGCGATGTGTGTCGCCATTCTATCGACACTTACTTTGATTTTTGAGTGAAGTGTTTCATCATCCGTAATGACGTGGCTTAAGAAATCATTATCTTCATCAGAATAATGTTAAAGGAATTCCGAGGCAGCTACAAACCTTGCTCTTTCGTGTTCGGAACTTAAAGAATAACGAATCCATCATGAACACAATTTGCGATAATCCAGTTGGTAACAGATGATGCAATGAGCTCTGACAACAGATATTTCCATTCAGAGTTTTTGATATAAGATGTAATACATTAGGTTGTATTTAATCTTATATTAAAAATTCTGGATAAAAATTGTTTGCACTTTTATTATTATCTTTTAAGGTTTCCCTCACCATTCCTGAATCACAATGTACAACCAGCATTAATGCATTTCACAAAAAGCAATATTTGATTTGGTTGTCGCTCTACAGCTTTTTTTAAAGACCTACAGTTAAAGGATTCTAAGTAATCTAAATTCACTTTAAGTTGTAGGTTTTATTATGTGAGTTAGTCGCTCAACGGTAGCTTTTTGCACATGAGAATTAAGGTTTAAAGTGGTTTCCGAACTACTACAAACTTCCAAGCTTAAGATAGGATTTGAACCCAGGAACTGTTGAATCAAAGGCAAGATCAGTAACCATTAAGCTGTCAACTCGGCATGTAAGTGGAATTTAAATCTCGATTTATCGAGCTGAATTACTATTCGTTCACGTGTCATTCAAGAGTGAGCTCCTGACTCTGAGTTAGACTCTATCAGTTAGGTGGATGCTATCATGTGGTAATCTTCGTAATTTAGAAGCATGAAATAAGCAGAAGACACCCCCATACTTGACACGTCACACCAAAGGTATAATTTCATTGGATGTCGTTGCGAATACGACCTATTTAACGTGCCCTAACCGCCTTCATTGAACACGAACAGATTTCCGATTAAGTCAAGATTTGAACATACTACATTGACAATGAAAACAATATCCTAACCACACATGCCAACTTGCTCGATTTGTTATTGGTGAACCTTAAGCGATCCTAGAAACATTTAAAAGTCACCCCTAATATCTTGTATGTTGAAACGTTAACTAAAAATTATTATATTTAAAATATGTATCGATAAAGTAATTTACATAGTAAAACATGGATATTAAAAAAAGGGATTTCAATTAAAAACTCTCAGAAAAAATCCATTATTTAGAACTATTTGTTATTTGTTTACACTGAACTATCATGTACATTGTTGTGATGAACTATTGTAATCTGTTTTTGTTCTAATAAATAAAAATGTATTTCACAAATTAACAGATTTTATTTTCATAAAATAGAAAAGCATTCGAGTTTAAGATTACACGTAACACAAAACAGTAAAACTAAAAACAAGGTCATCAGTGATATTTGGCCATTAAAGGTAAAATTTTCTCGGCATAACACTTTTTTTCTTACTTAAGTTTCATGGGAAGTTCTTTACAATTGATGGTCTGAGGTATAATGTTCAATTACCTCTTCTCTCGGAGTCGTTTAACAAAAGAAAAGGAAACATTAATTCAAATTACTATATCCTTTAAGATATAATATTGTTACAAAGTTTGTAAATATTTTTTTGTATTCGTCTTCAGATATAACAGATAGATCCGAGCGGAAATTCGGGGACAAAAATCGAGAGATATAGGAATCACAGGATAATCGTTAAGAATGACTTATCCAATGATTTGGCGGCTTAACAATCGCTTGGCGAGATTCTTGGCAATTACTTGGCGAGAAATGGATAGTTTTGGAAATTTCCACCACCTAAGCTCTAGGGCCATTATTGAGTGAGATGGCCTGGAAGCTTCCAGAACCTTGGAGAAAGGCCTAAGCTTTCACGCCAAGTAATCAATAGTACCGTCCCTTGGACCGAGTCAGTTTCTGAGTTTCTAGCGGCAGTGATAAGTTAGTGAAGACGATCAGTCTTGAATGCTAGTTTAGAACAAAGAAGCTGTTGTTTGTCTGAGATATTAGAGCTTTCTGTAATTGAAAGCTGTTTCCTGTAGTATTAGCTGTATTAGATTTGTGGACTGGAATTTCTACTGCTGGAATTTTCTGCATTTAGTTCAATTTACTATGAATAAAAGTATTGTGAATTTTAAAGAGCTTATTTCATCGACTCTCAATCAACACAAACCCCGAATCTAGGTATAATATAATACAATAATAACAGATTGAAGCTCCTCTACTTCAACCAAAATTAATAAATAATATAATTTATATTAAACATCAATAAATTTTAAAATTATATAATTCAAACACATTCATAAGCATTTGGTAAAATTTGTAAATATTTCCCAAGTCTTTTATTCAACAAAAAAATTTAAAGTTAATATTGGCAGTTTTTTTCCCTTTTGAATGGAATGAACTTCTTCATGGTTGATTACTTATATGGAAAAGTTAAGTCAGATAAGATAGTCAGAGATAGTAAAATTTGAAGTAGGATGAGGAACTAAATACTTAAAAAATTCTTTAAAGGGTATATAGAATTTCATCGCAGTAAAAAAATCTTTTTCAAAAATAAAATTTTATTTTCGTTATTCCATGGAATCAGAAAATCACACAATTATAAATTACTCTTTCTAGTTAATATTCCAACATTTTTTGTATTAAGTAGATGCTATATCAAAAGTTCAAGTGTGGGAAAATAGAAAAATGCTGTTAGCAGTACTGAAAGCATTTTGAATAACAAGCTTCAAATCAAAATAGCCTAGCTCAATTTATTAGGGTCTTCTGTTTTGTTTATGAAATCAGAAAGGCCCTTTATGATGTTGAGATGTAACTTTTAAGTATCAAGAGTACCTAAAGTGTTCAATGAATAGTAAGAATAAGGCCATCATTTCAAATATAATGTGATGTGCCACTTCCTCACTTTTATGTCATTTTTAACAAGTAGTATCTTATTGAAAAGTTCTATTGTGTGAAGTTGTTTTCTTTACCCAATCTAGAGACAGACATGCTATAAATAGAGCCATGGATGAGCTGCAGATCCTTTCGACTTCTGGTATTGAAAGAATCATTGCTATTTCTTATAAGTCTGGGGTATACAGTTTAATGTGTACACTCTAGACATATTTAACACAAGGTGGAATTTAAATTCAAATGCTGTTGAACTGAAGTCCAGAGCAATAATCCATATTTTTAAAATAGTGCAAGGGAAATATTTCACATATCTTTATTTGAAATATTACATTTTACTAGATTATAGTTTTATTAATTACAAGATGAAACAGAAGACTGATTATTTTAATGTGTAAAATAGTTCAGAGTGATGAATACAGATTGTAGAAAAAAATGTAAAATATTTACTTCACTTTAAATCATTGCCACTGACTCCAAAAACTAAAGATATTTATCTGAATTTTCATGATAAAAACAAGACCACATTAAATATGCATTAAAAACAGCATAATACAATAGAAAATCAAAATTATGGAAGTATGTGTAAAAATATTTACACTCATATTTTAAATTAATAAGCACTTGTAAATTTAAAAAGTAATGCTTCAAAATAGCATATTTTAGAGAATATTTATTACATTTCAGTTGATTAAACAAATGTTTGGACAAAATGTGTTAATGTTCTATTTCACAAAAAATATACATGTATTTCCCAATGAGCCAACAAACAAAATGTAAAAAATAAAAAAAAAGATCACTTATCTGTACAGAAACTAATACTAATGCATGATTGCAAAAATACAGAAATAAATTTAATGCAATGACATTCGGGCATTAATTCACTTTTCGACGTTTTGTTCTTCCGTCAGCACTACTAGAGCTCTCCTTTGGTGCAAGTAACACAGGTTCTTTTTGAAAAGTTCCAATTGAAGATGAATAATTATCACTGGATCCTAACAGTACGTCTGTGTCTTTTGGTGCACAGAAAAAGTCACTATTCATTTCTGAATCATTAAAGTAGGATTCTTGATTCAAAAAATCAAACCAAGGTAACTGATCTTCATCTTCAAACATGCTAGGTGTAAATTGGACAAGTTCATTACCTAAAAATATAAACCATTCATTAAGAGATTCAAAAAATATTGTAAAACAATATATAGTTAAAATGATATCAACGATATAAATTTTTAAATTAAGTTTCACAAAAATAATGTGTTAATTTTGAAAATCTTGTAAGAAAAATCACATAATTTTTTTGCTTAAATATTATATATATATATATATATATATATATATATATATATATATATATATGTGTGTGTGTGTGTGTGTGTGTGTGTGTGTGTGTATGTGTGTGTGTGTGTGTGTGTGTGTGCATGCACTTTAAAAGCTAATGTAAAGGATGCCACTTTAAAAAACTGCCAAGACTGATAATATCAAGTTAAACTATTTATTATTTTATAAAGTTTTACAATATGATAAATTTGCATTATAAATTTATAATTTTTAAATAAAAAATTTTTGTTAGTAATATTAGCATTTTTAAGCGACTACATTTTTTTTTGACATTTAACTCAAAATTTGATTTTTTTCCTTATGTTTTATTATCTACAGATGATTTATGTTTGTGTGATAAAAGATAGAATACAATGTTAAAAGAATACTTGAATGGAAAACGATTTTACTTTCTTTAGACAAATTGTGATTTTTTTAAAGAATAGCCTGGTAAATTTTAAATTAACTATTATACCTTTGTTTTTCAAATTCTGATTTCACAAATGATGCTGAACTGTGTTAACTCTTTCATTATTTTCCATGTTTAACACTATCCATTCACTGGCAATAACATCGATTAAATTTTAAAAAACCTTTTAACTAAAGGTTTTGAAACTGCAATCATAACTCATTAAAATAATTAAAAATTTACATTTCAAATAACATCATGAATTATTTTAAAAATATGAAACCATTAATTTAAACTAATTTTGGATGTTCTTCATCATAGTGTAATTTAACACTATCCATTTCATTTATCAAATCATCTACCAAGTAATCTTTTACTTTGCTAAGTAGACATAATTCTTCAGAAATTACAGAAGATAAAACTAAATTCATTACAGAAGAAATAACTGAATTCATTAAAGCTGACAGTTTTGTATTTTCACTTCTCCATTTTGATCTAATACAAAATAAATTAAATACTTTATTTTGTATTATTAAGTAAAATTTTTTGTTAAGTATGTATTTTCTCCTTATAAGTTGCTAGGAGAAATTCATATAACATTTATATCCATGAGTAGTACTTTTTCCTTATATTTATAGCATTTTAAAAACAGATGTATCAACATATATGAATTTGTTACTATATTGCTTCACAGGACCTTAAATAGTATTCTTTAAATCTGATAAACAAAGTGACAGTGGACAAAGTCCAGAAAATCATATAATTAGACTAGTATTATATGGATAATGGGATTTTCACTCAGAAGAAATTTTATTAATTTATTAAAATACCAATGCATAAAGTTATTTTTTTGGTGACTAAATACAAAAATATGATTTTTTCTAGATTATATCTAGAAATATATCTCATTTTAAGTTCTTTCTACATGGGATAAAAAATTAGCATAGAAAACTATCAATATATCATTTAATTTATGAAAAATTTTATACAGAAACATCTGTAAAAATCTATTTTGAATAGATCTAAGTAAAATTAATTTGGTTGGAAATTCAAAAGTTGCTTCAATGAAATGTAACTAATACCTACACAGGTCAATAATGTACTTTTAGGAGATCCATTGAAATAATAAGACATTCTTGGTAAAAATTTTCAATTTATTCATAAAAAATCTAAAGGAGAACTTTCGCAGAGTTACATATACATGCAGTTTATGAACAATAGTCCCACAGCTCTATTCAAAATTTCCATTTACTACCAAACAAAAATATTTTCTTCACAGAAAAGTTTTTCTACACACTTTCTGATACATGCATGGTTAGGAAAATATTGAATAAACAACTTAATATTTTGCACATAAGAAACAAATTTTCATTTAATATTCTGATACATAAATATTTTTAAATTGATAAACTTTCGCTTTCCAAAAATAAGTGAAAAATTCATACAATTCTTTCTGCACATCTTCAAAAAATTTTAATTAAATATTTATGATATGTCTGTAATTTGGAAATGAATAAACCAATACACAATAATATGTACAATAATAAATTTTTTTTGATTGAAGGTTTTTTATAAATAAGTTATTAAAATAGTCATTTGTGATATTAATTGTCTCAGAATTTGTAGAAAATCTTTTTATCAAAATGGAAAAAAAAAAAAAAATTACTGCGGCCAAGCCTGAAGAATTAACAAATCCTTGCATCACAATTAATGGCAACAAAAAACAACAGTTACGTTTATAAACAAATTAGCTGGTGTATTATCATGATAAAAAAGCACTTTATAGTTTTCTTTTCTCCAATTTTTCATAAAACAAACAAATCAGTATGAAACTGTCCAATGAACCATTTTTTCTTTTCCTTGCAGTCAATGAGCATTATGCTCTTTCAGTCCCAGGAAAATGTCCATAATCTTTCTGGGCAATAGAACTATTCCTATCTTTCTTTAGGAGTAAGTTTAAAAGCAGAATAAATTCACTGATAATACTGTTATTTCATTTCTGGCAAGCAGTAAAGAACACTTTCTTCCTCAATTGTAACAAATTGGCACAAGAATTCACTTGGATAGTGCTCAAACTTGTCTCAACATCACTTTGGAATAATTATAAGAATTCCCTTTTGATCCACTGTCAGCAATCATAGTATCCTTCTTGCTGATAATTTTTTCTTGCCCATGTGTGCAAGCAAAATATTGAATACAGAGTTATTTAATATGCTCACCTAATTAACTATCTCATCCACTTTTACATTGTGGTTTGTAACATGATAGCATAATTATAATCATTTCTTTGAATGTAACTTCAATAGGATACCCAGATCTGCATGTGACCTGTTTTACTCATACAGTCCCAACAAAATTCTATAAACTACTTATGAACCACATCATGCAATGCAGCAGAGCCTGCAGAAAATATTTTCAGCTTTTCCTGAGTTTCAATCATTGTCTTTTTGTGCAAAAAGTAATTTTTTTTTTTATCAAAACATGAAATTTACTTCCTCTATTATTGGAAAACACTATTTGCGTGCTTTTGAATCTAATGGGATGGAAATTATTTAAAATATTGTCTACAAATTTCACCAGTATTACCATAGATATAAAACTGAACACATACTAAGAGAATGATTAAAGCACACAGTTTTTTAAGTCAGACTTATTAAACTTCTCTTATTATTTTAAATTCTTTATTTTTGAATTCATCAACATTTAAGGAAAAAATTATTTAATTTACTCCTTAAAAAATTGTTTCATGCTTTCAGCCACATCATTGGTTGTTATATATTCAACACAAGTACTTCCACTCTTTAGTCTGGGCAAAACTAATTTATCATTAGCTAATATGAATAAGCACAGTAATTTTTGGAGTTAAAATTAAGAATGTTTCCACTCAAAAATACAGTGGTAATTGCTTAATGGTAACTCAATCATATAAAAAATTTGGAGATCAATTGCATTGCTCTGAGAAAAATCTATGGGGAATTGAGCTCAATTATTTTTTAACACTTTCATAATATTTTCTTTTCATTATTATTGCAATTTATTGTTCTTGAATAGAAAAATTAAAATCCCGGCTCACAATTTTCTTTATTTCTTATAATGAAGAGGCAATCAGACATCTTTATCAAGTGTCAGTTCCCAAAGTTAGTTATTTCTAACAGCAAAGTTAAAAACAAGTTTATTCATTTTAGTGAATTTCCAAACCAATTTTTCTAATCGAAATGGAACAAAGAAATAATATAAAATTTTCCATTTTCAACTCCATTAATGCCAGCAGATATACTTTTGGAATCTTACTAACTTGTAAACTTTTGATTTAATTAAGAAAATTTTAAAGCATAATTTTGAAATTAAAATATGAAAATTCAAAACATGAAGATCTCTTCAAAGATGAAAAAATGGCAACCCTAATAAAAGTGTATACTTTAGTCAGTAAAATGTATCTAGTAAAATAATGAATGTTAGAAAATATTTAATATGAAAAAAAGAAAATATCAGATGCAACCAATAAAATATTTTCCACTTACCAATTATGTCATCAGACGGATTGCTCATATTAACATCATTCTATAAAAGAAAATCTAACATAAACTTATATTTTTCACAGCATCATTAATATATTATTAAGACTAGTAATACAAGGTTTAATTATAAGTACCTAATATGTCTATTTCATACAACAGACATGACTGCTACACAAGTGGCTTGAATTTTGATACCTTGCTTTAATCAGTTAATAATATAAATACACCAGAGGCGAATAAATTTAAACAAAAATAATTAAAATTAAACAAAGCAACTAATTAAGAAAAAGTTTTTTATATAATAAAACCTTTTCATGTATAAGAAATAATACTCCTAAGTTCACATAAAATTAAATTAAAACTTGAAATCAATATTTCAGTTTGAAAAAATACTTCAAGAGAGAAAGAAAAAAATATATCACACTTGCAAATATTTTTCTTTAAATAATTACATATTGAAAATAAAAACTATTATTTACTGAGTACTTCTGCAGATCTTTCTTTTTTTACATTCAATACTACATGTATGTTTATGAAACATTTATTATGTCTTACATGTAAATTTTAATTATCTTTCATAAAACATATTAATATTGTAGTATGAGAATAAATCTTTATAAACGTAAATTTCAAAATATCTCTTGCAGATACAGAAGAAAATCATTTTGATATTTAACATATTACAGAGAACAATTTATAAAATCAAAATTAATTAGAGTACCTTTATTCTACAGGTGAACATGTTAAGAACATAACACATTCACCTGTATTATGCCCATGTACACACATATAAAATTATAAGAGACAAAATAAAATGCATGCATTCTTTTTTACTCCCACACATAAAAAAATTTACTATTGAAAAGAAACAATTTGATATGCAAACATGAATTCTTTCATTTTTAAAAAATTCAAATTTGCTATTACAGAATTTTGTGAAATATGTCATGAATAAAATAGAAATATATGAATAAATGTACTAATAACAAAAAACTGGTATTAATTTCCCCATATTAAATAACACATTTCTCAGGTAAATCTTAAATTCATCATAAATAACACTTATCATTATATATTTGTAATAAATGAAAAAATATCAATAAAATGTCTTTACATTTAATGATGAATTTATCTTTTAAATAAAGATTATAAATTTAAAGCCACTGCCAACAATTTTATATGTATCATGTTAGCTGTATTTTGGTAAAATTAAGTATCATGATCACAGCCTCACCAAATTGGCGAAAATTTTCTTGCCAAGCAGAGGAGACATAGAATTTAGTTAGCCACCCAGAATGGGTGCTAATTGGCATAAGAAACCAGGTTTATCTTGATTTGAATTTTCTAAGCCTAACACTAAAAAAGAAAATTGTAACCGTAATAATTGATTCTATTTAAAAATATTTAAGAATTAAAATTGAAGGAAATATGAAGAAATAAAGAAGTAAAAATAAATAATAATGAAAATTACATTTAATATCATCTATTTAAAAATAAAGAATTACAGAATTAATGAATTTTTTTACATATTTAATAAAATAATTTTGATAAATCCAAGGATTTTAGATAGAATGGTACAAACATTAGGAAATAAACGATTAAGTTTTCAAATTTAGTTTAACAATTTTATATACTGAGTTGAACATTTACACTAAAAATGACACTTTAATTTATTTGAATATTACAGTTTGTGCAAAAATAATATTTCATACAAATCCACAAAATTAACAATTTCAGTGATAACTATTAAATTAAGAAAACACATCTGGAATAATTTGAAAAATAAAATAATTCTATAGTTTTGTTCTTTATTAGAAATTTAACAACATAAAATACAATTCTAAAAATTTGGAAAACAAATTCAGTAATTTTGTTTATAATAGAAAGTTTGAATACTTAAAATACAATTCTAGGAATTCTATGCCTACAGAAAATAATTAAAATAAAATTCTTACTTTAATTTTTCTTCTGGTATTCTACATGCAAATTGAAATTGAAAATGAATACGAGAGGATTTAATTTCCGGCACTATATACATTATGAGATCCAAAATGAATATAAAAGATTAAATTTAACTTCTTGCACTACATCCAAAGTGAAAAAAAGGAAAATTTTTAATTATGGGCACATTTTGTGTGTGTGCAGGGCAAGACATTCCCTTACTACATTTGGCAATGAATCACTTTTGCCAAATTAATTTGGCAAGGAAAAAGATCACCAATTTTTACTACAATTGGCAAATTTTTGTGTTTGACAAGTTGTGACCATAATGCTCAGTTTAGCTGATGCATTTAACTTTTTTCGTACATTATAATATTGAAAATAAGCTAACCATACAAAAAAAAAATCATTTGTTTAGGAAGATGGAAATTTTATTTAAAAAATTAAATAAACATTCATTATTCACAAAAGATAAAAAATTTTTAAATTCAAGCAATATGATGAAATATAAAAAATCAGTTTAAAATTTTAATTTAATATTTTTTGAATATAAATTACAGTGAATAAGTTATAAAGAGATACAATTTTTCAAAGATAACTTATTATTAACAAACATTTTAATATTTTTGAATATATTATCTCTAAAAAACAAGAGAAAGTAATAATGAATTTTACGAAAACAAATGGAAGAGTACTATTCTAAAACCTCAAAATAAAATTCATACTTTTCAATTTTAATAACATTTTTTTTTCATTGTTTGTATACAATATTTAGTAATTTTTCCTTTTCTGGTTCATCCCTAAAGTATAAAATTAAATGTTGTAAAATCTGAAAAGTGCACATACTGGTAACTGGACAGCATTAGGCTCATTAAAAGCTGTGTCATCAGAACTAAGAAGTTGCTAAAAAAGAAAATAACATTAGAGAAAGAGAGAAAAAATTCTGATAAATGATAAGCATAGTAATTATATCAAAAGCATTTAAAATGAATATGAAATTGCTTCTGTTTATAAAAACTGAAATAGCAGTTTATATTTTAGTAACACCATATCAGTAAATAATTATTTTCATGTGAATATTATCACAGTGGAGAAAGCAAAGTCAAAATTAACTAGTTAATTTTATTAAATAGATAAACAATTATGAACATACTTCCCTAGAAAATTATTTATATTCTTCTACAAAAGTTTCTATTGGGAAAAAAGGGAATTGAATGATTAATTTGTTACTATAAACTGATTTTTTGCATATAAGGGTCAATTATATGAACACATCATTTAGAATGGATTCTGAAACATAACATCTGATACATCTCAATGTATTTAATTTTTAAACACTTAATTGCAAGAAACAGATAATGATTATCATAAAGTAAATGCTTGAAAGTTTTGAAGGTTTTTCATTCTTCAATTTTTCAAACATTTTGTAGTAGCTTTTTCACAGAACAGTTTAATTTCAAAACATAGTTCCAGTGAAATTTTTCATATTTTATGAAAGTTATTTCAGTATTACCAAGATTATAAGGAATTTTATAGCATGAATAGCACAGAATATCAAACAATACCTCTAATAGTTTCATGTCAATATTGGAAGTTGAATTTGATTCCTGTAAACTATTTAAATCAGGAAAACATGATCTGCTGAAAAGAAAGCAAATTTAGTAAGCCATTTTCAACAAAAATATAAAAAATATATTAATAAAATAATATAATTTTTCAAATCAAAGAAAAACTTCATTATTTTATATTACTTTATAATTTAATAGTGATGTAATTATATATTTATTGTAAAGATACATATGTTAAAATTATAGGAGCATTTATTTTGAAAGAAGTCATATTTTGATTGTCCAATATAGCTCAGAAATGGATCAAGATAATCTGCTAGGAGATGATAAAAAGGGGAATAGTAGGCAAACATTTGCTAGGTAGAAAGTTGTAAAATCATTCTGTTCTGCATAAATCACCATTATATCCAACTTATGTACTATACAAAGAGACATATTTGGAACTTGCTTTGTTAGAACTTACACGGTAAAAACAGCCAAATTAGTCTGTTTTAAACATCATTTTATCAAACATTATGATGATAAGCTAAAACCCATTGAAGATGTCCTCTATAAAGTAGAATAGTGGAGAAAATCCAAATTCAACTGAACTGCACAGATAATTTTTGGAGAGGTAAGTCAGCTGAAAATGCAAGAGTATACTGTTGCAGGCAATCTCTTTAAAATATGCTTATTTCCAGAACTATTGAATGGGAACTGCATCTGTATTCAATCATGGTAGAATGGTCACTCCAAAGATTTAAAATATTCTCAGCAGTTTTCACTATTTATTAAAAAATGAAAAGAAAAAGTGTTCATTTTATTAAACACTTCTACAGATGTATCAATATTAAAACTACAAAACAATTAACATAGTATAGAAGAATCATGATATAATCAACAATGCACATTTTAGAAATATTAATTGATCTGCTAAAAAATATTGCATTTAAATTCATTTAAAAACAAGTGAAAAATAAATAAAATTGCTAAGGCTACCAAACAAAATATAAATTATAAATTCCCTTCCTTTTATTATTTCTTCAATACTAAATATTGAGAGTGTTACATAAAATTTCTGGAAAGTCAGACCAATGCTCTAGAAATATCTACAAAAATGCTTTAGCTTAGAATTACATTAAAGACAAGATACAATTTTTTTATAAAGAAAATTATAACGATGCTTTTGATTAAACATAGCATTTTACTAATAATTATTTAGCAATCATTAAAGTTCTTTATTTGCCTAGGAATATTTTTTACTATTTAAATTTTTCTTTCATTTTAATAGATAGACATAAGAATTACTTTAACTATCATTGCAAAATATTGAAATAATATTCCAGCAATATTATGTTAATATTAAATACATTAAAACTGATACTTAGAGATATTTAAAAAAATACTTTTTACGCTTAAAAAATATTCTCATTTATATTTACTATAATAGATATGAAATAATTATGACTAAATTAAAAAAAAATATTAGTGTTTAAAATTTTAATAAAAATTTTAGAGTATTTAAAAATATAGTATATGTTAACTTTTTTTTGGCAAAGGGAAAATGTCTTAATAAAATATATTTTTGGTAAAAGTTTCCAAAATAACATTTATAAAACTGCTATTTAAAAAATAAATTTGATATTTTTGATTATTTGATATTTTTGATATGATTATGTAAAATAAAGAACAGTTTGCATTGAAAGAGCTTTCACAACTGAAGCATTTTAGCTATAACTAAATTTAAGAATGAATTTAGTTTGAAAGATGTTACATTTGTCTAGCATTATTTTGGATTTTCTATGGATCTAAAAAGTTCCCTTCTGAAAATATAAAAAATTCATATATCACCATGCAGAATTGAAAGCACCTGAGTTCACAGCAGATTTTGAACTTAAAGTTATAGAAATAGCAAATAAAAAATGGAGACAGATGTAAAAAGCAAAATCTGTGCCGCAAAAAAAAAAAAAATATTAATGTGCAGTTTGAAAATAATCCATTTTTTTCATTTAATTACACGTATAACTTTCATTGATTATTATGAGACATTTTAAAAATTATTAAAATCTAAAAATTGATAAGTTTTACTAGAACCACCTCAGAATTATTGTTCTTGGTGATTAATTAAGTGCTTTTATCTCAGTTTATCACATTTAGAAATGGGATATATCCAAATAGGATCCTATCAGAAGATTTTCATAATAAATGTTTTTTCCTGTACAATATAACATCCCATTATGAACAGTACACAGTACAAATATTTTTTGATTATTTGCACAAAAAAAAATTTCTGCAGATTATGGAATGCCTTTTTCTTTTAACTTAAAAAAAGACATTGCGGATAATATGCCACTATAGATATAAACAGGAAAATATAGTAATAATAAAAATGAAATAGGTTATGGAATCTAATGCATAAAACAACCTTCGATGACAAAGATGAAATACTATCACTGTTTCATGAAACAAATTTTTTCCAATCATTAGCTATTTTGAAGGACAATAAAATAAAATCATATAAGAAGTCAAATAAAAAATGACTGACTAGATAAGCAATTGTCATCTAATTTGTAAGTCTCATTCATTCAGAATTTTTTTAGCAGCTAATTTCATATTTAACAAAAAAATAAGACTAAAAACATCACTAGAATTTGTACATTGTTAACTAAATTAAAAAAAATAATAAATAAATGCATATCAGAGTTCAACATAAATATATGTACAGTAGATCACTCTTTAATCCAAAATATTCATAGACAGTAACTTGTTTACTAGACAAAAGCTTGCGTAATTTTTTAATTCTAAGACCTCAATTATTACCAGATGATACAATTTTCTGAATGACAGATTTCTGGATTAAAAAATGTCTACAGTAAATAGACGTGTATGCATGCACACGTGGAAATTATTAAAAATCTTAAAATATGAGATAAACAACTCACTTTGTAGATTTTACTAAACTAGAGGGTCCTGGAATAGCTACTTGATTGTTGCAACTTTCTATACTATTAAGCACATCAAGTGACTCTTTATCAAATAATGATCCATTTGAGTTAGTTTCGCAGTTTAATTCTCCAGAGACACTTTGTTCATATTCGTCTTCTACAGAAGATATCTTTGAAGCTTGGAGCAAATCTGATAAACTTGAATCATCAATTTCTTTTGTTAAGACAGATTCATCAGAGTTTCGGCTATATACATCATTAGTAATACTATATAAATTATTGAGGTCAGTTTTTCCTGGTGCACTGCTTTCTTGAAGTTTTGAAGATTTATTATATTTATTTTTTAAGGAATTGGAAATAACACTATTAATTGAAGTAGATGTATCACTAATACTTTTTAAATTTGGATTAGTAGTCTCTTTCTCAGGAAGAGGTATGACATTGCAAACAGAATCTGGCTTAAGAGTAGAAATTTCTTGATTGGTAAAACTATCAGCTGGTATTAAAATGAGTTGATTGGGATTGCCTTGAACTGGAACTGCCACATATTTAACAGGTAGACTATTAGTTGTAGTATCTGTACAAGTTGCACCTTCTAAGTTTGGTATTGTTCTAAAAAGAAATTTTATATTATTAATCATAAATTCAGTAAAAAAAAGCATAAATAATCTCAGAAATTATTACAAATTATTTTAAAAAATTCTTGCAGTTTTAAGATGAACCATACACAATTAAAAATTTTATTTATAAAAATTAATAAAATGGAAACTTACTTTTTTTAAATTTCTACTTTCTTTTTCAAAAATTTTAAAATGTAGTATTTTTTATTTTATTTTTTTTATTCTTGCTACTAACTGTAGAAGCATTACTTTAATATTGAACCTATTACATAATTTTGCACCAATAACATTTTTTAAAATTATTTCACAAAATAAAAACAAAAATAGCAAAAGCAAACAATAGAAAATAACATACACGATAGAGTATTTCTATAGACCAATAAATAAAATTATGAAAAATTATTATGAATTAACAAAATCATACTTAAAAACATAACTTCAAATAATAGAATAAATTCATTTAGGCGAAAAAAATGTCTGAAATCTTCATATTTCAGAATTATTAATTTATATATTTTGCATAACAGAAAATTATCATAAGGATGTTGCATAAGTTTGCACAACAGCATATAAATCTATAGTAATATTTAACAGTAATCATCTAAAGTAATATTTTAGGAAATTATCACTGAGCAGAAAAAATGAATGAAAATACATTTTTTTAAAAATAATGTTGAACATAAAAAATAGCAAACTTTTTAATTATACATACTTATTTAAAATTTCCAAAAAACTATTGCATTGAAATTGTTTAACAATAAGCAAATTTTTCTCTCAA
Source organism: Latrodectus hesperus (assembly GCA_037975125.1). Lineage (NCBI taxonomy): Eukaryota > Metazoa > Arthropoda > Arachnida > Araneae > Theridiidae > Latrodectus > Latrodectus hesperus. The sequence goes on along the minus strand of CM075850.1, from coordinate 56,037,373 downwards.
TCTCTTTCATAGTTAAAATTTGCTTAAATTCTAAATTTACTAAAATAAAATTTCTAAATTAATTAGAAAATGAACAAATTATAAGTTAAAATATACTAAAATGAATATAATTTTGACATATTTAAATGTTATGATTAAGTAGACTTTCACACACATATCATTAAGTATTTTCCTAATATTATGTTATTGTATATTAAGACTTGTTTTCTCCTTACTAAACTTTCATTCAACAGCATTTCTCCTTCTCAGATTCAAACAATTAACATAAAATGATCATAAAGTACAAATAGTTATCAAAAATATTAAACATTTTACATAATGTGCAAATTTTATTGAAGTGAAATTAGCTGATTGCTTTATCATAATTGAAACAGATAGTTGAATTGTAGTGAAAACAGATCATTTCCAAATTTTTTTTTTTTTTGTCCCTCAACAGTCATTTTTGCACATAAGAGCTAATTAGGTCATGACTGCTGCTTAAAACAGATTCTGAATTATCAAAAACACCCAAATCCAAGGTGGAATTTGAATCCACAAACCATTTAACTGAAGGCAAGAGTGCCAACCATTTGGCTAATAGGTCAACAGACTATTTTCAAGAAAATTTTACTAAGATATTTTTACAAACCAATGAAGGTGACAAAACAATGCACACAAAAGGGTAACATTGAAAAAAAACGTTCCTTAAATTAAAAATAAATTTTTAAATAAAATAAAAATTAGAATCATTTGCAATGATGTCATTTTGATGCTTTCATTTCTTACATAGTTCTAAAGTGCTTAAACATGCATGAATTGATTTAAGTATTTAGAAATAGAGTGTTTACAATTATGAACTTGGCAACAATTTCTGAATTTAAATGTGGTCATTAGTTCCCCTAAATTCGTTTTTATTTTATTTGAATTTTAAGAAATTTCTCCCTGATCAACTAAAGAACTGAGATTTCATTACAAATTGTATTAGCAGTTCTTTACAAGTCTTTAAAGGCAGTTGTCATGTAAAATGTTATCAAACAGATTCTTACTTTTTGCGTCTTTTACATAAACTAAACACAGACTCATATGCAACACAAGCTCAAATGCTGATTGTATTGAAAACAATTAAATTGGCAACATTTTTTTATGTTAAAATTTAAATCAATCACCATGATAATAACATTTAAAACATAAAATGAATACAAAACATGAATTTATGAAATTTTATTAAATTTGTAGGTACACACCTGTTTTGTACATTTTCTAAAATATTTAGATGGTCCAATGAGGATAAAGGTGCATTGTTGCTTGAATTCAATGATAAAGTATTATTTTTAGAAGTACTAGGTTTAGGTTTCAAAATGGAAGTATTGAATTTCACATTAATAGGTGATGGGAGATCATTATTAGGTGAAGAATCAAAATCTGTAACTTCATGGATAACAGCTCCAAGAGGATTAGAGGTTTCCTCAGGGACCTAAAATTAAACAGAAAATGATTATAATAGCTTATAAAAAATTAATTTTAATAAAAATTAATTGAAAGATTTACAATTTTTATTAACTTAGGGCATAAATATTATTTTACAACAGAGTGGATCAAATAAAAACAAATCCTTTTTAGAAAAGTTCCTTTTAGAATAATAATTTTATACCAACTTCCCTCTCTTTACATATTTTTTTTTTCTGAATCATAAATTGGACATGTATAAAAACATTTATGTAAAATCTTTCCAATTTTTTGGAATGGAATTTTTTTAAGGGATTAAATGTTTAGACTTAATGCTTTCGAACAACAATAAGGTATTAAATATTCATGCAGCGAAATTTCACTTATTATTCTTACACTATTTATGTGAACACACAATGCACTATCCTGGTTTGATTAATTTATTGCCCTGTAGCTACTTTTTGTACACAAGATTTAATTGACTTATCAAAAAATAGGAGAATGGAATAGAGAATTTTTGAATTAATAATAATGATAATTTCTTTAAAAGATACCAATTGAATTGCACAAATTTAACAGTGTTTAGTAAAATCAACTATGTGGACAGCAGCATGGGGAAAATTTTTTTTCTAGGTAGGAGTTCTCTTTAAAAAGATCAATTTAAATTTTAGCAGCCAATCCATTAAAAGACAACTTTTTAAATATACAAACGTCATTTTGTTATATTTAATGTGTACTTGAGATTAAAAAATCCCAAGAGAATTGCTATTTAATTTGTCATAACTGATATAGCAATGTACCTTAGTTGCTATAATAATATAATAATACTGATGAAAATTAATGTTCTGAATTAATCTCGTTACATGGATCCCTTTATATGTTTATTAATTACTTCCAGATGTATTTGCTATATTAAAAAAAATTTTAACTCTTATTTTTTCCCCACAAATAAAACTTATAAAATTTAGTTTGTTTTATAATTTTGTTTCAAAATAAAAACCTCTATTTAATTTGATTTCTAAATAAAACATTCTAACTAAAAACATACTTGAAGAAATATAAATGGAAGCAATTAACTTAATAATAACTTTAAAATTCTATGATCTAAAAATGAAATAACCTAGTAGAATAGTTTCATTTTAAATTGTATTTTAAGTTATATTTATGAGTAAAATAAAATTAATTTTTTTAATAAAAATTATGCAGTAACCAAATCTTCATGTTAAGAAATTTTTTTCATATGAGCATATAAAACATGAATCTAAAGTTTAAAAAAAGTGTGGCAAGACAAATATTCCATTTTCATAGAAATATGATTCTTTATTCATTAAACATTGTCCCACTGTTATTAAAAAAAAAAAAAAAAACATAAAGAATATTGTGCAAATGCATATAACTATGATTTGGATATCCAAAACTTTGTGGCACAGTGAAATCACTCCAAAACTTTTTAACTAAAGTCTTATCATAAAATCTAAAAAAACACAATATATTAAGTTATAGAGTAATTTTGTTTTGTTAATCTCATTCATATAAATCTGGGATCATACCATATCACAGATTTGAAAACAATTTGATCACACATTATAACATATTTCTCATTTAGTACCAAGAAATAATAATTTAGTTCAAACTTAAAACATTTTGACAGTAACTAGGTATCAAAAACATTGAGGATAAAAAATATAATACAGCCATTCTCAGTGGATTCTATTTTATACAGTTAAAATTTAATCTAAAATATATAGATTGATATCCAGATGTTTAAAGATTAAGATCCAGTTCCTTACTATAAATAGTATTATTGTTATTTATAATTAAAAACTTCACCTTATTAAAACAATATAAAATGCCTACAATCCCTTAAAAAATATATAATTCATTTGATTCATAATTTTAAAATAAATATAAGATCAGATATAAAAATTCCACAAATGATGATTTCTTTAAATGCATTCTATGCTGAACAAAAATAAGCATATATGCTTATTTTTGCTTTCTAAGGAAGATTCAATATAAATACATAGAAAAGATTTATAAATATAAAGTCAAGTTCATTTTACTGAATCACAATTCAAAGAAGAAATTGCTTTAGCATATTATACTTGCTATAATAAGATAAGTAACAAAACAAGCGATTTTTATGCAGTTAATATTCAGTTACACTTTTAATGGTATATCAAGAAAGATATTTATCACTTACATAAGTATATTGCATCAAATAAATATAACAAAGGGAAAACATAGGAAAATTGTTTTTTATTATTACACTGCCATTATCAAAAAATCCATCACCTCAATGGATACAAAGTTTGAAGACATAATGCATTTATTTTATACATAGAATGATATTTTACATTCCCAACAGACACACAGTGATTTCATTTTAATAATACACTTATATAGTGATTGCAATTGTGCATAACATGTAACTTCAAAGTCTATATTTAAATTTCAAGATGTTTCATCAAATTTATAAAAACTATTTTCACAGTATTATACAGGATATTATGTTAATTATTATGCATAAAATTATTACTTACAAATACACAATCAGAATCATTGTTCCTCAAGACTTCTACAATTCTTGCAACTTGAGAAGAATTTTCTTGAGATACAGAGCTATTTTGAAGCATCCGAGCTAATTTTCTTGGCACATGAATACTTTGGTTGCTTCTTTGAATTAATTGCACTAAAAATTGAATAACCTGAGGAAATCCAAAAACATAAAATTACATATTTGATGTTAAAAGTATCAATGTCTGAATAAATAAATAGTCTATAGACAATAAATTATAAAATTATGATTAAAAATTACATTTCATTTGTAATAAACTATTTAAATAAATAAGACTGAAAAAAAAATAATCTTACATTTATATCAGCATTAAATTATTCATATATTCATTATTAATAAATGAAATATATATAAATAGTAAACATAAGAAAAGTATAATCAGAGAAAACTATAATTGACATAATTGTGTTTACTCTGATCTACATGTAATTAAAAATTAATGTCCAGGTTACAAAATATTTAGTCACTTTTCCATATTTAAATATTTATAATTACCTAACATTTATAAATTTATATAGTAAGAGGTTTTTATAAGAAAACGAATAATACAATGTAGTTTTGATGTGAAAGGGAGTAGAAAGAATTAAAAAATTATTTTATTCATACTAAGTTTAAGAGTATTTATGATTTAAAAATATAAAAGAAATACCATTTCAATTATCTCAAGTTAATTTAACTGTTTTAAATTATCAAGGAATCAATGAAATGTATAAGTCAAACTGCACATATGAAACTTTAAGTGCTTTGTTTGAAAGATATTAGTAATACTGATTATATTTTAATACAATGAATTTTATTTCATTACTTTAAGAAAAACATTTTTCATGCAAGATTTATTGTTTGCTTTACATTCTAGTTTTGCAGAGCTGTATTACTATGCTTTAAAAACATGTATTTTTTAGGAGAAAAATTTTAATGGATTATTTTCTTTTAACTGGTAGTGATATTAAAAACAAAATTTATTATTTAATTATAAATAATGAAAATATAAAATATTTGCAAATTATAAAAGTTATCCTCAAAAAGTGTTTATTAAGAATGTATTATGTAAGTTTAGTGGTACCCAACACTAAAACATACAGATTTTAAATAAAAAATCTATTCCTTTCTTAAAGTTAAAAATCAAAATAAGAGCATAATCTATAATTAAAAAAACTTACAATAATTCAGACTGCAATAATGTATACAATGTCATTTTTTATATAATGTAATTTAAAATATTTCAGAGGTGGAAAGAATATTTCATAAGCTTACACATATATTTCTAAATGAAAATATTAATTACAATTAGTAGCTCACACTTTCTAAATAAAAAAATATACTACAGGTTAAAGATACAAAACAAGAAATCTAAATAAAAAATTTAATTTGTAGAATAAGAAGTTATTCCAAAATACACACTGAGAATTTAAACAAAATTATCTGGGAAAATAACAAATAATAAATAACAGGCAGGGAATTTGACTAAAATAACTTTTAAAGGAATATTATGTTTGTATAAATAATACAGGTAGATGTACAATTGCAATAAAAGATAAACATAAAAAATGTGCTGATTTTTTAATAAATGAATATATATTTGATAAAGTATCAGATGACAAACATATATTAATAAATACATAACTATATAGAAATAAAATTAATAAAATAAAAATATTAAATTTCTTTTTATTTTTTAAAATGCATTTAGTACTATCTTAAAAATGTGAAATCGAAATAATTGTATTTTAAAAGAGCCATATAACTCTTAAAATTTATTTTGGAAGAATGCATTTTACATAATAAAATATTTCTATTAGTGTGTTTATAAGGTACTAGACTAGGCAATGTATATTATAAATTAATTTTTGTAAGATACATTGCATTAAGATTTATATTTAATATAATAATTAACAAGTTTTGACATGATCTCTTATATTAGGCTATTCAAACTGAATAGTAAACTAAAATAAATAATGAATAAAAAATTTAATAAATACTAAGTAAAATATTAAATATCAACAAAATAGATCTAATTGAGATGACTTAAAGTGAAAAAAATAAGTAAAAAAACATAAATGTTTAAATATTTAAAATTATTAAATGCTTCATTTTTAAAAATAACTCATTGTTTATAATCATATAAATAAACTGTCATGTATATATTAAATGTTACATGATAAAATATCTGAAAATTTTAAATTGTAACATTTTGACAAAATTAATTTTAGGATTTTGAAAGGAAACCATTGTTACTTCTTTATCAATATATCAGTTGAAAAATAAATTGATTCCATGAGGAAAATTATATAAAAAGTACATGAAACAAATATTCACCCAGAGGTGATATATGGTTGCGAGAATTAGACTTTGGCACAAAAAGACAAACAATTGTTGGAAAATTAGAATTAATGATGAATAGGAAATTCTTATCATCAGAGTGCAGAGGATTTCGTGGTTTGGGCTCATTGAGAGATCACCTGATAACTAAGTGATTAATATCTTGTATTAGAAGCCCATGTACAATAAGCCAAGGAGCAGACCAAGGAAGAAGTGGCTTGATGTCTTGAACAACCTTAAAAATCTCAAATTAGAAAATTAAAATCAGGAACAGAGCTGCCTGGAAATATTTAGCCAATATGCTGAGTACTGATAATTTAATATGCTGTTTATTAATGATGATCCAACTCCAATTTTTAACCATTTGTATCAAAATGTAATTTTTATATTTGCTAAAATTTCTGAGAAAGAAAGATTTAAGTTAAGAGATTCCTTAGAATGGCATTTAATACTTACATATGTAAACTTTCATTAAATCATATTAATATTGTTTAATTGCGTGATGCAAACTGTTTAAAAAGCATGTAAGTTATCACCCTATAGCCAATCGAGACAATATCCATTAAGAAAATCTATTAATCATTTAATACAGCGTAATGATTAAACCAGATAATACCACTGTTCGATGCATCATACATTAGTAAATATCAGAAGGACAAATTCTATGACAGTAAAACATTTGACTAGTCAGATTATAGTATTAGAAGAAAGAAAAACTTGAGTTTTACCAAAACTGTGAGGAAATTCAATGTCATGAATATTGTCTACAAACCAGAGGCAACCACACTGACCCAAAAACATATTGGTGAAAATGTAAGCACAGAAGCATAATCAAGAAATAATAAAGACATGTTTCTGAAGACATCTGATTATTAATCAGAATAAAATAAGATATAAAAATGATAAGTACAAAATTAGTATAATTTCAGAGTTGAGAGGGAAGACAATATGTAATTTAAAATTATTATACAAATGTTTGTTAATTAGGATAAACTTTTAAGAAATTTTCCAATAACCTGATAACATTTATAAATTTAGCAGTTTTAGGTAAAGATTAGATAATTAAAAATTTTACAAAATTGATATTATTTTACAAGGAATCGAAAATACAAAATAATTAGTGAGTGTATGGCTACTTTTTTGTAAATGAGGACTAATTTAATTGGGATTAAAGTTTAAAGAAGATTTATTCAACCTCAAGGTGATATGAGCTTACAAGATGTTGAATGGAAAACAGAGAAGCTAGAATAAAAAGAAACTTGCAATAAGAAATTTCATACACAAAATTTGGAAGAATTATACCTATTAACATATAAAATCATACATATTTCCTCTAATCATTTGTCTACAGAAAAGTATTCAATTTAATTAAATACTAAAATTGATTTTATACTTTGTGAAGAACTTGTTCGCGTGCTTTATGCCGTTGCCTCACTGTAGACAATTCTCGCCATAAAACTTCATTTTCCTTTTTCATCTTTGTTAAAGTTGTATCCATAACACGTTGCTTTTCTCTTAATGTTGATAAATTTGATAAGATATCATTGGCACTAAAACTAACATCAGGTTCTGTTGCTTTTGTTGCAGAATTCTGAAGTGTAAAAGAATCATGTTACTACTCAAGTTAATTATAAGAATGTCTAAAGCAGAATAAAGTTAATGCAAAAGATGATTTCAAATCAAGTTTACCTCATACCACTGTAAATTACATTATTTAAAATAAATAGTTTTAATCACAATATCAACTGTAAATCAATAACTCCATACAAATCTAATATGTATTGCATACATTATTTTACATACATTAAAATAGATACACATACATACATATTTTATATATATATATACACGCAAAGCCTAAACAGATATTATATAGAATGAAATCAAAATAGAAGTATAAGAAAAAGTTCTACAAGCTATTCAGTGTGAAAGCAGTATTGAAGCAGAATTAACAAATAAATAAATTAGAAAATTTAAATGTTGTATAACAACAGAAATTCAATTATTCAATAATACTATAGACAGCATAAAGACAACATTAAAATAAAAACAAATAAAATTAAAAGAATAAAAATTAAAATAAAAAAATAAAATTTAAATTCTAAAATGAGAAGCAAGATGAACAAATAAAAGAATGGAAATAAGTACCAATATGGTCAATTTTTTCCGGGAGCCTTGACGACATTGGCTCATAAAAAAACTCAGTAGCATGACAACTGATATGGGGGCCACACATGAGGCCTACAGTGCTTTTTGATTGAATATTTTACTTGATTAAGGGACCTGGGGTGCAAAGGATATGTCCCTGTTAGATGGTCAGCTTAATGCAAAACCCTAATGTTTTACCAGTTTACCAGTTTTGTTGATTTGCCTGGGAATCAAATCATCTTCTGTATAAATACTTATTATATACAGTATTTTTAAAAATCTAATAAATAGCAAATGCACTTGTTATATATACACACAGACAATTTGTAATGTTCAACTAGAAATTAATTTATTATGAAAGAACTGTTGTTAATAACATGAAAATTATTTTAATTACTATTCCTATCCAAATCAAAGATTTAATATATTTATAAATACACCCAACTCTTTTTACACGGTATATATGTTCCTAGAAAAACATGTAGTAAAAAATTGCATAAAAAAAGTATATGCAGCATGTTAAATTTGAAGGTTATGTTCCACATCTTTAAAAAATTCTGCAAGATGATTCTAAATGTTTTTGAAATAAGACCATTCAAAAAATAACAAGGAAATTTATATTACATATTTATAAAATAAAAAAATAATAATTTTTTTTAACAAAAAATTGAAGTAATTGAAAATTCAGTTTATAAATACATACAATATATACAAATTTAAATTAGGAATAAAACTATTAACTAAGTATTAATCCCTACTTGATAACAAGAATGAATGTTTTCAATAAATTGAATAAACAATGTATTATCAGCAGATGTGTTACATACCTAGAAAAACTGACAACATTAATTTAAAGGAAAAATTTTTTTATTAACAATCTATGCTGATTTTTTACTGTTTCCAAGTCTGCTATTAGCAGTTGTTTTTCTGCTTTTTTAAGTAGCTTTAATAATTTTTGACATCCTGCTAGATGTTACCTTAATGTAAACTGTGAGAATCATGTATAAGAAAATGTTCTATACTTGTAACAAATTTCAAGGCTTAGTGAATTAAAGAAGCTGCTAACAGCTGAATATCACTTCAACTTTCTCATTATTAATTTCTTTATTATCATAAACTTGATCAATTACTGATCCAAAATACTTTCTAGGATGAATTTTATGATTTAATAATTTGCATTTAATAAAGCTTTAATCAACAACTGCAGATGATGGAAATTATTTCAAAAACACAGCTGATTTTAATAAATTTCTACTTTAAATGCATGCTGAAATTTTTTTCAATATGCATTTACAGTCGATTGGTGCAATTGTTTGATAGCAAAAGAAATATGTGCCCATATAAAATAATAAACATTCTCTATACATTTATAACAATCAAATTTCTTTCACTGGATCTAATACATTGAAAAATTTGTTTTATGCAATGCATTTTAAATGGTACTATAATATCTTGATCGAATGGCTAAATCATCAAGGTTATATTAAATGTTTAAAAAAGCATTTTAATATTTAGTTGAGCATGCACTGGGTAGCTGATTACATTATCAGTGAGTAAAAGTATTTTGAATTCAAACTTCTTTGTTCCAAATTTCTGGACAACTGGACCAAAACAGTTATCAGACCAATATTTAAAAAGATCAGCTTTATCCATGCTCTCATTTGCCTTTAACTGAACAGAAAGTTGTTTAATGTTCTATCCTACTTAAAGTTTGAAACATAAGAGATTTATTAATTAATAGAGGTTTTAATATTTTATAACTAGATGCATTATCACAAAACAAGAATGTCACCTGATCTTTGGCCACTTTAAAACCACCAACTGATTTTTTTTACATTTTGCTAAATATGCTCTTTCAGGCATTTCCTTCCAAAATATTTCTGTTGACTTTGAATATCTGACTGGGAATATAATCTCCCTGTTTAATTATTTTTGCTAGTTTATCTGGAAAGTTTATTTGCCAGAATTTTGTCTCTGCTGATGTTATTTCTCCTTTTACTTCAACATTGTGAAATGTGTATCATTCTAGAAAAACCTTTCTAGCAAATCATTCTAGAAAAACAGCTATCCTTCACTTGCATTAAACTCGATTTTTTGAGTTGCCTGATGACTTGATAATTCAAATTCTTGAAGTTGATTGTGTATACTAAGGACTTTCACTTTCATAATTTTCTCATCAACAGCTATTCTTTATCTAATAAATCTTCTAACTAAACCACATGCTTTTTCCATTTTCTCTAAGATAGGATTTGCTTATAAAATGCCTGAACAAAGTTTTGATCCAAAATTCAGGGATTGCCAAATGGATTTCTCATTTTTCTTTTAGCCACTTCATTTAAACTAAAAGTTTTGCTAACAGGTGTGGAACCTTCTTTAAGTAGTCTAAGATTTTTCAATTTCTATAGAAATTGAAATATTTTGTTGTCAAGGAATTTTATTTTAATTTTATAAGGGAACAATAAAAATGGCATAAAGTAGACATTGAGAATGTAGATTGCTGACTTTTAAGGCTGTAACATGGACAGAATTATATGTGCTTGTGCAGGAGTAAAACAAAGGAAAAGCAAAGAAGAAACATTGGTCATACATTATCTAAGAATTAAAAGTATGTAAATGAATTGAGCCTATCAATGAGAAATTATTGGAATATATTTTTTGTTAATATAATTTTTTTTAATAAATAAGTAAACTACAATTTTCCTAAAATATATTACCTTTTTACTAGAAAAATATTATCAACAAATTATAATGGAAACTACACCATCCATTAGGAAAAGCCTTAATTTGAGCATTAACTTTTAAAACTTTATTAAAATTGCATCAAACAAGTCGAGCAATTTAACACTAAATACAATTTTATTGAAGAAAAAATGCCATGTTCAAGTTGAAGTACAATGAAATAAAGGAAAGAAATTTTGAAATTTCCCATTAACCCAACACATGAAGTAAACTAGATATGAACTAGACTAAGTTGCTGAGACATGCATGGGCATAAACTGTCTTTTGATCACTCTCAAAATTAAAATAAAAAAATAATTTTTAGATTCACATTAGAACAAAAAATTCAGATAAAAAAATAATTGGTAAGACAGTGTTATTTCTTAATCATGAGGGGAAAAAGAGTGAGGTGTAAATACATAAACATCTTGTACAAGTCCATCCAATAAATATATGAAACTGCATCTTCTATTAGTTTGGTAATATAAAACAATCACAAGAAAAACTTAAAAGTTAGAAATTTGACTAATATTGTGTTACAGATTAGCAGCAGAGCATTAATTATCACTGAATCTCTAATAGAGATTATATGTGTGTGTGCGTGTGGATATGAAAATAAATTTTCTATCTCAATTATAAACGTACGCGCTTATATACATAATGATGTGGAACACTCTCAAAGAGTAACATTGATAATAATTTGCAATATAATACATGCTACTATTATATAAATAATTATATTAAACTTTTATTAGGAGCAAAATGCAAACATACACACAAACATTTTGAATTTAAAAAATAAAAAAGTAGGAAGTATCTTAAATTAACAAAATATTATTTGTTACTTTTATCTTCTTACATGACCACAAGGCTTTAAAATTATAAATATGAAACAAATATACCTTTCTTTTGATATTTGTCAAAAGTTCAACTTTATCTTTTAAGAAAAATGCATGCTGGAATTCAACCTCCTCTTTGTAACTATTTGCTTTTTCATAATTCATTACTTTTCTAAAGCCATCTGAAAAAGTGTTAAAATAGAATGAGATTAAATTAAAGACATGTAAATACAAATAAATTTTTAAGTCAAGAAAGAACTTATGTTTATATTTACCATTATTGGAAAATTATGATTTATTTATTTCTTCAGCAGAAATTGAAGTTATTCGGGGAAAAAATCCTTAATGCAAAGGTTATTTCAGAACACAATGGAAGATTTAAAAAACACTAGTTGCTTATTATAAACATATTATTGCTAATCAAAATTTTGATACATACCAAGCTTTATAAGCTTGATTAATAGCAAAATGCAATATTGACATGAAGGAAAAAATAATGAAGATATTAACTCAGCTACTTGATTCTGATTAAAATTTATGAAGCAGATGAGTATTTAACAGTTTTGAATAGCAAGAAAAACAGTTGAGAACATTAAAAAAGCCTACAAAATAATAGGAAAAAAATGTCTCAAAATAAAGATGAATCATATTCAAAGATATATAAAATAAAGATGAATCATACATTTTCATCCATTTTTAAGACAGGTTTTCTATGAAAATTTAAAATATATAAATACATTTTGATATTAAAAACAAATTGAAAATAACAAAATTTTGACAAATCTATTGTTTCTTAAAAAAATTAGAAACAATCTGATTTTTATTTTTGTACAATCATTATCAAAACAAATGAATTTTCTGAATCTATTATTCACTACATTTTTCTCAGAAGTGTGAGAATATGCTTTTAATAATGTGATTTGAATATTAGTTTGGTGTTTTAGTTACATTTTGCACATGACCAATAACTTGATTACATACTAATGTTCAAATTGGAACTAGAGCTATTACAAATATTAACACTTAAAAGAGCAGTTGTACTTATTAATTGTAAAGCAAAAATTATTTAGTAACTAGTTTGCAATTGGAATTTCTGCAATTATATGGTAACACATGTTTTTACGTAATGATTCTTATATACAACATAAATGATCAAAGGAAAATATCGCAATAAAAATCAATATGAGAATACTTTAAAAATATTAAAAATCAAAACCATTTTTAGATTAGAGATTATGTATCTTGTGTATCAATTCAAACAATTTTAATACAAAAATACTGGTTTTTACAATAACAATTATTATATCCTTTTTATATGGGAAAGACATTTCTAACTCATTTTAAAAAAATCTTATATTTTAAGAAACATGCACACTATTATAATAAATAACAAAATTTATTTGTTTTTAAAGAACAAGAGAAAAAGTATTTTTTTAAAATACAAAAAACTCAGAGAGTATAAATAAAATATTATTTCTTATATCATTATAGATATTTTTCACTAGAATTCACATAGTGGGTTTTTAATAAAGCATGGAATAAAATATTCAAGTACTTAAATTTCTACAATAGTATTTTTATAGTAGATAATTTTCATATTTGATAAATACTTATTTTTACATGATATTCTTATTCATAAATGCACATTGTTTTATCTTTAATAGATATAAGCATTCATTATTAAAAAACAAAATTAGACAAAACTTTAAATACGAAAACATTCATTGGAAACATATAATTCAGTCAAATAATTACACGAGACTTACATATATTCAGTTGACGAATAAAACTAGCATTGTTATTATGCTTAAAGTATTGCGGTAATAATTCCTTAGCAAATCGGTCAGGATCTACAATGATAAAGCTGGAACCACTCTGAAAAATGTAAAAATTTATTATAGATATCTGCTATAAGAGCAAATTACATACGTAATAAATTGAATATTTACTTTTGAATAATTACAATAAATATATAAATATATCTTAAATCAGTTACTTGTAAAAATGGTATTGTAAAAATGGTAGATTGTCCTCAGAAAAACTATTTTTATTACAATCGATGATATAATGGTAAATAATGAAAATATTAACAATGTTCAATAATATAAAAGACAAATAAGAAAAATAGTGTATAAAATTGAATTTTCAAAGTGATTTCATATAAAAAATTCACTTAAAAACAAGTTTAGTTTGAATAATAATTAGTTCCCATGACAACTAACTTTAATATTTGAGATGCAGACATAGAAATTATAATGTAATAAAGGTTTCATGGTTTGATTTGTAGTTCTACAAGCACTTTTTGTACAAGAGGATTAATTACTAATGATTTTAAGTGGATTCCAAACCATTAACATTCAAATCTATGAATTATTCAATGAAAGCCAGAGCACTAATTGTTTGGCTATATAATAAAAGTACAAATCTATCTTTTAACAATAAACTATAAGTAATTGCAAAAAGAATAATTTGAATCCTGTGGAAAACTAAAATGCATTACATTAAAAAGTAAATATTAAGGCTATCGATATATTCTATTTCTATGAAAATACAAAAATTAACTAATAATAAAATTATTAATTTATGAAAAATAAAAATTAATAAATTACATAAAAGTTCCAATTTTTTTAATCCATGTATTGAATTCCATTTAAAAATTTTAATTAAAGAATATAGAAATTTTTTTATCTTAAAACAATATGAGCAATTATTAATCAATAATATTTAATGACTATTAATTGTATATAGAAGTATACTGAAAATTAATGTATAAGAAATAATTTTTACATAAATTAGTTTACTTGTAACATTATCCTCATAATATGTCAAAATTTTTAAGAATAAATACAATTTATTTTAATAACATTGGACTGAGTCTAGGAAAGCTGCAAAAATTAATATTTCAACATTGTAATCTAATTTTAAATATCAAAATTTTCTAGTCTATAATAAAAATTAAAGACACATTTAAGTTAACAATGCTATTTTAAATTTAATAAATAAAACAAATAAATAATTAAAAAAATTTGATAGCTGGGAATTTCAATAAATTATTTTTCATTTAAAAAATATTTAAAAAAACATTTATAGGAAAATTAATTATATTATTATAAATTCCTAAAATACTCTATATTAAAATATTTTATTTAAAATATAATTCATTTCTGTATTCAGGAAAATGTACTAAAAGTATCCAGTTTTAACTTCAGAATTTAAAAAAAAATTATCTGCACAACAATTGAATTTAGATTATAGTTTAAAAGACAATCTATGCATCCTAAACATTAAAAAAAAAATCATTCAATGGATGTTCTAGTAACATTTAGAAAAGATTGGTTTGGTTTGTCACTCAATCATTTTTTGTGCACAAGGGAAAATTGGGCTGGTATATATAGTTTAAAGAGGATTCCAAGCCACTACACTCACCCATGTTCAGGCATGGGATTGAGCCAACAAGCTGTTGAACTGAAGGCCAGTGTACTAACCATTTGATTGCCATTCAGCTTATAAAAATGTCTTCATGAATATATAGATATTTATTATAATTTTTAATGTTATACTATTTGTGATTGTTTCCATGAACCTGTCGTTTCCAGGATCGTTCAGTAATACAAAAGATCTTCATTTTTACGACACATTTATTTTACGAAAAAAAAACATAACATTATCTACAGACACAAACATAATTTTAAATGGTTTCTTTTTACATCATTTTAAAACACGAGAACTTCCCCCTGTCTGGAAACGGCACCTCCGCTACTACTCATCGTTTTTACAATCACCACGTTCCTTTCGCTCCAACACTCCGCCTCCTGCGCCTCCCACATCCGCACACAATGAAACAGAAAGCCATCGTCTGTCAAGTGTTTGATTTTCACACTATTATTTATCTGACTTCAAATAAAGTTTTATATTATAATTTGTGGAGCACTATTTTAGAAGTCAGAATCTTATGTAACTTTGAAAATATTCAATAACATTTTGTACTATTGTAGACAACTTATAAATTTTTGTTATTTTGTGGTGTAAAAGCAGAGAACTCTTATTTATCCAATTTTATTTCTTTAAACAAGCAACAACAATGTATTTGGTAAAATTTTTTATTGTTGGCAAAAGATTTATTATAATTTTTTTTGTTGTATTATTTGGCACCATTCTTTGTAGGTTGACAGAATTTAATACGTGTACCACACACAAAATTTTATGATTAACATTATCAATATCACTACATTTCTTAAGGATAAAGGTATGATATAAAAATTAATAACAAAATCTCTAAACATAACAAGGTTCATACAGATTTTCAAGAATTAAACTCCAGTAGTTTTAATGAGTTTTTCACGAGTCAAATCAAATAGGTCATTCACTCAGTGTTTACATATTTCTTGTAAATATTAAAAAAAATTTTTAAATAGTTAAATTTAAATAATCAAAATTTTTTGTTTGGTTTCACAGATACAAATGCAACATAATGGTAAATAGCAGTCTACCCTATCTAGAGGTCAGCAAGCCTGACTGCAGATAGGGAGGTCCTGGGTTCGAATCCTGGTACGGACATGGATATAATTTTTCTATCTATCCTGTGTTTGTCCTTTACTTGTATTAATGGGTTGTGAATGGTTGTCTATCCTATAAACGGGTACCTATGGCATGTGTGTACTGAGGAGGACAGACTCCACACCAAAATATGGTTCAGTTGGAAAAGTGCA
Source organism: Latrodectus hesperus (assembly GCA_037975125.1). Taxonomy (NCBI): domain Eukaryota; kingdom Metazoa; phylum Arthropoda; class Arachnida; order Araneae; family Theridiidae; genus Latrodectus; species Latrodectus hesperus. The sequence continues at coordinate 56,020,637 of CM075850.1, read as the reverse complement.
GCAGTACACCCCTTTGGCCAGCTTAGCTGGCACAAGACATTAACAAACTACCCAATTCATATCTTTTCACTGAAATTATGCACAATTTTCAACATGGAAGATATGGAAAGTATATTATTACTAAAAATTTTTATATTTAATAATTAATAAGTAAATTTTATGCAATAGAAAAGACAGAAACAATTAGAAGAATAAATTAAAATTACCCCCTGATTGCACATGACAATCTTATTGGAGATTACTCTTTGCTTCATTTTACAAACATAAATCTAAATACTTTGTCCATTCCTGACTGAATTGAATCATCATAAGATTATTGTGACTGAACTAGATCTTTATTTTAGTCAACAGTTATAAATACAATCTAATATTGATTGTCATGCCATCTAATGGTAACATTAAGTGCTAGTATTTAATTTGATTTTCAAACAATTTCACTGAAAAATTTAAAATATTAAAACAAAAAACTCAAAAAAATTATAGCATTATCTAATAAAAATATATGCATTAAGGTAAGTAAAAATGCAAGGAGTAATTCACAATTTTTAAGGAGTCAAATCAAAATTCCCGAAGTTTCAAGGGCTCTTAAAAAATTTCTCAAACTGCAAGAGTTGTACGAATCCTGCATTAAGGTTTAATAATCATTCTCAGAAATAATTTAAGCATTTTTGTTAATCCTGATAAAAAACAAAATTTAAATAATTTTACATTAGAGGAAATATATAAACAACTGTAAATATTTTTAAAAACTGATATCTTCTGGGAGTAGTTTAATAGATAAGTCATATTCATGTCACAAGAAAGCATTGAAAACTCCCAAACATCCCAACAGATAGATACTATAAACTTCCATTGTTTACAAATCCCCGAGATTGCACTCAAGATGATCTACCCAAAAGATACTTTCTTACAACTAAACCTAAAAGTTTAGTTGGTAAAAGTGAAATTTTTAAGCTAAGGTAAAAATTTATTACATTTACTATAGCTAATCTTTAACCTCAATTCCCATAAACCATGATTGCAATGAATATTTTAATAGATAATAACAATGAATATTTTAATAGATAGACTAGAATAGATAATTTGATTGGTAGGATTTTATAAATGATAAAGTATCACAAAGCTTATGTTATAAATGCATTACAAATATCAAAAAACCTATAAATAAATACCTTATTGAAAAATTAATGATCAGGAATTAGAACATAATCAAGATTAAAAGCGTTAAGACTCATGAATAAAAAAGCAGTATAAAGAACATCGTTTAATCTATGTTTTTTGAGGTAAGTGGAAAGTTCTCCAGATTTTTATCTATTCTGACACACAAATATATGTATTATCTATTCAGTTTTCTTAGAGAATAAAAGTGAAGTGGACGTTCAAATGCCCAACAATAATTTTCAACAGTTGACTGTTTTTATTCAATGTCAAATAAAAAACTTTTAATTTTAAAAATGTTTAATATTTGTTGTTCTAGTATCATTTGATTTAATTAAACATTTAAAATAATAATTTTTGATATTGCATCTTAGAAATTTTAGAATTTCGTTTGAAACATAATATTTTTAAAAATTTTTTATGTAAAATAATTTTAAGCTTTATTAAAAATTTTATACAAAGAATAATATTAAATTTTATCTTTTGATTTTTCTGTTGAGATTTTATTTTATTTTACAAGATTAAGACTGCCATGCTTAATTTATTAAATAATATTTCCTTCATTTATAAACCAAAAAACACCCCATTTACCTAAGAAACTGGAATTTTATTTAAAAACTCAAAGCACATTCATTTTACAGTAAAAGCAATACAGATAAAGCCAGAAATGTCATTATAAAACTGAAATGAAATTTTAACATTACAAAGAACCTAATACAAATTATATACAAAGTTATTTATTACAAAACTAAAGCTTACATATTCTCTTAATATCATGAAAGCTACATGGAATAAATCCAAATAATATATTATTCTTATAGTTGGATGAAAAATTCCATTTTTTAAAAAATATTTTAATCTTGAAAATAATTTAAAACTACAAAAGAAATTTATATTTACTCAAAGCAAAATTTAATAAGCACACCTTTAATAATTAAAATAATTTACTCCATTGAAAATTAACAGCACTCTATTTTAAAAATTATTGGCAAAAAATTTTAGAAAACAAAATTGGCTAAGAAATATAAATAAAGCCGCATCTTACATGGCTCCAAGTGATTAAATCATCTGTTGTAGGGTCACTAACTAATTTCCAGAGTTTTACAAGAAAACCTGGAACATTTGAAGAGAAAATTGGATGCATTTCACAATTTGCAATTTTAAATCGAATATATAACAATAATCACTTATTTATTTCGCTCTCTTTACATCACAAAAAATCATTATGATTAATATGAGTACAATGATTAAGCACGCTAAAATGTTGCTAACTTTTAGCTGCGAAGTTATAAGAGCGAGAGAAAAATATTAAAAATAAACTCGCGGAAGAAAAAGTGAAAATAACACAATATTATGACGAAATTGCACCGGAGATGTTTGTTTCTAAAAATGTCAATGTAAGTTGCCATATAGCGTCAAATATGGAAGTGAAAAATTTGAAAAAAATAAGATTAATTTAGAAATGTAAATTTACAAATAATTCCTATATTCCTAGCAATTTAGACTTTTATATTATTTTAAGCAACGTCATTTTCATGGTATATCTTTTTTACAAGTTCATTTAAATTTTTCTACAAAAATATATGAAGTTATAAATTGGCATTGATAAAATCACCGCGGATTATTGTTTTGATTAGCAGAAGCATTTATTGTTTTCGGCTTTACGACTTAATCAGGGTTGAAATAGTTTACCGGCTTTTAATTAACTTATCTTAAATCGAAAAAAGTACTTAAGAAAATTTTAAATAGCATTTTATTGTAGAACTCTAAATATCTAATCTCTCATGTCTTTATTATTCTGAATTTTATCATTTTTAATGAATCATAGTTAAAATTGAATATTATGAAATTTAAATTGTTTCCTTTGAACTGTACAACGAAACTTGATTTTTGTATTAAAATAAATCGAAATTTATAAATTACATAAATTTTATGCTAGTTAATTTCAGATAAGATGACTGGACCAACTGTTTTAAAATCATTATTTTTGTATAGTATTGGTTTCTTAATTCGTATTTTAATTTTAAAGTCGCGCACCGCAACAGAAAGTTTAGGAAAACGTGTTGAAATTGGAACAGCCATAACAGCGTGGAAGAAAGGTATTTATTAAATTGAACTTGAGTCAATAATATAGGAAATTAAAATATTTTGTATGGATATTGCTTAAATTCTAAATTTTTATTTTGAAGTTTTGTGTTTTGTTCTTTCTTTTCTTATGTACTTAAAAAAGTTTAAGAAATTGATAAGTTACAATAAGTGTTTTTGTTTGTTCAGAATTTCCCTTAATTTTCACTTAATAGGGTATAACGTGATTAAGATTATTTAAATTACTTTTTATTTTCATATGTAACTAATTCCAAAACTGTATTTAAAGCATTTTAGCATATAATGTGTAAATTATAAGAACTGGTAGTATCTGAAAGATTCTGAAATTGATGAATCTAACCATGATAGTCTAATTTATTTTATTTCTATTTTTAATTGATAAAAGAAATTTAAATATAAATATAGCATAATATTTACAAATATAATATAGAAGTTTAGTGGTCAGCCTCCAAAGTTTTGTTCCCTAGCATGCTCGGTACTAGTTTTATCAATTCAATGAAAGGTTGAGTCGATCTTGATCAGCCTGAGGATAAAACCTTATACCTGTGCCTTGGAAGTTCGAAATGCTAATGATACCAAGCTTATTTGTATATCTAACAAATATATTTAACCTATATTTTAAAATTAAAGTTAATTTTTTATCCTTATGATGTATGCATAAAATTTTTGTTGTATATTAATTATTATATAACCAAATATATTAATTAATACATTGAAAATATTATATATTAATATTAATGTATGCATTAATTACTACATATATTTATTAATATATTGAAAATAATTTACTGTTATCCAATTAAATTTTTTTATTTATAAAAGTTTTTTAAAAAGTTACTGCATATATAATGTTATGTTTAAATGTAGAGATAATAAATTCTTTATTTTCTCGGTGTCAATTCTGACCATAAAAAATTTCTGAAGAAACTTGGCATTGCTACATATAAGTAACAAGAATGAAAAATTGGGGACATGCATTAATTTGACATTAAAAATGACAAAACTCAGTCATTACTAATATATGCAACAGTAAAACTCTGGATATGTTAGATATTATTGAGTTTATCTATTTATTTAATTGATGAAGTTAAACACTGTCACTTTTAGTATGTGAGTAGTTTCATTTACACAAATTGTAGAATAATTAAGATAATTCAAATCATCAGTTTCTAGAATTTTGAGAAGTCTATAAACATTTATTAGCCACTACTATCATCTGCTCTATGCTAGCAATTTCAATTAAAATTGAAATTACTTGCATAGAACAGATGGTGGTCTTAAGGTATGCTAATAAAATTATCTTGTATTGTATTATAAAATGTATATGTAAACAATCTTTAAATCCTTGTACAACACAAGGATTTGTACTTATTAATCTTAAATTTTTTCTGAATTTTTATGTAGCATCTTGATTTCATCAAATTATTGTGATTTTTATATTTGAAAGAAAGTACTTTTTATGCTTAAAAAAACTCATAAAATGTATTGTATTGCTCATAAAATATCATTGATATTTTAGAGTTAGTCAGATATAATAAAGTTCAAAGTAAATATAATTAACTGTTTTTATACCTTTTGCCTCTGTCTTTACCTTTCTACATAATACAAGTTTTAAACTTGTTCATTTTTTCTCCAAGATAATCAAGAAATTTTACATTTCTTAATATATATTATTAGCAAATTTTACTTATTTTAATGAAATATACTTGTTAACAAAAATTTTTATTTTCCATAGCTGTTGAAGGTGTTCATTTATGGCAACAAGGAACAAATCCTTATGATAGCGACATCTTTCATGAAGTAATGCATTTTAAACTAATATTTTTTTATTCTTAAGCATAAAGTGTATAGAATGCATCTAAATAGTTATATAAATTTCTAGTGTTATGTATACCATATAAAATTCATTTAATTAATGCATTTAATGTATTTTAATAAATTTCAGCTTATTAGTACACTCATGCTCAAACTACCTGGATTTGTACTTTTTACCATACATAATTAAATGCCTTTTATTTTATCGTTATTATATCAAAAATTATTTTATTCAAAAAGACTGTGAAATCATAGTGGTAAAGATGTGACTAGTAATACTGTTTTTCATAATGTAAAATATGAAAAAAAATGAAATAATTTCATCATACAATAATTTTTGGGCTGAGCAACTTTTATTTATGATTATTTTCCAAGACTACCTTTTTCCAGTTTAATTCAATTTTACTTCTTTTATTTTCTTTTTGTTGTTTTAATTCATAAATTTTTTTGTCAGCTTCCATATTTCCTTTTATTTTATAATGTTCTCTGTAGAAACAAAATAATCTTTTACTAAATTTATATTTTGGCTTGAAAAGTCTTAGATATTGAAATTAAATTATTGTATTTAATTTAGAAAAAATTCTATACTTTATATTATTTATTTAGAAGAATATAAAGTTCAGTCTTCAGTGTAATAATTTGAGGAAGGAGATATTTTATCATAGAAAAGCTTGTAGGAGAAAGAGTGACAAAGATTTATCAGTGCCCAAGAATTGCTATACAATTTTACTTGTGCAGTAGTGCTTTATGGTTCTTGCTTGCTTCATTTATTTTTCATTAATCATTCTTTTTTTATACACATTTTTTTTAAATTTTATCCACTTGAAATAATTGGCCATAATTTATTGGTGTTTCTCTAATAATTTTTTCTTACTATATGATGTATTGTATTATCATGAATGTAGATTCTTACTGTGAAAATAGAACTGTCATAGTGAATTTCCTTGTGGCTAGCTAAATTTTATTCTATGTTGATTTTGATATTTTTCTATTGTAGTGATTTATTATCCAATAATTTCCTTATTAGATCATTAAGATTATTGAAAGGAAAGTTTGTATTTATTTTATGAAAAGATTTTCTGCTTCTTTTTAGTTCAAAATTAGTGTTAAATAAATTTAATGGCAAATTTTGAAATTGCCTGAATAGCACTATTGGAAAGAATATTTATTAACAGTTTTTCATTAATTTATTTTCATGTGGCTTCTTTTTTCTAAAATTTCAGATGAATTTTACTCATATGACTCTGTTAATGTCTTGAAAAAAAAATCAACTTCATTGCAAAAATATTGGAACACTTCAATCAAATTAAATATATCAACACTTCTAGATGTTTTTCTCTGAATAAATTATCTAATAAATAAATTTTGAAATGTTTTATGTTTAGTAAATCTCTTATATTAAAATTATCAGCTACCACATTTTTATTTTGTTAATTATTAAATACTTTTGTTGCTTATTGTATATTTAATTCAAAGTATAATTTGTGAGTTAATTTTACAATGTCTCATAGAAGTGCCATTGCCAACATTATCAATGAAAATCAAGCAAAATAACACCTTGCATGAAAATCAGATTTGTGCAATATTAATATGTTGTATTTGTCTACACATTCAATTTAATAAATCATTCAATTTTTTTTAAAATTATCATTACTTTTTTTTCTATATATCTACTTATTTTCATTTTATATTTTCTTGATACATATTTTTTTTAATTAATTAGAATGGATTTTCATATTTTGGGAAAGTCCAGTTTCTTTTTAACCTTACTTTTCCCCATAACTTATTCAACTTACATTTCTCTTAAATTGATACATCTTTATTTATACTTATTTTATTTAAATAGTTTGTTGATAATTTAATTTATATATAAATGGATTTTTCGTTTATTTGCTTATATTAAACTCGATTTGAAGAAAACATAGAATAACAAAATTTAAGTCAGATTTCTACTTCTATATAAAACAACTTTTTTTAAAGCTTCACCAGTAATTTATTGTTTAGTTTGACTCTTGAAAAGTTATTTTAAAAATATTTACAGTTTAAACATAAATAAGCATTATCACAAATTTTAAATATTTGAATAATATGCAAACTGATTTTATTCTCCAGCTATTACCATATAGTTATTTTGAAATTTATTGATTTTGTGACCGTATAAGAGTTATTTAAGCATTATTTTATGAAAATTTTCACATGGAATGTAGTTTCTTGAGGTTTCATTATTTTTTTTAGGTATAAATTTTTAAAGATAAGTTTACAGAAAAAGGGGAAATCATTTAATAGTTATAAACATGTTTACCAACAACTTCTACAATAATAATAAAATATATAATTTTTTCTTAAGTTGGAATTAAGATTTTACTGATTCTTTGATTAAAGAAATATTTAATCATAAATTTTTTAAGAAAACAATTTTGTGACATTTTTTCAGAGTCCATTTGGATTACTAACATATGATTACCTGTTAACAAATGTGCCAGATTGGATACCAGTTATTTTTGCAGTTAGTATTTTCTTCTATGTATATGTTTTACCTTTTGAACTATTTTAAAATTTTATAGTATTAAACACATACAAATTATGGAATTCAAACTTTCATCAAAATGTACTTGTATTTTAAATAATATTATGGATGTAACTTTTTATTCATTTTGAGTGGGGTGTGCATAGAAATCTGAATGCCTGGGATGATTTGAAGCTCTATTTGTATCTTTTATTTATTTATTGCCATGTGGAATTTCAAAATGTATCTGAGACAATCCTATTAAAAAGTGATTAAGCTTTTTAAAATTTTAAAACAAAATTTATAATCTAAGCATTATGCTTTAAGATGTTATTGTGAAAGTATAAAAAACAGGTGTTATAAAAAATGAGATTTGCACCCCAGTGCCACCTGTTTTCACACATGCACGCACAGTTATGTGGTGTATTGGAGGAGAAGAAGAGGTATGCTTTCCATTCTTATTGTTTACTTTAAAGTAAGAGTATAATGAAAAAATATAACTTCTCATTTGAAGTGTGACATGTTTTAAAACCAACATCAGACATATTTGGCAAAAATAAAAAAGCTTTTATAATATACAGTAATGAAAATGGAAGCGAAAGAATACAATGTTAATAACTATTCAAAAAGAAATACAAGTAATAACTGCAACGTCTGGAACAAGCAACATCTTCCTTCTTTCAAATTCTCTTCTGCTTTGAAATAGATCTATTATAAACATTGTCAAGTCAACACATTATAAATAATTTTATCCATCTTAAACAATGTCAAGGACATTCTATTGCAATCCAAAACCATTTCTCTAGCTTTACTGATAGTAGCCCATTGCAGAGAAATGTACTTTGGAATGGTGTATGTATATACCCGTGGCAAACAAAGCATCAGCTTAGCGAGGAGGCGTATATATATATCCACAGCAATTAAGTGGTTCATAGTTCAAGACAACTTGATAACATTGCTCAGTTATATTTGCTTATAACTTTATTTAAACTGCTTAGGTGTAACTGCAATTAGATATATTGTGATATCCTATTCAATCTCTATCTTACAAAATGTGTTGTCAATTTATTAAAAAAAAATAATAGAGAATTAGGATAAAGAACAAATGAAGTTTACTTTTTTTATAATTATAGACAAAGTGTTTAAAAATTACTCATAATGCTCTATGAATAAAATGATTGTTTAATGTCTTTTGCCGAATTTAAAACAGATAAATAAAAAAGACATACTGTTTTAAAACTGAATATTTTTAGTGTAATTTTTTAAAAATATTAATATAAATTTTGATCTAAGGAAACATCTGAAGTTAATAATTAACTTTTGTTTTTTTGGATGGTTTCATACTCTAAAAATTAATTATATTTATATAAATTGACATTCTCAACATTATATCCAGAAAATTTTTATATATAATTTTTGCTTAGAATATTGTTATTCATAGCAGTGTTCCTTTTACAAAAAATTTCATTTTTATGTCATAACTTTCATTTGATTATTGTACTTGGCTTCTTAGGCAATCTACTATCTTTATTGTTAAAAGCAAAACTTCTCAACTGTTCATCGACATGATTTTCAAAATTTTTTAATATTTAAGAAAGGTTATTAAAAGAAATTTTGAAAGTGTTTTTATTGTTTTTCACTTATATTAGTGCTATAAATTAAGTTGAAACACAGTATATATTGTTAAAAGAATAGAAAAAATTTGTCATTAAATGTCTAAAATCAAAACTACTCATTAATAAATCAAGTCTGCAATTAATTTATAAAAAGATTATTAAGAAAAATTTGTCATTCTTATAATTTAGACTTTTTTATGTTAAGTCATGAATCCTTGGTCTATTAGCAGTTTTGAATAAAACTATTATACTCTAAAATCTTAGTTCAATGAAAGCACTAGTGTTTATTTTTACATTAAGTAATTTTTATTGATTAAAATGCATAAAAAGATTGGTATAAAATATATAAATTCTTACTATATTGCTAATAAAAATTTATGCATATTTGTCTTCTGTTGTTGTCAGTCCTCATTTATCTACAAAACTAAACCAAGTTCATAAGTCAAGCAACTCTGAGCATAGCAAGTACTCAAAGCAAATCTTCATAGAGATACCCTCTACATTTTTTAAGCCAATTGAGGATATGGTTAGGTGTAGCCTAACAAATAGTAATCTTTGAATACATAAGAACAGACAGAAAGACAACTCTTACTTTACCTTTGTCTATCAAACCTCAGATGACCATTGTGCATATGAGAAATGACAGTCTGCTTGCCTGCTGCATTGGAAGACAAGTAACTACCAGGGTGATTACCTTGATATTATTGATTAGTTGGAGGGACAATGGTACCTCATACAGATTGATAAAGCAGGAATACAATTCTGAAAAAGTAAGACATGCCCTAGAAAACAAGAGCAGTTTTGTCCCAGGATTGAAACATCTCAGTTTGTTCAAAATAGCCATGTCAAAACTATCTCCTAAATATGCCAATTTGTAAAGTGTTGGATAGCACTCCAAATATCATTCAAAATCCAGACGCCTTTTGAACTGAGAAGTGAGAGCATATTACTGAGGTCAATTTCAATGGCAATTAATTTACTGCAAAATACAGCAGCCTTGAGGATTTCCTAATTTAATATGGGATGAGGTATTTCTGGGTCTTATATAAAAGAACAATAATTATTTGTCTTCTGAATCACATTTTAATAAAATGTAGAATTATATGCTATAAAAAAAGTAAGCTTCCACTGAGTCTATAATTTTTTACAAAAGAATGAAATGAGGATTAGTGCATCTTGTTTTATATTTCAAAGAACTCAAAGTAGTTTTTTAAAGCCTTAAGTAATTTAATAAGAGTAGGGTTAAGAAATTCTTATTTCCTTTTTCATTCATAGAATATATATTACTTATTATAAATGTATATTGATAAATATTTCATTTAAATTTGAAATTTTTCATTTAAAAATAAAAATTGGGAAAAAGTTTTTAAATTACTTTTGAGTGTAATTTACGTTTGCAAATTGAGACTTATATCAATATATAGCTGCTAACTCTACTGATTTTATCAGGAAACTCCTGATTTTTCATCATTTTTCCCAATAATGTATGAAAATCTACTGATTTTTGGCAGTTTCAGTGAAAAACTTAAAAGCAGCTGAAATTTTGCCAATAAAAAGTCTATTGAGTTGTTTTAGTAGATTAAACAGTCTACAGATGGAGGATTAATATAATGATTATAATATATATATTTTTTTAAATATGTTCCTCTGAGTTTCTAACCATGGCTGGAAGACGCTCTAACCACCAGGTTACCAAGACTCCTTGGAGCTGGCAGTCATATAATTAACATTTAGAGCAGTCACCAGGTGCCTGTTTACATAAGCAGTTCAATTAGGTTGAATATTAATAATTTAATTAGAAAAATATTTCTGTCAAACGAAGCACTTGTCTGTGAATTAAATTTATTTAGTAATGTATTTTATGTTTTAATGTAATTTTATAAGTTTAATATTTATAAGTCGCACAAGTATAGTAAATGCTGTCCTATAAAATAAATATTGGGACATAAATGTTGATATTTTTTTACCTGTTGTTTATTCTTTCATTTTTCATGGTTCCTTTATGAGATTGATGAAAATTTTGTTAAAATATTAAGAGTAACACAAATGTTGCTAGTGGTTGCTCTCCTGATTTTTTTTCTTTCAAAATCAGTATAATCTGATTTTTTCCCTCCAAGGTTCACGGGTATGTTAATAATTCTACTCAGAAAATTTCTTCTTTTGTTCCATTTGTATTGATTTTTAATGCTTTGGGTTATTGAATATTCAGCTTATTAACTCTGTTGTTTAAAATCAGTTATATGTATATTTCTTAAAATTTTAGCTAATTGTTAAAAAATTTCAATGATTTATTTTCTTCAAAATTTTTAGGTCTGTGATATTATAACTGCTGCTCTTTTGTCAGTGACTGCTAAAATATACCTGAATGAAGTGGTTAGTATAAAAAATATTGCATCTCTTATTTCTTCTTATATAATTTTATTTGATATAATTGATTTGATTAACTTCACTTTGACTTATAAATAGCTAATCTTTAGTTTTTTATTTTTTTTTATTCCTTATTAAGTTTTTTTAAATACAAAACTGCCCAAAGCTAATGTGTTGATTCTTTGGATAAAGAATTATTTACTTGCTGCAATAAATCTCAAATAATTTGTTTTATTACCAACAAAAATTTACATCTTAGATACCCCTCATGTATGTAAATATGCAAAATAATATTATTGAAACTATACTCAGAATCAAAACCCTGTGATTCAAAATGGTTAGGAATGTATTTGTCTTTTCATGATCACTTATAACAGTCACTACAGTGTTTTTAACTAATCAAAGAGAAATAAAAAAATTTTCTCATTTGATTTTTCCACGACTATTCAAAAATAAAATTGTAATGTATATATATATATATATACAAGCTGACCCAGCCACGCGTTGCAGTGGCTGAGTTTTTAAAATACATTGAATCAATTTTTTACTAATTCTTGGGTTCAATCAAATTAATATTTTCTAAAAAAATTTAAAATAGGTTCATTCATATGAGATTAAAAATAAAACATTTCGCAAAAATTTAAAAGTAATAGGTAAAGTATCGAAATTTTGAAATTAAGCACAAACCAACAAAAACTTTCTGAATTTACATTTTATTCATCTTATATTAAATTAAAGTTTGTAATCAGTGACTTAGTTACAAAATATACTACATAAATTAAAAAAATCTAAAAATAAATTGTTATAAATGAGATAGATAACATTGACAACGAACTATTATTTTTTCAATTTTAAATTATTAAAACTAAAAATTATCTAAGTACTACTTTGTGTACAACATTCCTGGTTAACCTATCTTTTGCTAACACGAAGAGATTTGATGGTTTTCCTACACGTGAGCAGGCAACATATAGCTGTCCATGTGAGAAACATGTGTTTTTCAAATCCAAACCACAAATAGACATTGTTTTGCCTATAGATTTATTTATGGTCATCGCAAAAGCTAAGCAAATCGGAAATTGGAGCCTTTTAAACAGTATTGGAGATTCTGACGCTATCAGTGGAATACGTGGCAACAGGACGATATCTCCTTTAAATTTTCCCGTCAAAATTGTTGCTTCGAGAATATTTTCGGTCATTTTTTATGACTAAGCATGTACCGTTACATAATTGAGGTGGGTTTAACTTACGTAGAAGAATAATTGGTGAACCAATTTTCAATTGAAGATTGTGTGATGGCATTCCTGGCATATCCAGAGAATTCAAAAATTCAGTTGGAAAGTTTACGGCTTCGTTTTCATCAGTAACTGTGTCGATTGATTTAAAAGACATCAAATCACCAGGCAACATCTGTTGTATGTGGAAGTTAATTTCGTTCACATCAACGTTTCTTGCTGCCAAAATAGCATGATTCCAGAGCCAATTATCAAATTATAAAATAAAAATAAAAAAATAACAGGCTATCAAGAAATACTTACATGTTTTCGAGGTAATATGAAAATTAGTAGAGAAAAACAGCAATAAATGAAATTTTATTTTACTATTTATAATATTAAAAATATTCAAATTGAACACTGCACAATAATAACACAATACAAAGTATAATTATAAAAATGATTCACGAAAAATTTTTCCAGTATGGATTATACATCATGAAAATATATGTAAATTCTATATTTACACGCGCTTGCGTGCGCACGTTAATTTTCTCTGGAAGATGGTATAATCAAGAAAAATAAACACGTCGCCATCTGCCGAATACCTGTGCAACTTAGATGCTAAATCGCCAACTATTTGGAATTTAAAGAACTAATTGATAAATAAACACTAATATCGTATAATAAATATTGAGATTAATAATTAAGAGATAAAAACTATTCTATCTTTTAAGTTGGACCATATTATAAATGGTTACCAAATTTTATCATAATCGGTTCAGTATAGTTTCGGAGTTTATCGGGAACATACATCGTGACACACAAAATTTTTATATATATAGAATTGCTGACCCAGCCACGCGTTGCAGTGGCTGAGTAATTATAATACATTGAATCAATTTTTTACTAACTCCTTGGTACAATCAAACTAATATTTTCTAAAAAAAATTTAGAATAGGTTCATTCATAGGAAATTAAAAATAAAACGTTTCACCAAAATTTAATAGTAATAGGTAAAGTATCGAAATTTTGAAATTAAGCACAAATCAACATATACTTTCTGAATTTACATTTTATTCATCTTATATTAAATTAAGTTTGTAATCAGTGACTTACTTATAAAATATAATATATAAATTAAAGACATCTAAAAATAAATTGTTATAAATGAGGTAGATAACATTGACATCGAAGTATTATTATTTCAATTTTAAATTATATAAAAACTAAAAAAATTTTCCGCGACATTATGCTGAAATAAAAAAAATTAAAAGAATTTATCATTTGAATAAATAAATTAGATCAAAATCTATTGCTGAATAAATTAATAATTATCAAATTATAAAATAAAAATAAAAAATAATAAAAGGCTATCAACAAATACTTACAAATTTTCGAGGTGGTATGAAAATTAGTAGAGAAAAACAGTAATAAATAAAATTTTATTTTACTATTTATAATATTAAAAATATTCAAACTGAATACTGCGCAATAATAACACAATACAAAGTATAATTATGAAAGTGATTCACAAAAAATTGTTATAGTATGATTATACATCATGAAAATATATGTATCATGAAAATATATGTACATCATGAAAATATAATAATAAAAATATATGTAAATTCTATATTTAACCACGCGATTCGTGCGCACGTTAATTTTCTCGAAGATGTTTAATCTAGAAAAATAAACACGTCGCCATCTGCCGAATACCTGTGCAACTTAGATGTTAAACCGCCATCTATTAGGAACTTACAGAACTAAACAATAAATAAACATTAATGTCGTATAATAAATATTGAAAATAATAATTAAGAGATAAAAACTATTCTATCTTTTAAGTTGGACTATATTATAAATGGTTACAAAATTTTATCAAAATCCGTTCAGTAGTTTCGGAGTTTATCCGGGAACATACATTATGACACGAAATTTTATATATATATATATATATATATATATATATATATATATATATATATATATATATATACTTTTGAGAAAAATGTTAACAGTTGCAAATCATTTTATTGTTGATCATCGGCAATTTAATAATTTTTCTTGAGAGTTCTTTAATACTTTTTTAACATAGAGTAAAAATTAGAACTGCATTTGTATTTTATACATATGGAGAAGTTGAATTTTTTTGAAATCCCTGATATATTTCTTTTATTGAGATTTTTAAAATATTATCCATGTGTTGTATTTTGGTTGCAGTTATTATGAAAATTTAAATGATATTAGTGTCCTTACAGCATTTTCTATTTTATCAATTACCTACATAAATAAAATATTGATTCCTATTTTGATTGGGAGAACTGCATTTCTATTTTATACATGTGGAGAATTTGAATTTCATTGAATTGCCTGACATCCTTCTTTTATCGAAATTTTTAAATTATTATCCATATTTGTTGTATTTTGATTGCGGTTATAAAAACTTCTGCTAGTCATCCCTTACATTTTAACTATGCAATTAATTGATGTAATAGGAAAATATTTATTTCTGTGTAGATTAGGAAAATTGTGTTATCTATTGTTTTCAGGATTATTTTAAACTAAGATAGGTTTCACATTGAAATTTCAGACGATTCGTTCATAAATGGCTTCATTCATTTCTAAATGAATAAGGATTAATTTCGGTATTCAAGGAAGCATCATTAAAATTTTATTTTTAAATTCCATTTATCTTTGGTGTAAAATTAGTATTATTTTTTGATTTGTAAAACTTTTGAAGTCTCATTGATATCTTAACTTACTTCTTGCATTGGATAATTATTTAAAAAAATAAGATGTTTGCATAACATTATGAATACTAAATGTAAACAATTTCCTTCCCTTATACCTTCAAATTATTAAATATGAAAAAAAATTCATAAGTATTAAGTATTTTATCTTTGTAAATATTAATGCTAATCTCAACTGATATAATTGTAAATTGGGAAGGATCATAATTGTTATTACTTGATGAATATTTGTTTCTAGTTTAATATTTCAAAAATATAATTATTTTGTAAAATTATATAAATATGTTACTTTTTATTTTAGTGATTTCAGTACATGATTTAGTAACTAAGATGTTATATTAAAGCAATATTTTTTATGCAATTTTCTTTAAGAATAAAATTTAAATAATTTTTAGATGAATGATAAATTTTATACATAAATATACATATTACTCTAAAATACTTAAAAACCATTTATTTTACAGAAAAGTAGTTTTAAGTTTTTCAATGGAAACATCTTAGAAAGAAATGTTTTAAATATTTTTGAAAAATGAAATCTTGTGATATTACTTTACAGTCAAAACATTTGCAATAGCAATCAGACTTTTAAAATTAATTCTATGACAAAAGATTGTTTAAAAAGTCTCTTAATAATTTATATATTCATTGTACTTGCTACAGAGCAAGAAAGAAAAGGGATCAAAGTTTCCAGAAAGTGCTAAACCTGTGCTTTTGAAATCAGAGGATTTGCTATGGGTACCATTTTATGTTAGTTGCATGTAAGTATAAAGTTATGAATAACATTTTTGAAAATCTTTTGCATTTTAAGTTAAATTTAAGAATTTTTTTATCTTCACTTTCTAAAAAGTTAAATGATTTTCTTATTTCTTTATACATACAGGTACTTATTATTCCCTTACTGTGTTGTGTCTTGTGGAGGAAAATCTACAGTTACCTTCCAAAATATGATTTTAGCTTTGTTTCTATTTCTCACAGTTGCAGGTTTGTATCAGTTTTGTTATAAGAATTTATTTAATACATTATTTACTCAGTTGTATGTAAAAGGTGTATGTTCTGAAGGGAAGGTGTATGTTCTGAATCTAAACATTTTTAATGGATAATGTGGCAAGCTTTTTATTTTATATAAAGCATTATATTTATGAACTGATATCGTGTAAGTTTTAATAAAAGTTGTTTTTTTAACTAAGTTATTAATTAGTGCATTAATTAATTGGAAAAATTCATTAAATCATTTTCTTTTCAGTTTAAAATATAAGTTTTTAAAATGAATCAAAATGTGAGTTTGAATCCTTTTATTAATTGTTATTACTTACATAGTCACATTGTTAGAAAACATTTACTTTAACTTTCATCTAATAAAATTAGTTTCTAGGGGGAGAAAATTGTGTTTTATTCAAAATTCATTTGATTTTTTAAACATTTTTTAAAGAAATTAATTATAATTGAAATATTATTCAATTAAGTCAATGATGATAGCTTATATTTATAAAAAAGTGAAAATATATTTTTTAATTTTTTGAATAAAAATTAATTGTAATAAAGATTGTAAATATTTATCCTTCAAAAATACTTTATTTCTAATAAAAAAAAGATAAAATACTTTAGTTATGTGCATTTGATCATAACTTGCATTCATTTCATCTGCATATTTCCGAGTTCTGAAGGAAAAAAAATCACATAAGAGAGATTGTCCTGAGTCACAAAAAACAATACTTTCACTTTCAACTTTTTTTATTTTTCTATGAGGTAAGCATAATGTTTGTATCAGTGTTTCTGAATTATTCAATTATATCATTTGACAAATTATTAAATAAAATATGGTCTGTTTCACTTATGTTATTCAACTAGTTGGCATTTAACCTCTATCAACATTTTAATTTACCAAGTAGATCAAATGTTTACATTACATTCACTTTTTTTGTTTAATCTGTAAAACATCAGGATTTTTAACAAGGATTTCTTCACCTTTAATGTATTTTATCTAGGTATTATCTGCGGCCTACACCTATAAAAACTGAGGAATTCCTTCTCTGTATAATTAATAGGATCACATAATTTAATCTTTTTTTTTTTAACTGTTTTCTTATAAAGTTGAAAATACATTTTAAAAATTATATTTTTGTATTTTCTCTTCTGTATCAGGAAAATTTTTTTATTACTTTATTCCAATATAATTTAAAAAAATTAAATGTGTTGACTAAGAGCTAAGCAATTAGTTTTCTAATTTGGTATGCTGCTAATATTGTTTTGATTTTTTATGATTATTTTTCCTATGAATATATGTGGATAATATAATTAGTGAAATAGTTTTATGCTCAATTTCTAATTTGGTATTAAATTCGTGTAAACTGTATCCAAGGGAAATTTTAATCCTGTATTTATTCTAATAGTTTCTACTTCTTTAATTAAAACATTTGTTAGCTTCATTGTCTTATATTAAATTAATTAAAAAAAATTTCTAAAAATATATTAATTTGTGAATTTTTTTCCGAATATTTTTATCTAATTTGTTAGTTTTACAGTGCATTTTATGTTTCATTTATCTGCAAATTATAAAGGATTTTTTTGTTATATATTATTTTCTTTCTAAGGTCAGTGGATTTCTGCATCAGTGGTCCTTGTTATTCTATCTTGTCACTCCTTTTATCATATTGCTCTTCTAGTACCATTAGTAATGTATACTCATCAGGTATGCATATAATAATTGTATTTCTTTGAGAGTAACTCGAATATTATTGTATATGTAAAAAAATTAGGTGTGGAAACTGTTTTGCATATGAATTTTCAAAACAACTAGTTGAATTTAGTTATATTTTTGACTCATTTTCATATCTTAAAATAGTATTAATTATCTTTATATATGAGCAAAGGTATTGCTTAATAATTCAGCTTTAGTTACTTTCATTAAATTTTACAAAATACCATTAAAAATTATGTTGCATGAATATATTAATTATCCTGTTTGGTATGGGTTATTGTGTACAATTTATTGATGCTTATTAATTTTTATTTTCTAAATTTGTATATAAAAAAAGTTGCATATATACTGATAATTACTTATTATATATTATTATAATTAATGTTTTATACATGTAATTGTCCTTTATAAAGACAAAATAGTAACTGTTTAATTTTCTATATTATCAAATGTGAGGTATAATGAAAGTAATTTTACTTTATTTTAGAAAACAAACAATGGGAAGAACAAAATGTTTGAAACAGTCAAGTTAATATCTGTAGTTATAATTTTCTTTGCAATTTCTGCAAAAGTGTTATATTTTTTCCATGAAATAACAGGATCTTGGCATTTTTTGGGGTCTACATATGGTTTTATGTAAGTTTTAATTTTTCAGACAAAAGTGTTTTCTATTCTTTTTTATTGAAAACAATTATTAATCAAAACCACTAATTTTTGTAAACTTTCTAATATTATTTTAAATATTAGCATATTTGCTTCTCCTTAGTTTTTTTAACATTTTGTAAATATTATTTATTATAAAATAATTTTTTAACCAAATGAAGTATATTTTATTACATATACTATAAAACTTTTGACTATAAAAATGTGGAAAGGATTCTGAAAATTCATTTTCCTCATTCGTGTGAACTTAATACAGGATTTTTGAATAGCTGCTTTTTTTGCTGAATTTCTTCTTAATATGATTAACAATTTTTGTTCTTTAAAATTATAATTATTTGTTGAAAATTTAGAAGTTTTATTTGTTAACTAAACATTACATGTGCACTATATTTTCTTACACAAATACAACAATTGAATTGTAGATAAAATATTGTTTGTGTTTCTATACTTTTCTTAATAAATGCGATGGTTGCTATTTATATTTCTGGCCTAGTAATGAAAAAAATATTTATATAAGCAAAATCGGTTTAATTTTTCAAAACATTCTACATAACTATCAAATATTTTTGTATCTGTTTGAACTGGTTTTTGAAGCTATTTTTCTACTCTGATTGAGGCAGCTCTGAAGCATGCATTTTAAATAGGTAAACCACTTCTTTTGTCATCAAATATCATTGACCATGTAATTTATTTTTAATGTGTGGGAAAGAAAAATGTTCTTAAGTACCAAATGAAGGGTCTGCTGTTGATGATACATCAATGCAATATTTTGGCGAGTTAAAAATTCCTTTGTATAAGCTGATGTGTAAGAGCTTCTTCCATTTCTGTAAGAAATAATAATTCATATCCTCTGCTTTTTTTTAAATTTCTCTGATGTTTTCTGGGAAACAAGTGGTCAAGTACTGTTAAAAAATTTATCATCTTGTGTTCTAACACCATCTGATAGATAATGTTGAAGAAATGTAACCTTTTGTATCAATATATTTATTCTGTAGACAACTTTTGTTAGATTTGGTTCACCTTAGAAGACACATACTGTCAATTGTTTTGTCTTGTGCTTACATGCATAGATTAATGATTCCTCACCAACATAGATATTATACACAGCTTTTGATGCAAATTGAATGTATTGTTTCAACATTTCTGACATGAACTTTCTAATAAGCATTTGTCAGATTATGCAGGATTTAAAGCTAAAAAAATTTTTACAGCACAATATTTATTAAATACTCTATTTATACTTGTCATAATACTACAAAAATGCCTCAATCTCATAGTTGTCACATGACAATCTTGTTTTATCAGTTTAATCACAACATCGATATTTTCTGGCACAACAATCGATTTTGGATATTTACTGAATTTGTGCAGATGCAGACATTGACCATGATTGAATTCTTAATATCACTTTTTTGTAGTGCTATACTATAGTAATTTATCATTATGTAAAGAATTAAGTTCATTAAAGTACTCTTGTTTGATAGTTCATGTCATGAATTTTTCAATTTACTATAAACAACACAAATTATGATAAAATAGCAAAATGTTCTAAAGAAATTGTAGTTAAATTCACAAATTATCATTTTTAAATATCAGTGGTCATCTAGCGACACTTACTATAGCCAAGACCAAAAATATAAATACCATCACTCATGTGTTCATTTTTAAGTAACCTCTCATAATATTTTGATTACATTTATTTCAGATTATCAGCTCCAGATTTGACCCCAAACATAGGCTTATTTTGGTACTTTTTTACAGAATTATTTGAACATTTTAGAATATTTTTCTTATGGACCTTTCAATTAAATGTGTTCATGTATGTTACACCTCTTGCTATTCGTTTAAGGTGTGTATTAAATATTATTTTTAATTATTATTCCTAAAGATAATTAAACATTTTTAAATTTTATTCTGTGTACAATAGTTTATTTTTATTTTTTATCAATGTATGTTAACTTTTTAAAGAATCCTATTTAAAATAGCATAAATAATTCTAAATTTTTATAAATATTTAATTAAGTGAATAATTTATTTAAAATGATTTCTGAAATTAAAATAGAATATATGTGTATTATTTCTGACTCAGTGTATGTGTGTGATATATATATATATATATGTTTATATCTATTCATATACTCATGTACACTTTAAAAATATTTATATACTTTTATTATTTTTATTGCAGAAAAGAACCATTTTTTCTACTATTTATTTATTTAATAATTATAACCATTTTCAAATCATACCCTTGTATTGGAGATGTAGGATTTTATTTTGCATTGTTTCCCATTTGGAGTCATTTATTTCCATGTGAGTATATATTTCATGAAGATCCTTCATATTTTTAATGTATGTACAAAGGTATTTTGAAACAACGATTGGTCAGCATTCTGGAAATGTTGATTTTTTCTCAGTATGTAGGCCTTTCAAGCAATAACTTATTTTAAATATGACAAGCATGAAGTTATCAATACATTCAAATGTAATGAATATTTTTTTTAGTTCAATGAATTTTACTTCAGTAATTATATTTCTTTTCAGTCCTATCTGTCCTTGTGTATTAAATTTTAAATAAGTTGCCCTGTGTTATATTATGTTCTTTTAGATCATAAGACAGATCAATCAATCAAAAACAATATTAAGTTCTTGATCTTTCTCATGTAGTTGGCTTAAGCCTTCCAAGATGTGATTAAATATTTCAAGTGTAAATAGATTTAATTGTCATACAGAACCCAAATCTTATACCATATTTTATTGATTTCTAAGCAATGAACAGTTTCTTCTGTGTAACGAAACCCAATTTGTTAATCAACTGATGCATATGCTTTGCAGTTAAAATATTTTGGAAATATTTTTTGTTTTAATCCTTTAAATTGTGAATATCCACAAATTTATCATATATTAATCCTAACTATATTTTATTTATTTATGAATATGCTTTACATACTATGAATAAGAATTCTGTTAACTTATTTTGAAATTATTAATTCATTTTTGCATAAGTGTCCTATGGATCGAGGTACAGTATATATTAACTATTTTTTGACCAGTGTACTTAAATCACAATCAACACAGAAAGTGAATATATTTCATCTATTCATAAATTGAGCAATCTCAAAGTGATTATATAATATCCCTTTTTTTTAAATTTTATTGTAAAATGAAATATTTTTTTTTAGTTAAACACAGCAATAAAGTGGATTTAAACTTTATTATACATAGTATTGTCAATATTTTTATATGCATTTACCTTAAGTTTATTATGGAATATAGTACTTAAAATTATCAAATGATAGCAATAATTTTAAGTACTTTTTAATTATCAAAATACTAATGTTTATCTCCATGTGATTGCTTTATAATATTGAAAAATTATTGACCTTTGATCCAGATATAATATTTATATAGACAGTATTTTTCTAAAAGTTTTGATTTTTAAATAAATTTTTGCTTATAAAATCAAATCACATATTTTGACAAATGTTCTAATTTCTGTTTTATATTTTGCTAAAAATATGACTAAAACAATGTTTTTTATAAGAATTTTTCACTTGTGTGAAATTAATCCAAATATATGTAATTCTTGTCTTTCAGTTATGAGACAGAAGTTCATTGTCACATGTATTTTGGCAAGTTGCACACTTTTAGGACCAACTCTTTGGCATTTGTGGATATATTCTGGAAGTGCTAATGCTAATTTTTATTTTGGAATAACTCTAGCTTTCAATACTGGTCAGGTGAAGAAATTTTATTTATTTGAAATTAAATATTTATGTTGCTTTTTAAGTAATATTTTATATTAAAATATTATTGAGTATAAAGTAATCAAATAACTGTTAAAAGTTGATTTTCACTTAGTCCTTGTCTTTAATTTAAAATTTTCATTATTATAAGTGTTGTTTTTTGTTGATTTCAGTATAATTTCTTATTCATAAAAATTCTTCTAAAATATGATTATTTTTATATATATGTAAGTAACATTGAGAATTACACAAAGAAAAGTATATTATTTTTAAAATTTTAATTAATTTTTTACTTTTTTAGGTTTTAATACTAACTGATTTGTTGTCTGCATTTATAAAAAGGGAGTATTATTCTGAAAATGGCATAAAATACAATGAAGATGGAAGTTTGGTTGTAATGAGATTACAATAAAAATAGCCTGAACAAAAATTATATTATTTGAAGTTTTCAATATTTGTTATTTGTAGCTATATATTTAAAATATGATCAACAGAAAATATCAGAATTATCTTTTTATGTTATTATTTCTATTTGACATATACACTTTATAAAAGGAAAAGTTTTGAAATATTTTTTATTTTTATTTTGTATGATCATAACTTACAAATTTCTATGAAAAACCTTAAAATTTATAAATTTACTTTGTTGAGTATAAATACACAAATATAATATTTATTGCATTTTTAAAATTTAAATATCATGCAAATTTGAAATTATTTAATGTTAAAGACTTGATATGCTTTTTTCCCATTTTGTTTAAAAACATTTTTTTCACTTAAATCACTGTAAAAATAATGAATGTAATTTTTTTTAAGGAAAACAACTAATTAGTTTAAATTCCAAATTAAGTGTTTTCAGCTTTAAATATAAAAAAACTGACATCATGAGAGACATTTTATATTTTATCATTAATTCAAGTCATATATTGGGAAATATTAAAAAATTGTTGTTGTGGTT
The DNA here is from genome assembly GCA_037975125.1 of Latrodectus hesperus. Taxonomy (NCBI): domain Eukaryota; kingdom Metazoa; phylum Arthropoda; class Arachnida; order Araneae; family Theridiidae; genus Latrodectus; species Latrodectus hesperus. The sequence continues at coordinate 55,997,034 of CM075850.1, read as the reverse complement.
TTTTATATATGAACATGTGTTTAGTTGGTAAGATACTTATAATTTAATATGTTGTTATCAGTATTACATTAGTTTTTATTCAAAATATTTTTTTGTATTTATTCATTTTTACTTCTGTGATGAATTTTAATAAATTATTATTAAAACTGTTTTATTATATGTCTTACTCAAGTAGCACTACTTATTCAATAAGGCAACTAGTGTGTTATATAAGTATTTACTCTAATAAAGCATTTTACACTTTATTTTCTCTGCAGAGCTATTTGTAAAAATTTATAATGAAACAAAATGTTGTGGATATTTAAATTTTTTTAGTTGACGAAAGTATTTTGCTTTTTGCCCAAGTTCTTTCCATGAAATCATGTAAGTGCCAAAATACAAACAACAAATATATATATATATATATTTGAGATTTTAAAATCTTGTTTACTAAGCTAGGCTTAATTTTAAAATTCGTTCTTTCATTATAATTGGATCACTTCATTATAAAAATGTTAATAAAGAGCATTGCATAAAAATATTCAGTCAATAAATAAAAATTAAATTGATATTCATCTTGATAATGCTCTTTTTTAAAACTGGATTTCAGGTTTTTCATACATTTTACAAAACAAATTGCTTATTCTCGTGTTCTATTAAGTGTGTTGTATAGTTACGATCTTCAATGTAGAAATTTTTTGTTTCTTACAAACAAAATAAGAAAAATATTCTTGATTGAAATTTCTGAGAATTTATTTTAGAGCTATATAAGATATTTATATAATTTTATATTTTATAAGAGTATTTTAAAACCCTTTTTAAGTATGTATACTCTCACTTCACTCTTCTATATTTAATTTCTTTTGTTTCTGATTTCTCTATAACTCCTTTAAGTGGGTAGCTTATAATTAAAGGTAGTTAGAAAAAATTAACATTGCTACCAAATACATATTATACTATAATCAATTTAAATGATAACTTTTCTTTAGAGAATATTATACTATTCTCTGAAGAAAAGTTATTTAAATTGATTAATAACTAAAGTTCAGTGAATATTTGACAAGAATTCCTAAATTCATTTGAAAGCTTACTTTAGTGTTTATTCTTTAAAAGTTTTCATATTGATAAAGGATGAATAGAATTGTTTACTCTCTGTATTAGCACCCTTAACAAATTGAGACACTTATCATCGATGAAGTTGAGATTTTTTAAGAATGTAATGCTTAGTGAGAAACTCTTCAGCTTTTCTTAAGGACTAATTTGAGTTTTTTTTATAGCTTTTGCTTTTTATTATGATTATTGCTATTTAATAGCTTCACTTATTTTTGCTTATTGATGTTGTATCAATTCAAAAATTGTTTCTTAAAAAATCTTCCCTTGCTGCTTATCAGCTAGTGTGTTACCAAGAACACTTGAATTCATAAGAACTAATTCTAGGAAAAGAATATTGCTAGCTAGTCAATAAAGTGCAATGTGGCATACTCAAATGAGAATTAAAGTTCAGAAAAGACTTATGTAGAGCCAAATATGTGACTTAGATGTCAGAACAAATAATTATTTTGTTACAAAAGTAATATATTTGAAATAATACCTTTGGTAAGTTTTACAATAGTAGTGTATTTTACACTAAATCGTTCTCATACGATTCAAATTCTTCAGTTTGAAAAATACAATAGTGTAACTGTTCTAAAGAAATGATAGCTTCATTGATCAGTTTGACAATAAACACTGATTTCAGTACTTGAACCTACTCTAAAGCCATATGTCAGAAAATACAACTTTCATGGGAAACAAATTTATTCTAGTCATTCAATGATTTCTTTCATTAAATAAGTTTTTTATATATATAAATGAAAGCTGATACTATAAAATGCACTTTTATTGAATTGGTGTACATTCCAATTATAGAAGTTTGAAAGTGCCTATTGGAATTGTTTTAACACTTTATGATATAGTGTGAGCTTTGTGATATATATATTTCATAATTTTGTCTACACAAATTTAATTTGTTTTAACTTTTTCAGTCTTCGTTTTAGACTAAGCAATTATATATAATTGTCAGATAATATACCATAGGTGTAATCATTTGGAGTAAGATCCAAGTTCTTTCGATTGCATTAATATGTATATAAGTATCTTTTTTTAACTATTAGGTTATAATTTTAATATCTGTTTAAATTGAAATTTTCCTAGAAATTTATTTCCTTTCTGAATTAAAAGCATTAATATTGGTTAATATTGATAAAAGCATTACAATGTTTTAATTTAGGAATATAGTGCATTGTTATAAATTTCGATGGAGAAGATTTTTCTTTTTTAATTCCAATAAATCGAAATTTTGTTTTATATTGATTTTTTTTCTTAATTTATATGGCTCATAATAGAATAAACAAAATTTGTTATTCTATTGCCTATGATTATTACTAGTATTTAAAAGCTTTCAATTTTTTTTTTAAAAAAAAAGCTGTATTAAATATTTTAAGTAATATATAATAATTTAAAAAAAAACTTTCTCTGCTGTATGTTAAAACAGCCCAACATCTGCTCTATTCATTATAGCAATTTTTACTAAATAATTATAGATTATAAAACAGTAAAGTATTAAGTATGTATTTTACTTCATTTTCATTTACTATGATGAAAAGTGATCATAGACGAGCTACCTCATAGATCTTAAAAATTTTAAGAAATCGTTAATCAATAAACTTTTAAACATTGTGTGGAAACAAATGCATAAACTACTCGGTATGTTTAAATTTGCATCAGGAAGTGATATATAATTCCCAAAATGAATATATAATCATAATAAAATGGGAATTATATATCACAAAATGGATTTTTTATTCTCAGTATGTTTAAATGCTCATCCAAAATGGTTCTTAATTTTGTCAAAGGGATTGAAAAAAACAGCAAGAATCAAATGATATTGAAATATTTGCAAAAGTATATTTTTTATTTACATATGAGGGGTTTCTAAAAATGACTAAAATATTTTAACTATATTAAGTTTCAAATCCTTTCCTTAAGAAACCTACTTTTTTATTTATATTTCTAATCTTATAGGCGTTTTGAATTTTTCTTTTGCAATAGGAATGTAAACTCAATTTTAAAAAAACATAATTTTGTTTTCTATTTTCTTTTAAGTACCACTGAAGTTTTCTAATTATAAAGTACAAATATCTATCTATATTTTATGTTTAGCTATGGAATTCTTGTGAGTTTTCAATTCAAATGGAGGACTGAAAAAATTTTAGCATATTCTGTGAAAAAGTAATAGGGATGGGGATGCTTCCATTGTTTTTTGTTTGTTATAAATGAGAGTATTTATATGAATTTTTATTGATTTTAAGTATGCAAAATTTCAAAAGTAGCATTCCCTTTTCTGTTTTTTTAAGTATCATAAGTGTATGAAATATTGATAAAATGACTAATTTATTTTGTGTACATTTGTTGATCGTGGATTTGTTAAACATGCTTATATTGTGTCAAAAATGATTTTCAAATCTAAACTTTATTTATAAGTGGAATTATTATTTTAGTGTATTTGGATTATCAAATCTTTTTATTGATAACCCAGGTATACTAAAAATAAAACTTTTAAAGATAATTGCTAGAGTTTATTCCTATAAATTAAGTAGCATTAGCTATTTTTGTATTTTATTAGCTTTAAAAAGATGTATATAAATTAAAAGATTTAATACAATATTTCAGGAAGAATAATATACTCGTAAAAAAAATTTCTGTGTCAGTAAAAATTACCAATATTTCTACCATAACATATAATTATCTGCTATATGAAATTATCAGTCTTTCACAGTCTTAAGTAAACCATTTAATATTTCTCTCAGACATTAGTTTTTTTCAATATAGAAGTCTTGAAAATTTGAAGAATAGAATTTCAATAGAGAAGTCTTGAAAATTATCAAAATAGTAGTCTTGAAAAAGGCAATTTTGAGATATTTCTGAACACCATTTTTCGATTAGGTGAAGTATTTTGTTAAAGAATTTTAGATTCGCAACATTTTCATACAGAGATGCATGAGATTTAAAACCCTTTGTACTGCTGGAGAGAGGTTGATAACTAAATTTCTTTGATAAAGTATAGAGAATAGTATGATGGCATGCCACAGCTTTTAATTAATAAAAAGCTGCGATCCACATCGATAATATTAGTTGAGTAACAGCATGCTGTTTTCAAGTGAGAATAAATGCAGAGTTATAGAATGTCAGACTAACTCGCTCATTTTTATGACATTTGCCCTTAAATGTCAGTCATTCTTAATGGGCTTGACTGTTGTCTCACAAAAAAGCATTGACTATGAGAAAACGTAAGTAATTCATCCATACAAATCCTTTTTATCCACCTTTGTCCTTGTTAATTTAGATAAAAAAAATGACAATTGTTAGATGAGCATGCATTCTGTTGCTCCTAAGGTGTAAAGTAGTATAACGTTTATATAGTTACAAGGTACTTAATTGAAAATTAAAATTGCGTGAACGATTCATAATTTATTACCAATATTGCTCTAATTTGCATATGAGTTTCTACATTAAATTCTTTTCTTAATTTTTTAATAACATTTCTTATCTTAGATCATGAGACATACAGCCTTGGTAGTCTGATTAGTTACAGCGTCGTTCTCATTATCGGAAGGTACCGAGTTTGAAGTCTGAAGATCTGTTGTGTTCATTAAATGCAGCTGGATCACGCTAAATAATCCGTGGTAAGTTTTAAGTGAATTGAGAAATCTGGCGGCGGCAGGCCCAGTATTGGAGAGTTCGGCTTGGTACCCGCTTTCAAATTATGAAGATTCCCACCTAACTGGTCGAGGCCAATTAAGGGCTAGGTACAGGGAAATACACCGTACGCACACATATTGTATTTATATGGCAAAATTTTATCCATGTGATCCATATTTTGATCGAAATAGCACTTTATTTTTAACTTCTTATAGGCACTAATATACTTAATCATTCATGAATGTTTCCTCCTAAAGAGTTTTTTTTTTCCCTAATTGAATGTTTTTGTGTTCAACAGATTTATATTCTTTTATTTTTCTCGTAATGTTATGCTTTTGAAAGTGATCACTTCATAATTATTGATTTAAACTTTTGTGATATATCCCAACACAAACATTTGGAGGTAAAATTCGCGATGCAGTTAATAATAATAATATGTAGTTATAATCAACGGGAAATCTTAGTAATTCACACAAGCTGTGCAAGTCAGTGGTCTAAAAAGAACAGTTTGTATTAAAAATAAACCTCTTTTTTGTAGCCGAATTATAACAGATTGTTATTTTTAGAATGAATGCATCTTTAAATAAGAATGACAAGAAAAAGATGGCAGTTTTTATTCAAATGAGAAAAATATTTTCAGTTGAACTAAAACAATTCATTTAATTATCTAAAATAATTTTAAACTATATCTGCAAAATTAGCGAAAATCCATATCATTCTATTCCACATTATAAGTTTTATATTCAGAAGAAATATTGAGCGTTATAAATTTCAGAATAATCATGAAATATCTTGATTTCAAAATTGTTCCTTTATTACTTGAAGAACATCAGTTTGGGTCGATGCGTTATCCGCAAAGCATTTATTGTAACTAATTTAATTTCCTATGTGATACCAATTATTTATATTACAGAGGGAATTATAGGAATCACGCAGTTTACCATGAAAATGACATCTTCATTTATGGAATCAAAAAAATTTATAAAGTGAAGCCTGTGTGATTTCTATAATTCCCTATGTATCTGTAAACAAGTTGTGTAATGAAGTATATTAGTCATAATAAATGCTCAGCACAGTTAATTTTTCTAGTCTTAAAGGGATATTAATCAGGGTCAAAAAACAATAATAGAGTAATAATTTTATGAAAAAATCTAAATATTTCTTGATTTTTTGTTGATTGAAATTTTTTTATTAAAATTCTTATTAATTAAAATACTAAAAAGAAGCAACTTTTAAAAGCATTCTCAAACAACAAACATCCCGGTTTCATTACCTCCTTCATTTGGCAAACTCTTCAATTTGTAATTTTCTTTACTGCAGTATCTTTCTTGTTAACCTAAATTGCAAATTTAATATCTAGAGGTTTATGACATATCTGCTGAAATATTGTGCTTCGTAAACTTATCAATACTGAAAATATAATTAGATCAAAATATAAATTTGGAGTTCTGGGCAAATAAATGTATCTTTTAAAAAGGAATACGCTTTCTCATGCGTATTTCAATATCTATAACTCAGATTCTTATAGTTCTTTCTCGCAACGTTCTGTTTTTTTTTTAGAAGGAATTGGCCATGACATAAGATCCAATTCTTCATCTTATTTTTGCAACAGGCTTCGTTTCCATATTCCATTTTTATTCATGTCTAAAATGCTTTATGAGTCTAAAAAAAATGACTGCCAAATTAAACAAATTCGATCATTGTCTCAAAAATTATAAATAACCAGCTAAACTCGTTATATATGATTTCTAACGATGTGCATTCATGTCCTCTACTTCTTCTTCTTCTTCTACTTAGAGTTGGGTTTGTATGTCATTGAGCACCTCTAAAATTATGATCTAAGATCATAGTTTTACAAATGGATGTTCTTCTTCTTCTTAGAGTTGGGTTTGTATTATATTGGGCACCTCTGCTTTTATCAGCATTTTGTACTATTAATCCAAACCCAATGTTTCTAGTTCCAGTTGCTCGGGTCACCCACTTTATTAATAAAGTCTGATAACCCTTTAATGGAGTCTAGGTGTAACTCTCTAGTATGGATGATGCCTAAAGAGGTTAATCTAGGGAGGGCAAGAGCCTCGCATTCATAAATGATATGCTTGGCCGTTTCCTCTTGCATATGACATTTCCTGCAGATAGGGTCTTGCTGAAACAGTCCCATTTTATGGAGATGTTTTCTGAAATAGTAGTGCCCAGTTATGAAGCCTACGATTAAACGTATCTTCTGCCTAGAGCATCTTAGAATTTCATAGGAAATCCTCGCTGATGATCTACAGATCATACTTTTAGCATGGGTTTGACCAGGAGATTTGAGCCAAGCTTCATACATCTTCCGTTTTTCCCATCTAAGAACATTGGTTTTTGCGGTCTTCAAATTGATCCCACAAAAAGGTTCTGGACCAATGGGAACAAAAGACGATCCTTGTTTAGCAAGCTCATCAGCCCTTTCATTACCTTCGATACCTTTGTGCCCTGGCACCCATACAAGGATCACCCTGTTTCTAGTTGCCAGTTCTGTAAGAAGGTTTCTACACTCCAGAATCATTTTAGATTTGATTTCGAAGGAATTAAGCGCTTTTAAAGCGGCTTGACTGTCACTGAAAATGAGAATCCGCTTACCGTAGTAGCCCTTCTTCATATTCAGTCGCAGACAGTGGTTAATGGCCAAAACTTCTGCCTGGAAGACCGAAGCGTATCGCCCAAGGCTTACAGACAAGCTGATTCTTGGTGACACGCCACAAACTCCCAGTCCTGAGAGGCTGTTCTTCAGTGATCCATCTGTGTACCAGATTAGATCTCCTGTTTTAGTTTCAAACATGTTGTTATCCCATTCGTCTCTAGTTGGAAAAACTATATCAAATGTCCTATCAAACATGTATGTTTTTTCCATGATGTCAGATGGCATCATGAAAGTAGGGTCTTGAATTTTCCTGGTGATGCCCTTGTGCCCTTTGGCAACAGGCTGGTCATACCAGTGGTTTTGCAGCTTCATTCTGTATGCATTCACTCTTGCAACGCTGCAGATGAAGATGTCCAAGGGAGTCAGATCCAACACAACCTCCAATGCTCTGGTTGGCGTGGTGGAAATTGCTCCTGTGATGCAGAGACAGGCTAGTTTTTGTAGACCCCCAGTCTGTCAATCACAGTCTTCTGTTCCACCTTACGCCACCAGATCACACAGGCATATGTGAAAATGGGCCTGACAAAAGCTGTGTACATCCATAACATCAGTTTTGGATGTAAACCCCAGTTTTTACCAAGCATTCGCCTGCAAATCATAATGCTTTTCTTTGCTCGGTTGATCCTATCATCAATGTGCTTATTCCAGGTGAGTTTCTGGTCTAAATAGATGCCCAGATACTTCACCTCTGAAGCCACATTGATTTCAACATCAAAAAGTCTTGGTATGAAAAAACCTTTCCGTTTCTTTTTGCGTGTAAAAGGTACAAGGTAGGTTTTCTGAGGATTAACCATCAGGTCCCTATCCATGCACCATTGACCTACATAACTTAGAGCATCCTGCATGAGATGACAAGTTATGTCAAAATCTTTACCAAGGATAAGGATGACAATGTCATCAGCATATCCCTGCGTATAATAGCCCCTATCATTTAGATGTTTTATAAGGCTATTTACAACTAGGTTCCAAAGTAATGGTGACAGAACACCTCCTTGAGGACAACCTCTAGTAGTCTTTTTTTCAAATGATTCACCGAAGATGTTCATTTGTATATATCTATCCGAAATTAAGGCCTCAATCCAAGTACACAGGGTCTGATTAATCCCTGCCCCTCTAAGTGCATTGAGGATGGATGGATGGGAAGTATTATCAAAAGCACCCTGGATGTCGAGGAAAGTTGCCAAGGCAATATCCTTTTGATCCAGAGTGGCTTCAATCTTGGAAACTAGCTGATGTAGAGCAGTCTCAGTAGATTTGCCGGGTTGATAGGCAAATTGAAGAGCATGCAAGGGACTATTTCTACCCAAGTAATCTCTAATATGCCGATCAATGATTTTCTCCATAATTTTAAGAAAGAATGAAGAAAGACTGATTGGTCTGTATGACTTGGCCTGGTCATAAGTGTCCTTGCCAGGTTTTGGAATGAAAACAATCCTAGTCTTTTGCCATGTCTTTGGTATATATCCCAGGGCCAAACTAGTTCTATAAATTCTAGTTAGCACTGGTATGACAACCTTCTCTGCCTTCTGGATCATGATGGGCATAATTCCATCAGGCCCAGGGCATTTTAGAGGTTTAAAGGCAAAAATTGCCCATTTAACAATGTTGTAGTTTATGATATTTTTAGCGATGGTCCATTTATTGCTATTGACTCTTTGCAAAGAGCCAATGCAATGTTCCCCTTCGTTGCTATAAATATCTCTAGCTCCCGAGAAGTGGGTCCTGGTCATAATTTCCATAACCCCTTTTCCGGAAGCAGCAAAATTACCCTCCTCGTCTTTTAGGGTACCAACCAAAATAGGTTCATCCCTTTTAAGGAGTTTCTGGAGTCTAGCTCCTTCAGAAATAGAATCTATCTCGTCACAGAACTTCCTCCAGGAGTTAATTTTGCTTTTTCTAACAAGTTTGTTATAAATAGTGAGGGCCATTTTATAGTTCTCCCATTCACCATTTTTCTTAGCTTTGTTAAAAAGTTTTCTAACATTTGCTCTTTCGGCAGCTAGAGAGTCATTCCACCAAGGGCATTGGAGTTTAGCTCTTCTAGTGCGAATGGGGCAATTGTTATGATAAGAATCTAGAATACTTCTCTGCAGAAGATCTGCTGTAACTTCTAGATCGTAGTTGTCTCTAATAGGTCTGTTCCCGAGCTCAATCAACCCAGTCAGTTCTTCTTGGAATTTCTTCCAGTCCGTCCTAACTGGGTCTCTGAATATGCGATCCAGACACACATTAGAGTGAATTTCAAAATGGATGTTTTGATGATCTGAACCAGAAGGTCTGTCATCTACTTTCCAGTATTTGATATTTTTACTAATCAGCGTTGTCGCTATAGTAATTCATGTCCTCTAATATCCATTTGTTCTGCCTCTGAAGTAGACCTTGGTGAAAAAGACAAGGGAACTCAGAGGCAGTCTAGTGATGGGGCAGCAATGAATCCTTCACAGGAGGTAGAAATGACCTCCAAACCATCTTCTTCTGGTGAAAGTCAGGAAGTTATCGCTAGCATGACTGACTTTCTTTGACCAGAATAAAATTATGATCTGTGGATCATCAGCGAGGATTGCCTCTGAAATTCTAAAATGCTCTAGGCAGAAGATACGTTTAATCGTAGGCTTCATAATTGGGCACTACTATTTCAGAAAACACCTCCATAAAATGGGACTGTTTCAGCAAGACCCTATTTGCAGGAAATGTCATACACAAGAGAAAACGGCAAAGCATATCATTTACGAAAGCGAGGCTCTTGCCCTCCCTAGATTAACTTCTTTAGGCATCATCCATACTAAAGAGTTACACCTAGACTCCATTAAAGGCTTATCGGACTTTATGAATAAAGTGGGTGACCCGAACAACTGGAACTATAAACATTGGGTTTGGATTAATAGTACAAAATGCTGATAAAAGCAGAGGTGCCCAATAAAATACAAACCTAACTCTAAGAAGAAGAAGAACATCCATTTGTAAAACTATGATCTTAGATCATAGTTTTACAAATGGATATTTGAGTTAGAATTATGAATATCATTAGATAATCTAATGATATTCATAATTCCAACTCAATCCTAATGACAACAAAAAATGTAACTTTGAAAACTCCTAAATGTTATTTTATTTCTAGAAACAAGTTGATTCAAGTTCTGAAATTTTACCATCTGATAAAAATTATGTTGGACCCTCTCTCTATCTAGTGGATATTATTATTTATTAAACGGCTCATAAAATAGTGAAGACAGTCTTTGAAATGCTATTAAAAATTAAAAATCTGTGGCTGAAAAAAAAATTAAAAATCTGTACTATTATTTCAACTGTAATAATAGTATTTATTAATATTAAAAATCATGATAAATTAATTGCACGCAGTCATTTAATTCATTAGAAAAATTGTGAAATTATACTGTAGGCATACTGTTTGTAGTATTATAACGCCATTATCTTATCAGCGTTTTTTAAATTCTTGGTGTGGGGGGGACCCCATATGCATTGCAAAAATCCGACACAATCATGAAAGAAACTCAATCCTTTCATTTGTGTTGTAATACATTTTTTGCAATTTTAAGTTTTATTAATTTTAAAATGTAGAATATTGTGAAAATTAATCATATTGCTAAATAAGCAACAGATTTAAAATAATAATACGAAAAAAATTTACCCACTTTGATAAATTCAAACGTTAGCGACAGTCGACCAATCTAGGAAGAACACTATCTTGGGAGGTCACTATTGAGAAAATTATATTCTAACAGCGTATATGAAATGTTTAAGTATGAATGGGTTCTGCTTTTTTACTGATTTTTAATTATATTATCTAATTTGTTTAAAATAACTAACAATGGCTGCTCTGACATCAGCAAAATTGGTGAATGCGATGTCAGAGAAATTCCAGTCCTATTGTTTTATCAGATCATTCTGATTTTGCTTCGGCAGGGGCTTTCACGAACTGATCGCGTCACGAGCAAAACAAATAAATGCTTCGGTTATAAAAAAATGCATCGAAACATTTTTGTTTTTCTTTGTTATGTATTGTCTTTATTTAATACCAGATATATTGCATAAAATTTCTTGCTAATTAAATTGCTGTAGTAAATAAAAGAAATGTCAAAATTTCTAAAAGAATTTTGACAATGCTGCAAGCCTCACGATCCAAATTAGGGGGTGATCCACAGTTATAATTTTTTTATCTGTTATACATCATTATAATTAAAATACATACAATTTTATTTTATTTTTTGTATAAATTATCCATTTAGGTTTTGTAAATATATTTAGGTATTTTAATTTAAATATTAGATTCATTCTCCGTTTTATAGTATTTTTAAGAAATGAATTGCTTCATAATTATTTTTACCAGCCGATAGAGAAACTTGATAATTGCTTTTGTGGTTCTCCATTTTTTATTGTATTCTATATTGTATACTCAGAATTTGTGTTACAATAAATGTCAATATAATGCAATATTCTATTATAGGGAAAAACTGATCTTTTTTTATAAAGTGCTTTTGAAACAATATAAAGAAATTTCTGATTTACGTTTTCATAACAAATTATTAAATATAAAAATAGTTCTTTCTATTACAAGATACTTTTATTACGAATTTCGCTACAGCAAACAAATGTATTAACAATTGTATATTTTTGCAAACAAATGCCATAATTTTAGATTAGAATTAATTAAACTAGATTTCACACTGTAATTTGTGTGTGAGGAAAGGTTTTAAAATACTTATTTATTTTTAAAAATAACTGCTGCGGCTTTAGAAATTATTTTATTTCTATAAAAATGAGTACTTTTGCTTTCTCTCGAAACGATGTATTGAAATAGGTTAAATATTCTTTTTAAACTGATTTATCTTAAATTATTTTAGTTTTTGCAATCAATAATAAATATTGCAAACTAAAACACAATGCACATCTGCAGTATATTTAAATAAAATTAGAACTTTCAACTTATTTTTTTCTTCAAATATTTGTTTGTATTATAAATTTAAATATATATAATTCTTTTGTATGATATGCTATTACAAACCTTTATATAATATTTCTCTATTAGAATTAATTGTTTATCTGTGAATAATTAATTCTAATAGTTTTATTATTAATTCCGAATAATAACTTGTTAATCCCTGATAATTAAGAGATTTCATTATAATTTTCATATAGCTGAAACAAAAACAACTTAAAAATAAAGTAAAAAATGTGGTAAATCCCGAAGAGTTTGAGTTGAGAGGAACATCATCAATCTTCGTAAATTGAAAAAGGGAGGAATTTTTCCGAAACGCACCTCAACTTCACAAAACAGGAATAATACCCCTCTACTTGGCCGTGGTTGAATCGAGACGCTTCGACACGCGCACAAATAATGTTCATTTTTAGATAATCAATGCGGCAGTAAGTTATTTTGATGAAATTGGAATCTAAAGCATCCAATAATAAATAAATATAAAATGATCTCTTCTGTGTTTGTTGTTCAATAATACTAGTGTAGCAACGCGTTAGTTTTCAACCACGTGATCTGATTTGTCTGAAAGTAAAGCATTTTTGAATGGAGAATTCATATACCGCGTGAACAGTTAAGATAAACCTTTTATTAATAAAGTGTAAATATTCTAAATATGACTCTCGTACGACAAATGTTAAGGACTTTTGTCATTGCTTGCATTATAATGAAGATCTCATGGAGTCTAAAGCAAACGAGTTATCGAAGGTGAGTTTATCGTTCTTATTATCTAGCGTGAAATGCAACAGCGCATGCGCGTGGTAAAAATTATTTTGAAGATGAATGTTCTGAACCTTAATAAAAATGTAATTATATCTTTTATGATGAATAATATTTTTTATATTAATTTGTTAGAATTGTGATCTGTAAAGTAATCAAATGTAAGTTAATTATACTTTTTTAAAAACTAATGAGGTGTTCTTATAAAATAGTAAATAAATCAAAACAAATTTGTAAATAAAAATTTTACTAAAGTAAATTAAACATGATACAGTGTTTCAATTAAATGTTTGGGCATTTAAGTGATTTATAGAATTTAAAATAATTACCTGAGTGATGGCGATTGTGTGTTATAAAAGAATACTTTTTTAATGTAACCAAGTATCACAAAAAAGTCCTACATAAATTATTGAATCAGTAATATTTGAAATTATATGTTGGATTAATTAATTATTTCATTTAATTACTAAAAAGTATAAATTTATTGATTTTCTGATAGGACTCAACCTAAAATATTGACTTACATTCTGAAAATAGGAAACAACGTTTAGAGTATCATTGAATGTTTGTTAAAAATGTTAAAATGATTCCATACATACATTATAATTCAGGTAAATTATAATGTATGTATGGAATCATTTTAATTGTTAATTTTAATATTTAAAGGAGAGCATTAGCTCAATAATTATTAAGATAAATGACCATCGATAAATGCATGAATAATTATATTTTTTTTACTAAAAATTGATTGTTAGAGCATAGTTGCTATTTATTTATTTATTATTATTAATATTATTTTGCTTTCATATTGCAAAGGTAAAGTTTAATTAAATGTCTTTGTCATAAATTTAATAATAATTTATTTTATTTGGAATCTCTTTAAGACGTGAAATGAAAAATTAATTTTTAATATTCAAGGTGAGATATATGCTTGATCATTATTCTATATTTTAGCAATACGATAGCAATATCTCGTTTCCACAATTACTTGGATTAGCAATCCTGATTAGCCTAGCTACAGCAACAAAATTTATTACGGGAAAAAGCACTTATTGCAACCAAACAGGAAATTTCGCAATTTATTCGGACCTCGAGTAAGGTGCCTTAATTTTTTAAGCAGTTCTTAGAATAAAAGCAACACCGGCTATCTCTAAATATTATTACACGATATTCAATATATAAACACATCATAACACAAAAATTATTATAAAATTACAGAAAAGAACAGAATAACATCAACTAATATTAAATTCGAGAATATGATATTTTAGTAATTCATTTTATGGCAGCTGGAGTTCAGTCTTCATTTATTTTTCTTGTTGCCACTCTCGATGACAGCTGAATTCGTGCTACTGCTGAAGTTAAATAATTCTGTTAGAGGGGACTCACTTCTGCTGTATGATCATTTAAACGTATTTAGAAGAAAATATTCTCAGATTTAATGAAAAAAATTTTAAAGAAATTTTTACTAGAATTAAAAGCTTATTATTAACAGTTTAAAAAACGTTCTTATTTTAGTCAATTGCTGTGCGGAAAGAAGATTGAGAAAAATAACTATTTTTTGGTGAATAATTTCATAATAATGCATTTTAAAGACTATTATAATAAAATTCGATCTCTCTGCAGTATAATTCATTCTAAATGAAAAATATGAAAATTTTCGATTATATAGCAAAAATCTTTTTATGAAATATAGAATATGTTTAATGAACTTAATATTGTTTTCCAGATACAGTCTGATTCGCATCACTCCCAAAAGTCAACTTCATCTCCAATACCTTCTGAATTTAACTGCACTTACAAATGGTGGGGTAAGAATAAATTTTGAGAATTATAAAACATTCTATTATGAGCTTGTATTTTTAATTAATTTTAATGGTAAAATATTTTTAATAGAGAAATATAAGGACTCTCTTAACTTTCAGATAGTATATTTTGATTGATTTAGTATATTATTGTTTGAAATTTAAATATAATAGTTTGTTATTGAGACATTTTGCATTTCTGTGGTGGTCTTGTTGGGAATGAAATCTATTCTCAGAACACGAAGGCAGTGAGTGAGTTTCATTGCTGACATAACCGAAAATTCTTTGTATTCAATAATGGTAGCTGGGGCACGTAAAATAGCTCGTGACTGCAATGTCCTCCATGAGAAATGATACCTTTGGGGATGGGAGGACACAATTCTGAGGATCTTCTGCTAAGTCCTTCCTTCTAAATTATAAAAACCCAATTTTCTTCGGAGTAACAATTGCGCACCCACTAGTTGGCCAAGTATATTTTAAGTAGTCATAATTTCTGTCCCTGCGAGAACAGTGGAATTTCCTTAGTGGATGGACATTATATATAGAACTTTTTCCCATAAAATGCACTTATAACTATGAGATCTGAAGAATAAATAAATATCAAATTAAGAAATCGCTCACCCACAAAACACACGCACATATAATCTGCTAAATGAAATATAGAGATGATTACACTTCATGGGGATCATAAGAATTATTTAAATTCGGTTTCCCAATGTTGTAGCGGTGGAATTACACCAAGTAATCTTAAATGATAATGTTCTAGAGATATATCATTTTTCTTTTAAAGTAACTCTGAAACATGTGAATTTATTTTACAAACATCAATAGCTCCATGCCACACATTAAAATTGGATTGCATTTGAACCGTATGAGCATCGCGTTGTAAAAAGATTTTCTTGAGCATAAAGAGAAAACCAACAAAGCAAATTTAAAGCTCCCTCCCGAGTAAAACTGGACTTATTTTTTTTAAAATTACTATTTTCAATATGTATTGCAGTATCTTGCCTAAACAAACACCGGTAAATGTTATTCATTTTTGGGAATGCGAGCTCTGCACTTCTCATATTGATGTAAAATGCTATGGATTATCTGGTTTTAGAGCAAAATATTTCTTACTTTATGAAATTTCAACTTCATTGATGATTGCATGATTGAATCAACGTTTTCAATACTCTCCATTAATGGAATATTTTCCACTTAATTATAATAAATTGTTGACGCTTACTACATCATATCATATCAAATGTGGCGCAGCAAAATTTGGTCAAACCATAATTTATTTCTCTTATAATATGTATTAACGTAATCAGGGTTTTTATTGAAATAAATTATTTTTGTATTTGAAAAACATTTAGCAATAGAAAAGCAGTATTTTTCAATTCCCTACAAATAATAGTTTGATTTTGTTCCTTGCTCTTAGCTATAAATAGATTCTGGTTACATTTTTAATAAAAACATTGACGCCAAATTTTCCTTTTTATATCCACAAATGTAAGTTTTGCTTATTCAGTTTTTCGGTTAAAACTAGACTTAGAATGAAACAGCATTTCCCCACCTTACATTTACTTTGGAAGCCTACAAATTACTTTCGACTTTGTTGTTGACGACTGTAATTTTCCTCTATAGTCTGTTGCATTTATCTCTTCATTCTTATTGAAATTCAAGTTAATTGGAGAAATACTTTTTATACATTTGATAAAAAAAATTTATAAAATATTTTTTTTATCAAATGATAAAATATTATATATTTAAGACGTGGAATAATATAATTTATAGTCTTTTTTTTCGTTTCACCTTGTAAGAAAGAATTTCCTCTATTCAATATTTCTTCACATCTACACTAATTTACTATGAATGTATTTAAAATAAAATATTTTAAAATCCCTAAAAGAGCAGCTTTTCTTTCATTTCAAATTTTAAAAAAATGTAATCAAAATGTCCTCAATTTTATAGTGATAAATTTTTATTGTTAAGTTGGATAAATTATTAAATGTTTATTTCCTGACAGTTGGAATTTTGGTTGCAAACTTCCGCCGTTAACCATCCAGCTGATGTAATGATTTCACCTTCTGCACGGGATCGTATATCTAAAAAATTAAATTCGCTGGGTATGCCTTTTGAATTACTTATACCAGACATCGGCAAGTAAGTAAAAGTGTTTTTTAATTTTGATTCCATTAACAACATTTACTAAGACATGCATAAAAATTATATACATATATATAGTATGTATGTATATAATTTATACTTCTTTTACATTTCTACTATGTTATAAAACTTGCAAATTATATATTTTTCCTTATTAATATTACAGTAATGTTCTTATTACAATTTTTTATTATTTTCTGTTTCTTCGCTCTTGCCAATACGCTGTTTTAAACAGCACGATTTAAAATTTAGTTTATAACTGTGCTATTCCACTTTCTTGGTTGAATTAAAGAAGTAACTTATTTTTTACGTCACTTTTTAGCTATTGTCGCCTCTTTTAAAAATGCATATTATGCTTTGATTAATTATATTAGTGATTAGCGACTTTATATTATATATATATATATATATATATATATATATATATATATATATATATATATATATATATATATATATATATATATATATATATATATATATATATATATATATTGGAATTTCTGTTAAGAATTCAAATTTTTAAACATCATGGCATTTCACTTGTAATCGTAGCGAAGAAAAAAATTTCAACTTTTTACTTGATTAACGAAAGAGAAATCGTTGAAATATTAAAAAAAATAATTACATCAATGCAAATACCTCCTCCAATTCGATTGTCTGAATAACGTGGATTGAAAATTCAGCTATAAAACTATTTTCAGGATCTAAAAAAGTTAAAAAGATTTTCCATTACAATATTAAAATCCTTACGTATTTCAACATGTGAATGCATAAAATGTTGAAGTACAAATTTTTACAAATTTTGCTTCAAATAAGAAAGCTGTTATCTTATAAAATCTGCAAAGTGATTTCAATCGATTCTTGCACCAGTACCTCATTTACCCTTGATGCTTTGCTTTTTTTAACTCCATCATAATTTAATTTTTAAGAATTAAAGTTTTCTCATTAAGAATATAAATAATGTAGCAATTTTTTTCATAAAATTTCAGTATAATGTATCTGTGGAAACATTTTTAAAATATTACAACGCTTACATTTTGTATGCAGCCTTTCTCTGAAACATTGCTGAGATCAAAAAGTAATCTGATTAATAATGTTCAGCTAAAAATAATACATGACATTGTGACACTGTATGACTGCGTTTATCTAAAACAATAGGAGTAATTTTTATCTTAAACAAAAATTCTTTAGATACATGAAATAAATTTAATATTTATTTTTTTACTTATATTAAGTAAATTTTAATTCTTGAGTCAAATAAAAACAAAAAATATCTAAAACTGCTAATTTATGTAGATATTTTATCCAGGAGGTTTTTAAATTTTAAAGAAAAGAAAAAGTAACTATAACAGTAATTATTTTGAATTACTCAGCTTCAGAAAGAAAGAAAAAAAAATCGACGAATTTAACAATTCTATAAAAAGAAAGAAATAGGAAACAAAGAAACAAAAAAATGCACACTGGATTTTATCGAAAACTTGTCTTCAAACATCAACGAAATTCTCTTGCAAAGTGTAGTACCTTAATTTGGATACATTATATTTATTTTTTAGATCGTTGGCTTTGAAGCCCCTGATTATTTTCTCTACAATTCTATTATCGATATATAAAAGATGACTTATGAAAAAATATGTGACTTATTTCCATTTTTTAGGGCAAATGCGAATTTTTCAAGAAGAAAAAAACTTGCATAGAGAAATTCAATCATGTTTCATATTTAACTTTTAATATTTAATAGAAATTTCACAAATGCTTATACAATATTTAGGCACCACGTAATGGACAGCAGAACAACCGAAGGCTGATGTAATTCATTCACCTAGTATCCACGGCGTAATTCGCCTTCCGAGAGGACTTTTCCTCATATATTGGGACATATTCATACTTTGCTAGAGAAGAAACCCGGAACACTCCCAAGCATCCACCCGACAGGCGTGCGTGCGGAAGGCAGAAGTGTAACATGGATTTTCTATTTTTCAACAGTGACTGGGATCGAACCCGAGACGTTATGTTCCTAAGAGCACTGTTTTAACATTAGGACACGGCGAGAACAATATAAAATATAGTTTTACACCGGGTTGGGGATAACTTAACGTCCTAAGGCTGCTGTAAGGCATCTTAATGTCCATCACGTAAATTGTCTTCCGAGAGGACTTTTAATAGACGAGCAATTTTCATAGATAGTTTCCTTTACAGTGGAAGAAGGTATTTGAATGTGTTACCTTCCAAGATGACTTTTTTTAAACAATAAGCCCATATTCATGAGACGAAAACAAAGAAAATTCGGAAAACTCCTAATAATAACTCAAAGCTCACATGGTTTCATATTAAGATCGTATTCTTCTGGGTGAAAGTCCTGGGATCGAGACCAGCCATTGTTATACTACGTCAGATCAGCATTGGATTGTCACTTCCTGAAGTCACATTTATCAGATAGTACGTTTGAGAGCTTTTCGGCTTGCTGTTTGGAGACGTGAATATGACTCAATTTCTGTGAAAAGTCTTCCCTCAAAGCTGATCTGTTACGGATGATTAAAGATTTACATCAGCTTTTAGCTGCCTGGCTGTAGGCTTTGTAATGTCAAATTAACAACTCAGTGAAATCAGATGACTCATCATGCATAACACTGAAAAGCAATATCCATTTCTCTCTGATCATCAATGCTTTGAATGGATCTTCCATTTACAATATTTGAAATAAAACTGCAAATTTAAAAGTAACTCAGTACGCAAATCTGTTTTATGAAATTTTTCTTTCGGGTACTTTTCTTGCTAAAAAATATAAAATTAAAAAAAATAAAATAAAACACTTAATTTTTTTAAAAAAAATGAAAGTTGATTTTAAATTAAAAATTAAAGCTTACTCATCTAATTCACAATATTAATTAGAAAAGAAAATATTTTTGTCGGTAATATTGATGGACTTGAGAATCTTAGAATTTAGATCGTTAAAAATGTAAAATAAGTAGCTAACTAGTGTTCATTGTTGTTGCTTATGATACTGGACAAGCCAAGCTCGCTTTGCCTGGGCTATAAGAATTTTAAGTCAATAAGGAGCTTCTTTCGTTTTAATCAGAGCACCACGAAGGTGAAAGTACGTGTCTTTACTCTTTTTTAAATTCTTCGATAGATGGAACCACCAAATGATCCACTTCCTTAATTTTGACATTGACATGAAGGGGTAGGAAATATTCTCCAGACCATTGTATCCATAGTAACTGCTCAATAACCGACCACAGGACTTTCGATTACACGGATTTAATGAGCACGTATATCGCATGCACTCGGTGAGTCTTCGGCGGCATTGGGAATCGAATCCAGCCCTTCCGGATAAAAGGCCGATGCCCTAACCACTAGGCTACGACGGCCCCACTGGTGTTCTTAATACACATTATACGAAATGTTGAGCCGAATTCAAGACAGCTAACCATTCGACTACCAGATCGGGGCATTAAATATATCGTGGCCGCAATATCCTCTGACTTCTGGGGATGGTAAATCAAACAGTAAAGGGTCTCCTGCTTGGTCTCTTCTTCTAAATTACGAAGACTCCCACCCAGTAGCTCCCATCTAACTGGTAAAACCCAACTCAGGGCTTGGTACCGGGAAGTATGGCGATACACACACTTCAGGCAATGACACACAAATAAAAGACATTCCATGCAAAGTTTAAAGATTAGCTGTACGATTTAACCAGTTTTCCTCTCAAATGAGCAATGAAATGTGTTTCCGATTTCTTAAAGTATTTTATAACGTTACTAATACACTTATAATATCTACGTTTCGCATGATAGTGCAGTAATTATAAACCGTCGGAGGCATGTTTCGTTAGAATTCTTGAAGAAAATAAAGTCTCTGAGAGTGCTTTCACTCAGAAACAATACATAGAGATATCACTCAGAAATGGATCAGAGACTCACATCTGTGGTTTTGCTTTCACTTTATTTAAAAATCAACTTATTTAAATCAAGTTGCTAATTGGACCGTAAAGTCTCAAAAGTGTTCCCTAAATTTTGCAGACTCGCATCAAAATGGCGACGGACGTGGTTATGCGTGTCAATTTTGCACAGTACGTTTCTCTTCTATCGTCTTAGATATTATGTACTATTTTTTAATTTCGAAGTAATAGAAGCTCTGTGTGTCTGAAAGAATGTTTACCAAACACAAATCATAAAATTGCACATTTTTATGACTTTCTATTTCATTTTTTCAAGTACATTCGTCATTTTTGGAACTCCTATATTTAATGCTTAAAAGACATGATATAACTTTCTGAAGTATATTTTTCATAATATTAATATGTATTTCCATTATTAAAAACTAATAAATATTTATAGAGTCATAGAAGAGGACATGGTCTCGGAATTCTTTACTCCTAAAGGATTTGAATTTTATAGTAATTATCAATGTATAGAAAAGGTAAGCAAATCATACTCTTAATCTCAATTACAAAAGAAAAATTAAAATTATTTTTTATATGTACAATATAAAGGAGGAGCAATAATATCCAAGAAAGTTTGAATAATTTGAATAGTAGATAAAATATTGGAGATTAGATAGGTTTGCAAGCTTTTTTCCGAATCAATTCAATATCTATTAAATTCCTTCCTCTATTTCATTAAGCAAACGAGCTTGTAATTATTTTCTTTAATGTTTTATTGAAATCTTTTTTATTAATAAGATAATATTAAGTGATTAATTCAAAGTAATGTTTTAAAACTTGGCATTCTAATTAATTTAATGATAGATTCATATTCAACAAATTTAAACCTTGAAATTTTGAACAATTGTTAAGTGATGAATTTACATTTTCCTTGCAAAATCCGCAGTGGTGGAAAAATAATATAATAACTAAACGTGTTTTGTTTCATTTTTAAAGTTGCAGTATTTGCTTTTAATCATGCATCTAAATCAATAATTTTTAATCGATTATAAATATAAAAATATTTATTTTAAATTAATGTTATTAAATAGACAAATATAGTTATTTATGTTTTAAACAATGAATTATGAAATATTGAGCATAGTAAATTTATCAAAGTTATTCATGTTTTAAACTGAGTAATGAGAATCCTGAGCATAGTAATCGTGATCAATCGCTTTTTAAATGTTGAAGTGTGATCTCAGTGACTAATATAAAAATAAACTTTCGATAGGTTACATTTATAACCGTTACATTTAATTTTTCAAAAGAGACAATTGAAATTTTATTCATAATCACTATAAGACATAAATGTTGAAAAATGGAAAATTCTAATTGTATTTTTATCAACCATTATCAAGTATGTGATAGTATTTAAATTTTTATATAACATTACATAGAAGTCTAATATTTATTTTGTTATTTTATGCATTTATTATTTTTTGCATCAGTGTAGTTTAATTTTTCAGTTCAAATTAACAGACTTTTTAATCCTTCATACATATCTTGATAAATATCATATAAATGACCGATTTGAAAATATTAACTTGATTAATTAGGTAAAAATTAAATGAATTAAACAGTGCATTTTATGAAATACAGAAGACATTCAGTATATGCACATATTATAAGCACATATTCAGTAAGAGATAAGGTAAATTAATATTCAATATAAGTCATCTGGAATTTGAGTTTTGATTTCTTTTTTCCAAAGAAATCAAAATATTTTGATGAAATAAAGTATGTAATTAAAAGAAAATTAAAACAAGAAATTTTATTACACAAAGATATTCTTAATGTCATTGTTAATATATAGCAAAAAGATATTTTTTTAACTCAAAATCAAAAATGTAATTTAAATTAAGGAGGTAGCAGATTCAAATCTTGACTATCGAAGATCATCATGTTGAGAGCGTCTATTTACCTTAAGTGTTCTGCCGAGTCTAATATCACAAAATGCTTTGGCGTTGGCCTAGAGACCAGGTTGCCCCAGCTCAAGTGTAGATCTCTCGCACACTCTGCACTTTTAATCCTGGTTCTAAATTACGAGGATTTTGATTGTTTAGTGGCTTCGGTCGGAAGAAATAGAGGCAATCGGAAATATTCTGCTACAACTTAAACTAATTTAAATTAATTTTTAAATTGGGAAAAAGATTAAGTGATCAAAGTTAATATAGAATTATAATTCTAAGTTTAATAGACTTATTTTGCCAGCTGTAATAAAAAAATTTTTCACACTATAACACAAAATATTCTAGTCATAAACCTATATATACTTACACTAATAATAACTTTAAGAAAAATATAATTTTTACTGAGATTCTATACCTTTTAGAAATATTTTCCACTTCAAAATTAACTTTATTGAAAAATTGATGACATATATTGCTAAATGGAGTTTTAACTTAATAAGTTATCAAGAATCAACATTGCTATATGTACTGAAATTCATATATTCTTCAACAATATGTCTATAAAATGTCAGATTTCAATCCACAGATTTAAATTTTTAATAGATCTTTGTGTGTTTTTTATGAAAGTTCTCTTAAAGATCTTGTCAGGAAGTATTTCACAAAGTATTGTAAGGCAATTTCAGCTTGAAAAGGGAAAATTAAATATAAAAATAAAAAAATTAATCCAAACTAATTAATGTGGCTGAGATAAAGAAATGAAATTAAATTTCCTTCTAATATTTTGATAAAGATTATGTATTTTTTTTCCATGGAAAATATTGCTATACAAACTAGCTCCCATTATTTTACTGAAATAAAAATGTCACCTATTATTAGAATGTATCCTATTTTTATGTAAATTTCTCCAATATTCTAATATTGTGCATTCAAACCTATAAAATTTTTGTGGAATGCTAAATGTATTTAATTAATTTGTAAATTATGAAATTCGCGCCATAAATACTGCTCTCCTTTCTCTACTTAGAAATAACTAAATACCTTAGTTATGGAAATTGAATTAATAGTGGTGTATTTCAGCCTTGAAAATTAATTTTCAATAAAAATTAATTTTAAAAGCGAACGAAGTTAAGCAAAACATGCATTGTAAAATTAATTCCCAATTCTTTGATCTCTCTCATTTTTTATTACTTTTATTGATGAATTTTTGCTGCAATATTAAAAAAAACTCCTTAACTCTAGAAGATAATTTAAAGGGCAAAGAATTTCACTGCATATATTCCATGGGGAATTGTTAAGAAGTGTATACATACCATAAGAAGTAAGCGATTATCAGGTTAGGCGCTTTAACATTAGGTTTACGAATTTTCTCGTGTATCTATCTCTATGAATATGGGTCAATTGGGCGCGTGAAAGAATATATATATTTAAAAAAACACTTAAAGAAAGCAATATAATTAAACCGTACAAGAATTGTTAAAAAAATATTGGATGTATATTTATAATTATTACTATTCAATTGTATTTTAGGATATTACTTTAGTTTTCCACTCTCAGTCCGCGTATCTTTTACACAAATACTCAATTTCCTACTGCAATACACATTTCTGATACATGCAATTCTCATCTTGCTTCTCGTTCTTCCAACTGTTACTAATTGAGCTTATTTCATTTGAGACAACAGCAATCTCCTATTCATATTTGTTAGTGCAATTTTTGCTTGAATAAAAGTAACTCACTAAACATTTTATTTTCATTATGACTGCGCTAAATTAACACATATCGGAAGGCATAAATATACCACATAGAAAATTTCAAAATTTTTGAAGGAAATAGACTTCAATATATTTTTACCATTTTCAGTGGATAAAAAGTCAGTACGCGGTAAAAAAATAAAAATGCAATCAATTTTTGCAATTTATTTAAAGGTGTCAAAATAATGCATCCCGTAAACCATGTTTAAGCAATTTCTCGAAGTAAGTAATACCTCTTATAAGGATAAAAATTATATTACATTTAGAAACTTAAAATGAGAATAAATTACTTCAAGGACATTCATCGGACCTTGAGTTTTGATAAATATACATGATTACTTCTCATTGCGAAATGACATATAACTGTTATTAAGAAAGTGGCATTTACATAATGGAAATTTAATATTTTCTTCCTTATCCATATCTTTATTTTTTTAAGCGACATATCTCGACCCACTTGTGAAAATTGAAGCATCCATTAAATAATGATCTTGCAGATGTTATCTAAATGGCCGATAAGACCTCAGGGGTGTGTACAGACTACAGCACCAATATTTTAATAAGATTTAAAAAAATAGAAACTAAATTTTACTCGCTGAACTAAATAAAAAATACAAATTAATTTATTATGTGCTATTTGTCTACATTTTTTATACTTATATGTTATTTTATCTTTCTCTGTTATTAGATCTATGAGCACATTAGAGCCTTGGCTTATTTGTATCCTGATCACGTGTCTTTACTTGATATTGGTACTTCATTTGAAGGAAGGCCGCTGCTAGTTCTTAGAGTAAGTAAAATTTTTTAAGGATATAAATACACAATAGATATACATTCAGTCCATAAATTTTCACAAAGTAAAATTTTCACCCAATTAGATGTTATATTCATATATATAAAGGTGTAGAAAATAGCAAAATACATATCATATAAAATAGCATTATTTTTCAATTATATAGATTTCTTAGGATATCAAGCCATTTGCATCAGAAATAAGACTTTCAAGTTCGTAGGACATTTGAATGCCTCATTTAAGCGATTTAGTTAGAGAATATAATAATTACGGCCAAACTATTTATACTTCTGATACTTCATTAAAAAGAAAATTATTCCATAAAATAGATCATTGCACTAAATCTTGGAAGACCAAATTACTGAAACACTTTTCCACTCAGAGTAGAATTTTCTTCTTTCTGGACATTAAAGTTATATCACATTATTGATTCAAATGCTTATTTAATATCAAGTTTTATTGAATTTGTGTAGTAATCATTTTGCTATTTTGGCTTATAATTTTTTGTTGTTAATTTAGTGTATGCTTTGTAAATAAGTTTTTATTGGAAATCATTTTAATAAAAATTGATGAAATTTTTGTCATACAATTAAATGTGCTGAAAATCAATTTCTTAAGTAATTTCCATATTCTTCGTAATAGATATAAGAATCTGGGGCTAAGATTGTTTGCTATTTTTATCTTCTTTAAGAAAACCATTCCTTAGTCCTTTAATTCTAAAATTGGGAATGATAGAGTTTGTGGTATTTGAAATGTTTGTTTTCTCCTGAATATTATTTGTTGATAGCTATCATGTATAGCATTATCGAATGAAAAACAAGTGTTAGAGGCTTATAAAAAAGATCAATGTTTCACGAGGGGTTTATTTAAAAGTTCATTGAGATTATTTGAAAAATGTTAATAAAGAAAATTCTGAAGATATGAAATTTTTTATGAAAAAAAATATTGTCAGTTATATATTTTTCACACAATTTTAAATTGACATTACACCAAGCTTGTAATTAACTGTTGTGTAGATTTCTAAGAATTTTCTGTCAGTTTCAAAATAATTTTAAACTTATTGTTTGATTAAATTAGCCTCATTCTACATTTAAAACACTCAATCATTTTTGAATTGTTCTGATTGGAAAAAATATTTCTCCAATTACTAGATAATTTTGATTAAACTTTTCGATATATTATCTACTTTGAAAATGTTATTATACTGAGATATATCACATGAAAAATATTCATCTTATTGTGTGATAATTTGAAAAAAGTTTATTGTATTTGATATTATTGATTCTTAATACTATGTAAAGTATTTAAAGTGGAAAACTGTGAACACAAACTTGGTCATAGAAGAAAATAATTTTTCTTCTCCTGCCAAGTTTTGTGATAATAATTGTTGGGATACTTTTAAATAGCATCAGATTTACCTCTTCAATATATAGCTGCGCCTAATAAGCATTTTTTTCTTGGTTTCTAATAAGGAAGTTCTTAAGCAAAAGTTTTTGAATGTTGTTTCAAAAAGTATATGAATTAAAATACTTTGAAATGATTGTTAATTAATGGCTCAACGAGGCATTTTTAATAACTCTTATGATAGTACATTCAACCATGGACTGGGGACGTGTCCAAATTAATCTGTGACGTTTAAAGTCCTACCGTTGATGTGGCGTGGATGTGGAGAGAAGGGTGGCCAGCTCAGGTTTGACCTCATCACCTGACCGTGGTTCAAAAGTACGAGGTGTTTAGTGACGAACGAATATTCCAAGCCCTTTAACCTTAAGGTACAGTCCCGGGCTCACCCGCACCGATATGTGTTTATATATGTATATAAATAGGTAAATAAAATTTATATTTGATTCATCCTTAACTTTATTTGACACTATACCATATTACATTATCAGGACTTATAATTTGAGAGAAATACATTTCCTCTCAAAAAATTTGATCAAAATTAATTAAAGTTTATAAATTCCTAACTTGTGTAATAAAAGTCAATTTAAAACATTATTAGTTACGATACACGTGAATAAATGGCTATAAAGCTACGAAAACCCTAATCAGAAATTTTGCTATATTAAAATAAGCTTTATCTTTTATCGACAACTAGGAGGACATTCATCACTTGTTCGAATTACTTCGTATAGTAATTAATGGCATCGCTTGTTTGTAAAAATTTCTTGATATTAAGTGGTAAATCTTCCTAGCGAAATTATAGGTTAAGTTTAAATTTATGTATGCACAATAGTGACAGATTTTACTTTTGAAAAAATTGCTTTTTGGAATCATTTTGAAAATTTTTTAATAGGGATTTATCTTTTACTAGGTGTAAGGGCTAAGATTTTGATATATGATATAAATTCTAAATGAAAATTTGTTTAAAATATATTCTTAGAAAAATAATTTTACGACTTTATTCGGTCTCGCTTGTATGAATGAGAAAACAAAAAATTTTCAATCTAATCATTTCAAAATTCATATGTAATTATGAATATGTGTTGTAAAACACGCAAATTTCGAAATAAATTTTTTTCAACAGTTCATTATCACAATCTAAAATTATTGTAATAATTTCAAAAATAGGTACGATATGACAGTATGCTAATGCATTATATTGATTTGCGATTTATCGTTCAGCAATGGAAAAAATTATAATTTATGAATATTTTTCTTTTTTGTAATTTGTGAATGTTTTGTGGATAAACTTTTTATTTTAGCAAAAAATTCAATTCATTTTTTTTGTAAGTTTATTAAGACAATAAGAAATAAGAGTGTGTTAAAATTTTAAGTTTTTTCATTTACTGATAACAGGTCTCAACGGGTCCAGCGTTCTTGAAGCCTGCTATCTGGATTCAGGGTGGAGTCCATGCTCGCGAACAAATTGGACCGGCTGTTGTACTTTTTATAGCTGAGCAAGTACGTTATCACTCTGGATTAACTAGTTAATTTTTAAACATTATGTTTTAAACTTTTTGATTGTTTAGAAAAATATCAGAGGAATTTCTTATATTTATTGATAATTGTATTTTATCAATAGATAGGATGTAATAAATGTAATATTTTTCTTTTTACAACGATTTTAAAGATAATTTTTTCGATAAGAAAAGTTTTACTGTGAAGGTAATGTTAAGAGGATTAAAGTGTAAATTTTATAGAAATAAAACTTGCTAAAGGCTTAATCATATAGCTCAAATTTGTCTCGAATTCAAGTATATAACACTTATCGGTAAAGATATATTTCGTATTGGTTTTGTAATAGGTATTGAAACGAAATTCTTATTCTTAAGAATCCATTCAATGTATGTTTTTCATTATATCGTAATGATACATACTCAATGATGCCTAAAGAAGCACAAGTCACTACCAAATGATTAATTCCTCCCAACTTCAAACGGGTCACATTTTTGAACAACAGTTAATTGAAAAGTGTGTACTTAATGTGATCCTTTCTCAATCAACACCACATGGGATTACGGGTGTATGTGATTAAATGAAGTAGATTTCTGCCCATCAAGTTAATAATATAGTTTTAAGCTAAAAAAGTGCTTTAAAGAAACTTTTTTTCAAAAAAAAAAAAAAATACTGTCTTTGAGTGCTAATGATTTAATCATAGACAAGAGAAAAGTTTGGATTTTGAATCACCAACAACATTTTATAGTAAATTATTGGAAAATCTGAAAATCAACTTAATTATTTAAAAATAGTGTAGTATTAGATAGTACTTAGAGATGTCATGTAATGCATTATAATACTTAAAAGGCCCGTAAGAAAATTCTAATATAAGTAAAAACATAAAAATGAATAATTTGGTTATATCTGATCTATTCGTATTTTCTTTAACATGATTGCTTCAAAAATGTTTTTTTGAAGTATGAGTCACGAGTATATTTAATTTTCAATATTTTGTTGTCTAATAAATGGCTTTGTTATTCTTTTTACTCTTTTATCTCTATTAATCATTTGCTGATGACATTTCAATGTGTTCTTATGAAGTTCTTTTTAAAGCATAATTATTTTAAATTGTATTAAAATACTTATAACACATATATGAAATAAGTGTGAGGTATGTATATAAAATATGTATGTTTATGTGTGAATATTTCCGAAAGCTTTAGAGAATTTGATGGGGAGTTGCGGAATATCTGTATGAATCTCGATAAAATGCACGGTTGTATATATAGGGAAGACGTTGTACTCGAGATTTCAGAGCTGGTACGTGGTACTTCTTTGTTGCAGACGCCCATAAAGAATGGTTAGCACAAAATATTTCATGAACATTGAGTATGTGTGGATATTCCTTTTCCCTATGACCTAACAAATGAAAATGAGAGCGCTTGAAAAAGATACTCAATGAGGCAGTAATTCAATCTCAGCAACAAGGCAAGAATCCAGGGTCCTCGTGCGCTGAAGGATGTGTTTCGAGCATGATTATGAGGCTATATTTCATTATCACAGGTACAAAAGTAATTATTTGGATCGGAATTTTTTAAAGCCATTGAATTTTCTCTTATACTCCAACTAACCTGATTTATTTTTCCTAAAGTTTCTTGAAAAGGATTATTGACGAAACCTAAGCAAATTCTGATATGAATTTGGCAGCAAGACTCTCCATCACCGCAGATAAGATTCACAAAATGCCCTTGATCTTTAAGAATACTCGTCAGTATAAATTACTTATTTGTCAAGTTTGCATCAGTATTAAAGCATTGAATTTTGATCATTATCTTTGATGCTCGTATGTAATTTTATATTTTTTGTTGTCTAATAGTGTTCTCTGTTTTTCTTATATCTTTATTTCTAATTATTTTCTGGTGGGATGCGTTTCCTTCACATTTTTCTATGTAGGATTGGCAATCAGGTTTCCAATTTTTTCCCATTTGTGTACTTAAAGTTTTAAAGTAATATACATTTATGAAACATCTAAAAAGAAACAATCGTTTTCTTATAAAAAGGGTTGGCCTGTCGCATCTGGTCTCAAACTTCAGAATTCTCGTGCTACAATCTCCCGCTAACAATTCATTTAAAGTAAGAGAACATTATATTTTTCTACCCCACACTATTCATCGCGAATAAATTCTTTTAACTTACGAAAACATAAAAATTACTGGAGAAAAAAAAACCAAACTATCGAAAATTTTGCTTTGGAATCATATAGTAAGTGTTTGAATTGTGGCAATAATATGAGGGCAGGCAAAATTCGTCACGAAGTACGGTTCCTCAAGAAAGCCTTCCTTGTCTCCTAGTATAAAAAAACTCGCCATGATTTTGGTGAAATCTCACAAGGGATTCTCTTTGATATTAAAGGTTTGCCTTGGTATTAGGGTCTTTTGACATTCCAATGACTACATGGATTAATGGCTAAGGGTAAAAAATATTACGTTTGAACTCTGTAGCACATGACAAACTACAAGCTCAAATGATTAAATGTAGAAAATAGTTATGTAGAGAATTGAAGAAAGTTTTTAGTGTACGAATTGTTTTTCTTTTTTTCAATATTATTAACCATTTTTTATAACGTCTACTTTTTGGATGATTTTCTTATGTATGTCATTTCTATGATTATATTTTGCTCTTGTTTCCGAAGTTAAAGTTACGATTTATTCATAATTTCATCTAAAAACAGTTTACTCTATAATGTGGATAAGCAATTATAGTAAAAACAGTAACGAAAATAATTAAATGTGTTTTGTGTCTTAATAGAAAGCGGATAATTGGTAAAACTTGCATGTAAACGCATAACTGATATGATTTACACGAGAAATAATTTCAAATTGCTCTACTAGTTTCGTATCCAAATTTAAGAGCAATGTATAAAATAATGATTTAAATTGTTTTACTAATAAATGTTATATATTTTTGTAATTTAATAAGATCATAAAATTTTTTAAAAAAATAAAGAATTTCATTACTATTGTTGTTTAATAAATTCTTTATTTTTATTTAAGAATTAATTTAAGAAATATCGATGCATAAGCATTTCCTGTACAATGTACAATTCCTCGTCACATATTATCTTTTTTTGAATTATAATTATATACATATATATGTAATGCATTGTTTTATTTTTGATACAGTTTATTACTTCGTATTACAATAATCCTGAAGTGTATGATTTGGTGAATAGCTTTGATTTCTATTTTCTGCCTGTTTTAAATCCAGATGGGTACAATTATTGTCAACAGAAGGTAAGAAAATATTAAAAATACTTATATAAGAGATTAACTTTTTACCTTCCTTATGTGAACTCATAATTTATCACTTAACCGAATTTTAATTTTCAATATTTTATTAAAATTTTTCATTAATAAATATTTTCTGATGACTACATATTTGAATTGATTTCCAAAAAGTAGCATATCTATGATACTTAACAATTAAAGAAATTCTGGACTGTAACCTGGTTAACTAATGCTCACGGGGAATTAGTGAGAAAAATTAACTGCCAAATTGAAAAATATTTTTAAATGATTATATGAGTCTGTGAAATAAACTTTTTTTCAGTTGCATTTAATATGCCATCGAATACATGTCAGTTTTGTCCTGATGTACAACTATGAATTTTGCTTTCATAAAACTTTTATTTAGTAAGAATAATAACATTCTATATAAGTCCAGTTGAACAAATAAATTTTTTTCAAGAAATATCTGTTGTATGGAGTCAATTAAAAATAGTTTGTAGCTATAGTTTCCTGGCATTATACGAAAATCCAACATTATCAATACATACAACTAAATTCTCTTTTGCAATTCACGATTTAAAGTTTAAAACCAATAGTTTATCCGTTCAACGACATGACCATATAGATATTTAGTGTTTCCGTATTGAGTATTCCTTTTCAAATGTGTGTTTAGTATTTTATATTTATGAGTTAAATTTTTATTTATTTTATGCATTTAATATTTAATTTATCGCCATTTAATATTTTATTTATGAACTCAAATTCTAGAAAACAATATTTTTATACACGTTAAATCTGCTTTCAGGATAGATTGTGGAGAAAAACTCGATCAAGACATCCAAGCAACAAGCATTGTATTGGTGTTGATGCAAATAGGAATTGGAATATAAAATGGAATAGTAATTTTGCTTTTACATTCTTATTTTTAATAATTGGAGTAAAACTATTCATGTAAAACAAATTAAAAAATAAACCAGCATGCTTTATCTAACTGAAAAATAGTAAAATTTTGCCTTTTAATCTTAATTAATTTTCATATTCTATTTTAGATACTGGCTCAAGTCCTAAGCCATGTTCTCACACATATGCAGGCCCATCACATTTTTCGGAACCAGAAACGGCTGCAGTTAGTGAGTTTATGAAGAAGAATCTGAAAGATCGTTTTGTTTTGTTCGTCGATTTCCATAGTTATTCGCAGCGATGGTTAACACCCTGGGGATTCACTTCCCAGTTGCCACCCACTTATGAAGAACAGGTAAAACTTACTAGATTTTCATCATGTGTGTGAATAATTTTTTTTTAAATTTATTTGATTTCTAACACATAAGTTGTTGGTTTTTGGAAAATTTTAAAGTTCGCAAATATTAAGTGCAAAAGAACTTTTATTATATAGCTTGAATTTTTTTTCTAGTTATAGAAAACGCTTATAGGTTAATTGAATTCAATTTCAAAACATGTCTTAGTGTTATCTACAACAGTGTTTCTCAACTGAATTTACTCCAAGGACCGGTAAAATATTTCGGCACATTCGCGCGGACCGGTAATATTAATAATTTGACCCAATGCACAATTTTTCACAAAGATAAATCATGAAGACATACATAATTTTTAAAGCATTTTGTTTGTTATAATTTACATTTGTATACTCAACTTACTTATATAATATTGCATCGAGAATAAAAGCACCAAAACTTAATTAAAACCCCAAGAAAATTCCAACGTGAATGATATATTTATATTTTTTAATTAATATATTAGCCAAAACAACAATGAATCGAAATGTGAACAACGTAAGTAGATACCAAATAAGCAAAAAATAATTTACCAAAATAAAGGATATATAAAAACTAAAATTAATGAGATTGCTTCTGGTCTTTGTTGCTGACTAAACTGTCAATACTAGGCTTTAAACCAGTTACAGCAATACGTAAAGCAGGTGCAAGAGCAAGTCGATTTCTATGTTTCGTCCTAATAACTGTCATAGCCGAAAATGTAGTTTCACACAAATAAGTTGAGGAAAAAGGCAATAAAATCTTCAACGCCTTTGCATGAAGATTGGGGTATTCTGTTGCAGTTTTTATCCAGAATTGATATATATTTATTGATTTGAACTGTGATTTAAGTCCTAGATCTGAAGACAAGCAGTGTTGCCAGAACAAGCAGTGTTGCCAGACAAGCAGTGTTGTTGTTCTAAGCAGTGTTGCCAAAACAATTTGATTAAAAAGAATAAGTCGACAGTTCAAAATGTAATAGATTTCATAGAATAGTAAAAAAGAGTGCCGAGGTACCGGCAATTTGTTTCTTTAAATTTAGGTAAAGGGTAATTTTGTAAATTTCATAAAAAACTCAAAATAGTAACAAATTTGGTGAGTAACGTAACAACGTAAAAGGACTGCTGAATAATAATAGATCTATTATAATTATAATAGACTGGCAATGCTGGTGGTACGGCAATTTATGAAACGCGTTTAAGTACATAGTTGCCAGTTTGTTGTATTTTTCATCAAAGATTACATTATTTTTTAAACTAGAAAACTATTATTATTGTAATGTAGGTACTGTATCGGTGGTCGGCCTATAAAAGTTGGATATTTCGCGGACCGGTAAATATTTCTTGCGGACCGGCGGTTGAGAAACACTGATCTACACTACATATAATATAAATTTTAATATCATTTTATGTTGATTAAGTTTCACATTCACATCACATTCAATTTGATCATACAAGTTCGTAATGATTGCCTATCTCTCATGTTATTGTATTATATGTATCACAAAAGAGAAATCTTGTAATAGCAT
The DNA here is from genome assembly GCA_037975125.1 of Latrodectus hesperus. Taxonomy (NCBI): domain Eukaryota; kingdom Metazoa; phylum Arthropoda; class Arachnida; order Araneae; family Theridiidae; genus Latrodectus; species Latrodectus hesperus. Next base: position 55,962,618 of record CM075850.1, on the reverse strand, counting down.
TTTAAAACGCTGGAATCGTGGTTTTTTCATTAAGAATTGGAATATTTCTTTTTTTGATTTCTAGAATTGCTCAAGAATCTTGGAATAAAATAACTGACTTACAATGATGTAGCAAGACAAAAAAAACTATAAACGTTTGATTATCTTCCGAAGGTAGATAATTGTTGCCTATTTAAACATTGAGATATTGAATTTAATATTTTTTTATCAATAGACTTTTTTCTTAAATGTATTACTTTGTGAGAAAACTTGATGCATTACATATTATGAATCTTGGATTCATCATAAATATGAATACAGTAACTTCCAGACCTATGTGACAACTCCCGTTGTCTTGTCGCCCCATCTGGTGTTAGTTCTCAAAGCTTGTCGAGGGGAGTATCCAAAACAATATTATTGGTTGAAATTGCTTGTCAATCAATCCTTCGAAGTTAGCGAGTCTGCCAGATTTGGCGCGTTATATCGTGAAAAATTAAAGCACTAACGCCATAAAAACAGCCAAAAAGCGAGTTTTAAATTTGTTCCTAACAGATGTTAAACCTCAAATTACCCTCAGGGTTCTTAGAATAGGGGTGAGGGAAAATGGGCCAGTACAAATGCTGAACGAACTGACACCGGAAATACGTGTTACTGTCTTATAGAAAATTAGCTGCCAGTGATTCTAAAGAAAATATTATTTATTTATATTTTAGAGTTCGGCTTTTATTATTCGCACTAAAAAATATGAAGACAAATTGCGGATGTTAAGTGATTTTACAGTTACTAATTAAATGGTCAAAAATGATTTATCAGAATTCAAATCAAACCTAAAATACTATATGAATGATTAAAAATATTTTTTTAAGTGCCTTGGTTGAATTTGATTTTATGAGACTTGATCCATTGAATGCAACAAATAATTAAAAACTATTATTTTCAAAACTAACTCAATATAAAAATATTTAATTTTTTCAAGTTTTTTTTAAAACTAACACACACACATATACATATTCTAATTATATAAAACTAGTTGAAATGATAAATTATATAAATAATTTCAGTTACAATATATATTTTTATGAAAATAACGTTACGATTATCTATCTATCTATATATATATATATATATATATAATCGTATCGTAATTTTCATAAAAATATTGTACCTGTAATTATTTATATAATAATCATTACATCTATTTTTATATAATTAGAATTACTTAGAGCTTGAAAGAGAGATTCATCTCTTATCTTTCATCTCACAAGTCCCTAACTTTATTCCTCTATATAAATAAAATTAACTAAGTTATAATTAGAAGTACACGTTTTTTAAAAAGTTAATATTCTGGTGTAAAATGTGTTGTGAAATATATTTTAATTCTGAAGATTTAAAACTCTTCATTTATTTTATTAGATATTTTCCCCTGGCTTGATAAAAACAAAATTAGATTAGCACTAAATATGCCATATAAAAAACACAGGTAAATTAGATTAAAATAAGTTTAGTAAAAAATTGTGAGAAATATAAATTAGGTTTATATTTGTCAACAAATAATCAAATGCAAATGCAACTTATAGCATACGAGAAAAATATAATTTCATAGTAATACGAGTAAAATATAATACAATTTCATAAATTAGGTTTATTTGTCAACAAATAATCAAATGCAAATACAACTTATAGCATACGAGAAAAATTATAATTTCATAGTAATACGAGTAAAATATAATACAATTTCATGAGCACATGGGAAATTGAGTTAGTACCTTGAAATATATATGATGTAAAATAGTAATTAAAATAAATCTGTTAATAAAATAAAGAAATGCTTGAGCAATTCACATTTCATGAAGAAAAAACAGAAACTAAATATATATATATATAAACACACAAAAACTATATACAAACACAAACATACAAATTCGTATAGTTAAACTTTTATTTTTTTGGATTTTAATTTTTTGTCTTTTTTTTGTTTGCTCCTCAATTATATAAGTGGGATTTCGTATGTCCATTGATCTAGGATAACGTGGATCGATTAGTTCTGGCAAAAGACAGTCAAAATAAAAATTATTTAATTTAGTTTTCATTTGTGTCTCCCAAAATACATCATCTCTAAAAATATGTTCAGTTTTAATTCCTTTTGGGGACCAAATGGCAAACCAACAAAAGTTTCTTTCACTAATGTGTAATTGTCCTTGGATTTGATAGTAAAATTTATGATTTCTATTTATGCCATTAATTTCTTTTGTTTTTCTATCTTTTTGCCAGAAATTGAATTTAGATTTCTTTATAAATTCATTGGGATGTATATCGCGACATGTATATGGGCATTTAATTTCAACAATACCCTCTTTGCCAATTATTCCATCTGGTGTGGCAGCTAAATGAGGCAAATTTTTATCTATGAATATCCCACATGGTTCTATTTTAAGTCCTATTTCTTTTTCTAGTTCGAGAATGGCAGTTTTTTCATGAATAATCCCGTGTAAAATTGCTTCATTTTTTACGTTAGAGTATAGTATTGTTTTCACTAAATTTTGGCATTCTGTAGAGGGTAACTTCCGACATACAGCACCAAAATTCGACACTGTCAATCGAATTCTTCTTTCCTTTCTCCAAACAGCATTCTCACTTTGAAGTACAGTAGCTCTTTCTAAATCTTCTCTTTCTTTCAAAGTAAGAGCTAGACTAGTCAATAATTTCGATTTTTTTTCCTCGTATTCATTATATGATAAATCTGGCTTTTCAGCAGCTGGTCCATAATTTTTGTCGGGACCTGGAAAAATATTTGCTAATTTTCTAGGCTTTGACTTATTTTTTGCTTTATTTAATTTATTTATTCTTTTATTTTCAAACTGCTTGCAGTATTTACCTGGGCTATTTTCGTTAAGTGCTTTGTGCATTTCAATATATTTTTTTTAGTATTGTGGGAAAGAATTGAAGCATAGCATCTTGTTTGGTAGGAATTCTTTTGACAATAGTTGACTCTCTTCCCACCCGTTAACTTGGCAACAATTGAATTAAATTGTTCTACAATGTTAGTATTAGCGTTATACAATAGACTTTTTGGATGCAGGGCTAAGGACTCTAAAATTTCTAATATTTTATATAAAATACCATCACTTTTAAGGGGCTGAAGATCACTTTTTTTACCATTTTCCTCACAAAAATACTTTTTGCATGTTTCATGATTTCCAAACACATGATTTGGGATATTTATTATATCTGTTTTTAAATTAACTATTTTTTGATCAAAGGTTAGCAGTTCTTTGCGCCAATGACTGGCACTGGCTACCACATCTTTCCTGATTCTTAAAATATTTTTCCCTAGCAGTTTCCTGTTATTTATATTATAACTCGATTTTGTGTTTTTTGCTACTTCTTTTAATTTATTACACATATTTCTAAGCAAATGATTCTTACACTCTATTTTTTCGACTTCCAAATCGTCGTAGGGTCTAGTATCTAATATTTTTTTATATGCGTTACTATCTCCATCACCTATCATAGTGGCATATTTTAAGCCGTACATATTTAAACTGTGGCAGAAACCTTCAACAATTATGTCAGCTTCCATGCCAGATGAACTGCCATTCCAATTCTTAGAACATTTGTGACTTTTGGGTTCCAAGTTTCTTTTTTCCGCTATAGCACAAGAAGAGCATTCTATTCCTTCCCAAAAAGTAAAAAACTATTCGCCTTCCAAAAAGTAGAAATGAATAATTTCTTCTTCTTATACTTAAAATAAAATAAAATACAGAAAAGGAAAGAAATTGTATTTATATATATGCATATATAATAGAATAAAAAAAATATTTTGTCTTTATATAGTTATATCAATACTGTTACTATGTATATAACTGTAATTTAATTTTTTTTTTTTTTTTTTTTTTTTTTTTGCATTTTTGTTTGTAATGTGTATTCAAATTTTTCTTTTTTATGTTTATTCAATCTCATGCAAAGAACTCTCGTTGGGAGCACTTTAACCTAAGCAAAATATTTTCTTAATCTTTTGTGTTTAAATAACCTTATGTTTTGAAATCATTATGTTAATCTCAACTAAAGTTAGGTGTAGAAAAATTTCTTAGGAACAGAAGGTACATGGCCATTTAGGCTAGGAACCTAACATTAACTAGGAAATTATTAACTAGATCCACTTCATAGCTACTTTTCCAACGCTAATAAACAGAAATCTAACATGCATTATTTCCAGATGTCTTTTCTATTTCATGAGTAAGAAAAGCTAATTCTTCTTGCTCGATTTGGAAGTGTTTGCCAACCACATGTTAAAACAGCGGGAATCATATGGGGAGAAGTTTTTCTCAGAAATTCCCCCTTCTTTAGGTTACCGTAGTGAAGTAGAAAAATCAGCCAAATTTGGCGTTAAAAATTTTCCAGTTTCATAGATGGCGTTGTGTACAGAGAAGGATTTTTAGAAATAAGAATGAGTTTGATTTGTAATAAAAATTCGTATCGAAATATTAATGCAATCAAAAATATTTTTAGCTTAAAAAAATCAAAAATGTTCATTTTGTAACTATATGAAGAAAAAATGAAATATCTTTAAACCAAATTTTGTAAAACCTCAATGAAATTAGAATTTGGTTGAAATTTACTCGGATGGAGATATTTTGACATTTTAAAAATATTTAAAAAAATTTTAAAAGCTAAAAATGGGCGTCGAGGTGACAGTAGCTCTGTTTTTTGTAATTTGCAAAAGACCGGAAGTTTCTATCATGAAAATAGCACTTGTGAAACGTTAAAATATTATCAATAGGATTAACATAGGATTCGATTTTCCCCAACGGAGGTCTAGCAGGCTCCTTCCACGCCATATTGAAAACGAGCGCTAATGTTAAGTCTATGGAGAAATTTAAATGAATATTTCTCAAGTTCTATTATTGCTAGACCTTCACTTTTTGTTGGTTTTCCTAATGCACAAAAAAAATAATTTATTTTGTTTTGAAATTTATTTTTAAAATTATTTTAGCTATGTTTAAATTGGCTCAGTAATTTGATAATATGCTTAAAACATTAATAACTTAAAAAAGGTAAAAAATTTAGAAATTTTAAAAACAGACTTAATATCTACCTATATTTATAAATCCCAACAAATTTTTTTTTTTTTACTTTATCTACGATAGAATTTTTTTTATTTGTATACATAAAACTTAAAATTTTTCGCAAAAATTAGCAACGCCCACATGGCGGATGAATACTTGGTTGTTTGAAAAACCAATCCAATCAATTGCATGCTTTAGTCAATAAGCTCCTCCTCACACACTAAAATTTGAAGTTTGGTTTTTCGCAGTTCTATCAGATAATTTGTGTGTTCCCTTCCCTCACCCCCAGCAAACGCTGCGGGTGTTCCTAGTATCCGGTATCTTCCAGTAAAAATATGCTTCTAAATTGGCGCGAGAAGGGACATTTCTTTCCCCATTACTACATACGAGGGGCTCTGATGATTTCCCTGAGACGAATCTTCATCTTTCCAGAGCGGTCCAGCAATTATTTTCACGAAAAATGATGGGCTTATGAACATTATATACATTGACTTTAAACAGTTAAATCTATTGAAAAAATATAAAATTTATACAGTTCTCATGTAGTGTACTTTTTTAATTCTTTATTTCTATTTTTGATGCAATATTTCAAGAAGTATATCTACATGATATGATATTGCAATACATATCTATAGCTATTGCAAAATTCTTCAATTCCATATTTTTTAATCTTTATTTTATAAAAACTTCTCAAAGTTTGTTGTTTTTCTTAATTTTATATTTGATTCTAAGTTTATTGCTTACTGATTTTTGATGCAGAATTAACTTGAACATTTCAACAAAACCTACGAAATATTTATTTATCCATGAAAAATATAAAAATTGTTTATTATTAAATATAAAAATAAATAAAATTATATATATATATATATATATATATTGTGTGTGTGTGTGTGTGTGTGTGTGTGTGTGTGTGTGTGTGTGTGTGTGTGTGTGTGTGTGTGTGTATATGTATGTATATACATGTATGTATGTATATATATATTTCTTTTGATTTTGAGGTAATTTCTTCTAAGTTCGAATTCTTGGTAAGCAAAAACATTCTTCTCTAAATCGGAATACATACGTTTCGATGATGTTTGGGACAATAATAAATATGTTCATAGGCCTTACACAATTCAAAATTTTAGTAAGAATATCCCACTTATTAGTTATTATGAAACTTGTAAAGTGTAGAAAATTGGGATTCACTCTTGAACAAATGTGTTATAGATATTCTCAGAGTATCGTAAATGTCACTTTTATTAATTCAAACATGACATCAATGCACCAAAATTAAATCTTTCAAAATATATTCTAGCATTTAAAAAATGCATCTTGTGAGTCATGGCATGCAGTTTAAGAATTCTAAAAACTAAAAATTTAACATGCATTACATATAATACATTTGTAAAATTGTATCCTCCTTTTTTATTTTCTCTCTCTGTAGATATAAATTTCCTCCGAATTTTATATTACTGATATTTAATGGTTCGGTGGATATTACGTATAGGATCGATATGACAATCAGGAAGATTTATTTAAAAAAAGTTTTAAATAAGACTTTTGGAAAGTCAAGTATTTTTTGAAATCTCTATATTAAATTATAATTCTATATTCAATTATTACTTGCATATGGAATTCCAGATGTTGGGGGAAACCTTGGATACAAATTGTAAGACCTTGTAGGGGCTGGGGAGATCTTGGACCTACATGTGGTTGTCCGTTCAACACTTCCGCCCTGGCTACATTCAAATTTTATGAATTTCGGACATAAAAAGCCGAAATCTCTCACCACTGCCAGAAGGAAACTTGATCGGTAGAAAATGGTTCCTCGAAACGGGGAAAGAAATGTTATTGTTTTGTGCCAGTTAGACTGGCAACATGGGGTGTGCTGCTCCACGGGAGAAGTAATCCATCAAGTGCTGTCCGAAAGACTCGTCCTGAAACACTCATAAAGGTCTTCTACAAGAGTTTACAAGTGCGCTGATTATTTTTGCAATCGCCAGAGTATTTCTGCTGATTTATTTTCAAAACTGAAAAACAGCGAAATTTATTTTAAATTAATGGAGGTCATGAACTTTTTAGCAGAAAATGCTAAAAGTTTGTTGTTTGATGTCACAAACAATGCAGTTGAAGAATTTAATTCAATAATTGCCAAATTTATTGGGGGAAAGCAGATTAATTACTGTTTTCGTCGCTTATATCAAGGAAGATGTGCCGCGGCTGCTGTTTGCCACAACACAAGAACTCCGCACTCGAAGCTCCATAGGGAGCTATACAATAGTAGCCCTGGAAAAAGTTTTTCATAATCAAGTGTAAAGTATAACATTTTCAAACTTCCCAATAAATTAAATAAAACGAAAAATTGAATTTATCAAGAAAAAAAGCTGAGAAATTACGATGAAGGGGTGCATTGGTAGGGATGTGAATTCTATCACATCATTGTGATAAAAATACACATACTCGAGTGTATTCTTATCACATTTCTTGAACTACTAAATGCACATTTTTGAAGAAATTTCTCCACATTTTATCTTTAGAGCATGAATAATTTTTTATTCAATCTCTTACATAGAATAAAAATTACATAATAATTTATTTTACATCTTTTTAAATATATTAATATACTAACAAAAAGAATATGTGATTACAATTTATATTTATATATGTATGTAGGTATTTAAATATTTTATTTCTTTTAGAAATTTAAATCAAATAATTTCATTTTTATAATCTTTTATGCATTTTGGTCTAAAGCATATACAAGTGAAAGTTTAGAAAATTATTATCTTTATTTAGCTACTTTTGTTAGTAAACTTATAATATTTTTATGGAAAAGTAAAGTTAATACCAGCAAACAATAAAAATGCAAAATATGTGGTATAAAACATTTTCGTTTGTTGATGTCCTAAAACATATTTCATGTCGAAAATAAAAATAATGACGAAATCAGTTCAAAAAGGAATTAGTGAGATGCGAAAATACTTTTTGCAAAATGTATAAAATGTCACTATTGAACTCAGTATAATAGCACTTATACTTTTCGAAAATTAGAATATATATATATATATATATATATATATATATATATATATATATATATATATATATATATATATATATATATATATATATATATATATATATATATATGGCTAAATTGTCGCTTGATACTTTAAAATGAACACTATAAGATCATTATCTTCAAAATTTTAGGATTTTTTGGCGAGTTACAATGAGAATAAATACGCTAAGAATAATTATGAAAACAATATTTAAAGATGATGTTATAAATTTGGCTGCAAGCTTGGTGCTCTGATTTTGGATACCTGGAGTTCTAAAATTTTGTTACAGATGAAGAAAATTTAAAAAATTTGAAAATGGTATATGCATTGAATTTAGATGAAATGTGAGACCCTAATCTATTTCACGACATTTCGAGGAATTTAGAGTATTTTGCAATGTTTATGATTTTATTGAGAAACACATTCTATTTTAATTCGTTGAGAGGCTAAGCTTTAACACACATACACACAAAAAAGATCATTTGCTTATTCCCAAAGTGAAGATTATATTTAATTCTTAAATTAAAGACTCTATTTTTCTTTAAGTGAATTTACTTCTTCAGATACGAATGATGATATCGCCATATTTGAACTCAAAAGTGCGGATTATGTAATAGGTTATATTGTTTTTAAAGTTTGCTTAGAAATATATCAAGAAACAATGTCGAGATGCCTGATCAATCCAAATAGAGAGGTAGACTTTCCATTCCTACAAAAATCATTGATAGAAATTATAAGCGAAATATACGGAATTTTCCGTTCATTTTATATCGAAATATTTTATAAAGCTAGAAAAGTTATTCCAAAGTTAATAAATAAACTACATTATTTTCTCTTTTTTTAAGAGAGATAAGAAATTCGGCATTTTTGTCTATTTGAAAATATTTTTAAAAGTGAAGTTTACTTAGAGAGAAGCGTAACTGTTTTGCTTTCTCATAAGGCCCATTAAAAAAGAATCAAATCTCGTAAAATCAAAGCAAATTGAAATTATATCAAGAAAAATAAATAATTATATTTTATATTTTTATTTTCAACATTGATATTAAGTTTTGATCATTTAATGAATAATAACAAAATTGATCAATTTTTTTATGCATCTGTATACTTTTCTGCTGAACAGTAAATAGAATATTTTTTCCCAAAATCTCCGAGCAGAGCTTTTTCTCTCTCATTGCTTGACTAAGCTCTCAACGGATATTTCCGGTGTCAAATTTGAGAAGCATTTGAGCTTGCCCTACTTTTTCCTCACCCATGAGATTTACGGACATACAGTTCCAGGAAGGCGAGAGGGGGCAAACAAACTGACCACATATGCGGAGAAAATCTGCGTCAGAACATGGGGAAGGAAATTAGGATGCGTGGGGTTATATTGTCCACTTTACCCCTATTGCAGTTAAGTGGTCTTCTCATTCCCCACTTAAAATTCGCCCCCCATTGAGATAGGAACTATTTTTTCTTTGTAAACAGGTGCTGTGGCATGACTTATGAGTTTAAATTCACCAATCAGTTCTTTCAGTCTTTGTAAAAGGACTGCCCCCAAACAACTGCGCTAGATGGCGCTGAAGCTCATTTCTAGATTTATTTTGAGGAAGGATTCCCCTTAACGCGGGGGATACGTTCCATGAGAGTAGAGCGTAATGCGAAACAGCGCTAAACGAGGCTATCTTTACATGTAAATATTGGGGTTAGGGGAAGATGGCTAGGAAATTGGTTAGGTATTAAATTTAAAAAGTATGTTTTTTTAATAAAAATAAAACCAAACATTTATTTCTTAAAGCCCAAATTAATACCACATTATTATATCTTGCAAAAATAAAAACAAAATATAAATAACAAAACGAATATTTTAAAAAAAAATAAATAAATAAAATTCTAAGTCAGTCATATTTAGTTAGCCTTCCGCATTTTCAGTGTTCTGCCTTTTTGTGACAAAAGCATCTAATGTTGTTTGCCTTTTTCTTTTGCGTTATTCTCTTAAAAGTTCTTCATAAACGGACAGAGCATTTCTAACACCACGCCTTACTTTTGAGCTCCTGTCAAAATTCAGATCATTTTCAATGAATTGATCCATTATTTCAGTTATGGTAGACAAACTCCTTTTTACAAACGCCATCGAAAGTTCTTTTTGCTCTTCTTCTTAATCACTGCTGTCAACATTTTTTTCTTCTTGTTCAGTTAATTCCTTGAGCTCATCATTAGAAAGACTAGCTACACTTCTTGATTTATTTCTTCGACATCTTCCACATTTACGCCTTCAAAACCGGTTTGCTTCGTTAATTTCACTATCTCTTCCACTATTTCACCCACATCGAATGAGTGTCCAACGTCATCGCTCTTACTTAAATCCGGCCAAATATTCTTCCATACTCCTTTCAAAGATCTTTCTGTTACCTCATTCCAAGAAAGGCCTATGTTTTCTACAGCATCCACGATGTTGTAGTTTTTCCAAAATTCTCTTATGTCAGTAGTTCTCTTCTCCGTCTGTTTTTTCAAACATTTGCTTAATACAGGTTCGCCGCAAGTAATAAGCCTTAAAATCTGATATAACGCCTTGGTCCATGGGTTGAATTAAGGCAGTTGTGTTAGTCGGCAAGAAAACCACTTCGACTGGAATGCATGTTGTTAAGTCTGATAAATTTGTTGGGGGGCTTGGAGCATTATCAATAAACAGAAGTGCTTTTTGTTCAAGTTTTTTAATTTCGCAATAACGTTTAACAGACGGGCAGAAATGTTTAGTGAACCAATCCTGGAAAATTTTCGCAGTTACCCATGATTTTTTTTTAATTAGACTCCCAAATTACGGGTAAAGTTGATTTAGATATGCCTTTCATCGCTCTTGGGTTTTTGGAATGGTAAATTAGTAATGGTGTCAATTTAAAATCTCCGCTTGCGTTAACACCTAGTAGAAGGGTTAAGCGATCTTTTGCAGCTTTAAATCCTGGTGTCCGTTTCTCTTCACGGGATAGAAATGTTCGTTTCGGCATTCTTTTCCAAAACAAGCCTGTTTCATTAACATTAAAAAAACAATTCTGGAGGATAGTTTCCTTCTTCAATTATTTCTTTTAATATCGCTGGAAATTCAGACGCCGCTTTTGTATCACCACTTGCTGCTTTTCCTGTAATCTTTATGTTGTGAAGGTTATTTCGATTTTAAATCTATTAAATCATCCTCGACTAGCAACGAAAGTTTCACTTGTGTCAATTGTCTCAGCTTGAATGTAATTAAAAATTCTTCTAGCTTTTTCCATTATGATAGATTGGCTTAATGGCATATTGCGGTCAATTTCGTCGTCAATCCATATAGACAGTCGTTTTTCCATTTCCTCTATGATATTATTTCTAGAACGGGTAATTCTAGTAGCAGAGCTTGACGTAGTTGTAGTTGCCGGTGACAGTATTTTTTCTTTATTCTTCATCATGGTCCTTATTGTTGAAGTTGGCAAATTCAATGAAGCACTAATTAGAGTTTGACGTTCACCAGAATCTAATCTTCTAATCACTTCCATTTTAGTTTTGAGTGAAATGTTTTTTCTGGTTGCTTTCTTTTCTTTTTCATTATCACCCATAGTAAAAACTAAAGATCAAAATATTTGACACTGTCATATAGTATTAAATATGTAAATTAATACCTACTTACAATAATGTCAACAAATGTTTCCAATAATAAAAATATGTCTGTACAATACCGCACCAAACAAGAAACACAAGTACACTCTTTCGGATATGTATTTGAAACCTATCGCTGCATAATATTTCGGGGAATCCCCATATGCTGCGAGCGATTTCGTGGAATCCCCGGGTTGAAATAAAAGAGCGCTAAACGAAACAGCGTTAAGCGGGGTCTTACTGTACTTTCATTTAGCAGCAAGTTGACTATTTTTCCTAATCATCAATAGAGATCTCTTTGTAAAAACAAAAGTTAATTTTGATTAGGATAATTAGTATTTTTTAAGGAAATTCAAACACAATGAAAATAATATATACATCAAATACTATGCTCATCGATAAATTTGTTATAACAATTCCTATACATATACAGTTAATGGAAATGCGCACTCAATTTCTGTTCACTCGTCAAAAGTATCACGAGCTTCGAAACAAGATGACTTGCCATCAAACAATATACTTAAATTGCTTACCTAAAATCAATAACTCTTTGTACAACTATTTTTCTTGAAAAACGATTGCTTGAAAAGTCTACATACTTCTTGGGCAAGCAATTTCTTCAATTTTAATTTGACATTATTTTATAAAATTATCTCAAGCAAAAGGCTGTGAGTGTTTAGTTATTATTCCACAGCCACTTTCTCTCGTTATTTATTGACTGAAATTTGTACTCAACTCCAATGGATGAAACTTAACGTGCAGCTTGAAGTGTGCATTTAACTCCAATTTGAATTTTTAATTTTTCTCTGTTTCTTTAGTCTCATACACTAAATAATCTTTTAACGTTTTCTCATTAATCTTCCATACATATTATATCTTCACTTATTATGTTTATAATGATGAGTAATGATGTATTATGCGGGAGAGAAAATGAAATCCATTTTTGAGTGAACTTATTTCAAACTCATTTTCATTGATTTTTGTATTTTATTTATAAGAAACGACTGGCTGAAATTGCAACATCCGCATTGAGAGATGTGAGTGGAACCCAGTATTCAGTTGGTTCATCTGGAAACATCATGTGTAAGAAAATATTTATTATTTTTTTTTCATTATTGCAATATAGATATTTAGAAGTTGTTTTAATAAAATTCTTAATAATGATATATTTTATAAAAATTACATTTGAATTATTACTATTAATAGGGATAACTATTTTAATCTTTTAATTTTTTTTATTTATTACATTACATATATTCAGACTTGTATGCTTGATTCTTGAGATCCGCTTGTAAGTCTTCGTCGATAATAGGACAAATAGCACAATGACAGAAGTATAACCACAGAAGATAACGAAGAAAACACCCAGGGCCACGGTGGGAATCGAACCCACACTCCTACGCTCTCAAGCGATTAGTGAAGTGATGCCTTTGACCACTCAGCCACAGAGTGCCCTTAATCTTTTAATTAATGACTTTTTAGATATTAAATGCTTACTTCCAGCGTTCATTCTTCCACATGTTTTTAGTGAAATGCAAGCCCAAAGTGACCGGGCAAGATCACAAATTTTATAAAATTAATAAAAAATGAATGTAATTAGTGAATTTAACAATTATTGCATTGACATCAGCAATTTTCTTTAAAAGAATTAATGCAGTAAGGTACCATGGATCAAAACTGGTATATTCATTGTTTTGTAGAAGAATCTAGTAAAAATTCAAATGAAGTACCCTTATCCGTACTTTTATGATTGCTATGGAATTAGATTAATTACATTGATCCTTAAGAAAACGGAATGGGTAACGCATTATATATTGTAAAAGCAATATATCATAATTTCTGAATATTATGAAAATAACATTAACTATAACATTTAATTTAGAATTTATTAAAAAATTTGAATTCAATAAATTCTCGGTATGAATATGCAAAATAGAAATAAGATATTATTAAGTTCTTAACATACAAAGAATCCTTAACATCACCGGTTTGAATAGAATTTGTCGCTGGAAATTCAATATTTAAATTCTGTATACTCAATTTTACAGAGTAATTATGGGAATACAAATTGATCAGAAGAAATGGGGTGTCTTAAAAATTAAAAAATGAACACTAATTGCAAATTAAACTATAACTATATACACCATTGTAAAGAAAGATCTATCCTTTAGTTTTCTTAACTCATATTATGAAACTAACATTACTTTAGCATCCTAAATATGCTATTTCTGTTTGATAACTTACTATATTCAGAGAAATTATACCCATACCATCTTCTTCTTAGAGTTGGGTTTGTATGTCATTGGGCACCTCTGCTTTTATCAGCATTTTGTACTACTAACTCCAAACCCAATGTTTCCTAGTTCCAATTGCTCGGGTCACCCACTTTATTAATAAAGTCCGATAACCCTTTAATGGAGTCTAGGTGTAACTCTCTAGTATGGATGATGCCTAAAGAAATTAATCTAAGGAGAGCAAGAGCCTCGCATTCATAAATGATATGCTTGGCCGTTTCCTCTTGCTTATGACATTTTCTGCAGATAGGGACTTGCTGAAACAGTCCCATTTTATGGAGGTGTTTTCTGAAATAGTAGTGCCCAGTTATGAAGCCTACGATTAAACGTATCTTCTGTCTAGAGCATCTTAGAATTTCAGAGGTAATCCTCGCTGATGATCCACAGATCATACTTTTAGCGTGGGTTTGACCAGGAGTGTTGAGCCAAGCTTCATACATCTTCTGTTTTTCCCATCTAAGAACATTGGTTTTTGCGGTCTTCAAATTGATCCCACAAAAAGATTCTGCAACGATGGGAACAAAAGATGATCCTTGTTTAGCAAGTTCATAAGCTCTTTCATTACCTTTGATACGTTTGTGCCCTGGCACTCATACAAGGATCACCTTGTTTCTAGTTGCCAGTTCTCTAAGAAGGTTTCTGCATTCCAAAATCATTTTAGATTTGATTTCGAAAGAATTGAGCGCTTTTAAAGCGGCTTGACTGTCACTAAAAACGAGAATCCGCTTACCGTGATAGCCCTTCCTCATATTTAGTCGTAGACAGTGGATAATGGCCAAAACTAATGGCTAATTCATACCATACTTATTTGTGACTGATTAAAGTAAAGCATATATTGCGAATTCAGAGCTATAGAAAACATGTAGAGTTAGCTTACTTATTTATTTCTCGGATTTAAAAGCTTGTTAAAAACAATTACATTGATAGGTATAACTAATTTGATTTATATCCTTTTTTCCTTGAAATGCTATCTTTATAACTAGGAGTAAAATAATACTGTAAAATTTTATATTCATTTTGTTAGCACTTTCCAAATAAGTTTTTTAATAAGAATTATTAATATCAAAATTTAAAAAAACATGCACATAATTTTCCTTTATATAAAGACCAACCATTGAAAAACTACGCCCTTATTTGACGCAAACTTTATTAAGTAATTAGTCTCATTTATAATCAACAAAATATAAAGAGAATCTAAAAAAAATTCGTAAAACAATACCGCAATAATTTCTGGAAAGGTTTATTTGTAGTATTCGTAGTATTAATTTGCTTGATTTCATTATAAGTTCGAGTTAGAACATTTAAATATGACTAAAAACCCAAGAAAGCTATTGAATGATATATTGTTACACAATTTAAATCTTAAAAAATCATGGACAAAAAATTTAGATGCCTTATTTAAAGAAAACAAATTTGGAAATAATTCCAGAATTTAATAATAAAACAAAAATATTTCTGCTAAATTTAAAAATATTAAATTATAACTGAATGAGTTTTCCGAATGATGTTGATAAATAAGATTATATTAATAAAGCAGCAATTTATAAAGCAAATGTAAAATGTTCGATGTAATAAAAATGAAAGAATTAAGCTGGTAAAGTTTTCACTCAAACTCAAATGTATTTTTTGAAAAATTGAAACAAAATATCAAATGTTTAAAGATTGATCAAAAATTAGTATGACCAAAACATATAACTATATACTTTAAATTTTAATCGTTTTACTACCAGTTAAAAAATGAAACATTTAAATTATACCATTCTAACTATTCTTATCTCTCGCACGCATTCAGGCCCGCGCTCTCCGTGAGTAAAGACATGTTTTCTCCTCCAGAAGCAAATTCAGATGAAGTAAAGTGACTGTTACGCAGGCCGAAACTTCGTTAAACATATTAGATCCAAGATCCTATTCTTATCTGGGGGAATATCAATCAAAAAAATAAAGTTTCACTGGAGATACATTCATAGATATTGAGAAGGCCTTCAACAGAGTTTGGCATGATATAAACTAATAAATTAGGATTCCCCCTATCTAATTAGGCTAGTATAAAATTATCACAATAGTAGAACCTTTGTCGTAAGAGTCAAAAACACATACTCAGCAGAAAAACGCATTTGTTTCACCTTTTTTTATTCAACATTTATGTCAATGATATCCTTCAACATAGCAATAATATGATATGCCTGTTCGCAGATGATATCGCTA
Organism: Latrodectus hesperus; assembly: GCA_037975125.1. Taxonomy (NCBI): domain Eukaryota; kingdom Metazoa; phylum Arthropoda; class Arachnida; order Araneae; family Theridiidae; genus Latrodectus; species Latrodectus hesperus. The sequence goes on along the minus strand of CM075850.1, from coordinate 55,946,421 downwards.
TTCTCTGCAGGGATCAAAATTATCGAATAATTAGTAACAACCTCAATGAACACCTAGCTCAAATTGAAAGCTGGTTGCGGGACTGGAAGGTAAAGTTTAATATAACATAATCCAAGGCGGTGATCTTCACAAGGAAGAGAAGTAGCTGCCCTAATATCAACATTGCCCGAACCGTCATCCATGGCAAGAAAGTGCTAATTACCTGGTTGTAACAATCAACAAACGCATAACCTGGAAAAGACGCATACACGATATCAAAAGAAAACTCATTGGTGCTAGTATTGTACTGTAACCCCCTTATGGCTAGTGGCTCCTGCTTAAAAATGAACTGCTGATATATAAAACAATCAAATGCCTATCATAACATACGCTTCCTTAGTATGGAGCGGAGCGTCCATTACCAACCTAAAGATGCTGGAATCGCAGCAAAATAAAATCTTAAGTTTAATAAGAGCAATTCTGAATTATATTTCAGAAATATATTAATTAGGATGAATATGGCAATGCCAACAGTTACAAATTACAGTTACAAATGCCAATAGTTACAGTTACAAATAAAATACTTAGCATTCAGATTTTATGAAAAATTACGAAAAATAAACAATCCGAAAATTCAATACATTGAGAGCTACGACCCATATGATCTTTAAAATATTAACATGCCCAGATCGGTCTTAAGATTATACCCATCAACCAATAATTAAATTAGTTTTTCTAAAATGAAAACTTTCCTTTAGTGGTGCCATCTACCGGGCTCCTAGGTAGACATAGCCAATCATAAGTTTGTAAACAGGCCGTTTGTTTACAAACAAACCGCTTGCTTACAGGCTACACATTTGTTTATCAACAAACCATTCGTGCACAAGCAAGAAGCATTAATTTATTTACCCCTCACAGCTATTATGCACTAATGAAAAGGTTGTTACTAATTCATTCCTAATGCCCTATTATTATTTTAATAATATATTTTACTATTGTCATCACTGTTATTATTATATAACTCTACCATTATTACTATTATATCTTGAATAAATGATATCAAAAATACTGCCATGCAAATTAATCCTGGGAGTACTTGCTCAAGTTATTGTTTAGAATTCTAGTCTATTTTTCAAAATATAACTTTTGTCAAATGAGAAATTTAATATCTAGTTATGTCTACTTATATAGTCATCATTCTAAAATAGGTCAAAGGCTTGTCACTGCACACCTCAGCATCAACATATGAACCAATGGATGGAAATAAATTACAGCTCTGAATAATAGATTCTGGAAATGAAATTTTAAAGTTTTTGAAGGATGGTTACTCAAATTCTATTGTAAATTAAAAAATTAATAATCAAATAAGTCGTTTTTCTAATGGATTACTATCAAAACTAATAAAATAAAATCTAGATGGCAATCAAAAGTCCATGAGGAAAACATGGGCGAAGGAATAAGTCTAGAAAAAAGGAAGCTGAAGAGATTTTACGCTGTACAACATCCTCTGTCTTAAAAAAAATACTTTAGCAAAGAAACTATCGGCATCGCAATCGACAATTTGTCGTCAGATAAAGTAAATTAACTATGAAAATGTGAATAAATCAGTCTGTCATTAAACGTCTGCGAAAAGCGAAGAAAACTTTATTAACCTCTGCATTAATATTACACAAAACATGGATTAAGCATTAATTGGCAAAACGAAGATACAATATATTTCACGTGAAAAGCGTAGCAAAGATGCATCTATTTTGCAAGAAGTAATCATCCATCAGCTGTTATGGATGGAAATGTCCTCCCAAGCCTTAACAAAATCATTTTTTGTTCAATCAAAAGGTAAAATTGATGCTAAATACAATCAGAATAGTTTTAAAGCACATGATCAAAGAAAGTAAACCTCTTTATCTTTAGGGATTGTTTTTCAGCAAGATTCTGCACCAGGTCCTACTGCAAAATCAAAAAGATTAAAGATTAAATAAATTTTAAAATAAAAAGATAAAACCAATCGGGGGATGAGAGTAGCCATTTATCATGAGGAACATGAAAAAGGGCTACCATCATTCCACTATTGGTTTCGAGGATTATTTTTAAGGGGATACTTAAAAGACAATTTGGTTGACTTAAAAAGCACTTGAAGAGCAAAAAGCAACCAAAGAGGAAGTTAAAAAAATATCCCCAAAAATATTCTTTGTTGGCTTGGCCTAAACGCTTACGTAATGCTTACTATCCTGAAAGATTATTCTCATTAAAATTTTTAAGTAAATAACTTATTTCAATAAGAATTCATAACGCTTTGAAATTGGTCACATTGGTTTTTAATCAACTTTATCATTCAAATGATTTAAATTTTGACAAAGAAAAGGAGGCTTTCTTTTACAAAGTACACTGACAGAAGCAGGAAGCCGATTTTCTGTAATCTATGAATTTTGCGAAATGTACTGTTGGTAAAAAGAACTATGAGAATTTGGATATCTTTTCCAAGCCGTGCACAGTGTCGATAAAATGCACAAATCAGGTCAAAAATGAAATTTGTAGAAAAGGAAAATTCCGTAGATAATTTACAAGAAAGTATTTTCAAAATATGCGCACCCATATTGTCGATAAATTTTGCCATTTAGGTGGCAATTGTGGACGCTGATGGTATATACTCTTGGCTGACAAAAATCAATGAATTTCTTGAAAGTTAGTACATATTTTTTCAATTTTTGGAAGAAATTGGAGTCAAAAGGCCTTGTTTTGGGGTGTGAGTAAGGGATATTGAAAAAATTCCAACCCCAATTCTTATAGCTTTATCACAGCCATTTGTGCAACGTGTGGTCCAGCATTATCATTAAAAAAGATCGGTATCGATCTGTAAATTAGCCTGAGCTATTTTTTCTTAAATATTTGCATTATTTCTCTCATCTGGTTGTAATATATTTCTGCTAGGATGAATGAGCTTATATCCATGGAATTATAATAGATCACATCTACATTAGTGTATCTACAATCATTCAACATCGATTTGGTTTATTTATGAGGTCAAAGTTACCTTTATGAAATTTAGCAAACCATTTTATACTGTCTGCTGCTTTGTAACACTAGAATTAAATAGATTATTACTGTCCCACGCTGTCTGCGATGCCACATTTCTGTATAAGCTCTAAACATTTTTTTATATAAAATTAATTTTGTTGAACATGGAAAAGCCAAATATTCGCAGGATTATAAATTTTATAATAGTGCGAATTTCTGGCTTTTCCATATTCAACTAAATTTTATATAAAAAAGTTTATAGTTTACAATAATGTCTTTAATTTAGCGATATGTGTAATTTTACAAAAAAAAAAGTAAAATATTTGCCCTATACTAAATAAAAGGTTCTTAAAGTTGACAATATTATTAACTACAAATTTTATCCTTACAAATTTAATAAATTCATGTATGTAATACGATATAAATTTTTATTAAATTTAAAGATGATTTAAAAAAAGTGAAATTTATATTCCAGTTTATTTTTTTTAAAGGGAACAACCAATTTTGTTTGATTTTGATACTATGATATTTTGTATAATTTTATGTATTTTTTCGATTATATATATATATACTTAATAGTTAAAGCAAATATTTCATTGATTAAAATACTATGAGATTTTTTCATATAGTTTTACATAAAGATCTCTCTAGATAAACTAAACTATGCTTTCTTATTTATAAAAATCTGTCAATTTATTGAATCAAAAACTTGAAAAATTCTTGATAAATAAAATAAAATTTCACATCCATTTTTTTTTTTTTTTTTTTTTTTTGTGAACACGTATGTGATACTCGACTGAAATATATTCTGAGAGAATATAAGTATATATAAAACTTGTCATATCACAGTTGTCACATGATATAATCTATGTGATAGTTTTCAACTTAAGTCAGAATTTTGACTCTCCTAACTCAGGAGGTTCGACATTATTGTTCTATTTTCTATAATAGTATAACTAATCAAAATTTTATTCTCAATTTAAAGTTTCTAGTTTTAAATTGTCAAATTATTTCTGTTCTAACTTGTGTGTTAATCTGCGTGTCGTTACATATACAATATTTCCTTTACTAATTACTTTGAAAATAACAGGTACAAATTTCTTAGTATTTTCAGTCTTATTTTATAATCTTAAAGATTATGAAATATTCCAGCATTGTATAATTTTTTGTAAATTAATGTAATTTTACTAGCAATATAGTAAAGCTAAATTTAAAAATATAATTCTACAAGCTGACCCAGCCACGCGTTGCAGTGGCTGAGTTTTTATAATACATTGAATCAATTTTTTACTAATTCTTGGGTACAATCAAATTAACATTTTCTAAAAAATTTAAAATTAGTAGAGAAAACCAGTAATAAATAAAATTTTATTTTACTATTTATAATATTAAAAATATTCAAACTGAACACTGCACAATAATAACACTATACAAAGTATAATTATGAAAATGATTCACGAAAAATTGTTATAGTATGATTATACATCATGAAAATATATGTAAACTCTGTATTTAACCACGCGCTTGCGCGCGCACGTTAATTTTCTCGAAGATGGTATAATCTAGAAAAATAAACACTTCGCCATCTGCCGAATACCTGTGCAACTTAGATGCTAAACCGCCATCTATTAGGAACTTGCAGAACTAACCAATAAATAAACACTAATGTCGTATAATAAATGTTTAGATCAATAATTAAGAGATAAAAACTATTCTATCTTTTAAGTTGGACCATATTATAAATGGTTTCAAAATTTTATCAAAATCCGTTCAGTAGTTTCAGAGTTTATCGGGAACATACATCGTGACACGAAATTTTTATATATATAGATATAGAGAAGACATGACTCAGCTATCTTTCCTTATTCTTATTTTCTTATCTAAAGTAACAGAGCTTGCAATTTGAGAATTATAGATTAAGATGTGAACCCGCAACGAACATATGATGTAAAAAGTGGTAAGAATTGGTCTTATACATAATTGCTAAACAGAATAAGATCAATTTAAAAAAATCTTAAGATACTACATAAATTTGCAATCACTGAAAAATATAATTTAAAGGATTAAAAATTATTCCTATTATCGAAAATTCGCACAATTTAATGTTTTGATTCATAGTTCTGTATACAAATATGAATATATACTATTGTACCCTGTGGCAATTTTTCACTTTATATTAACTGCAATAATGAATGATGTGTAAAGTAATGTACTTTTAAATGTTAATTTTTTTAGATACTGTTAGTGGTGGAGCTAGAGATTGGGTGCACTATGTCTTGAATGCCAGTTACAGTTATGTAGTTGAACTCCGTGACAAGGGCCAGTTTGGATTTCTTCTGCCAAGGAAGCAAATTTTGCCTACTGCCATTGAGACTTGGGCTGGAATCAAAGCTATGTGTTTGGACCTCCTTAGACACGTTACTCAGTGGCCACCCTTTAAAGAATCAGATTAAAAAACTGGTTTATTCTCTAATAAAACAATGGATTTGAGTTTTATATTCAATTTTGTCAGTTACCTATATCATTTAATAATAAATATTTTGAATTTTCATCATTATGTGGTTAAAACTTCCTAAAACATAATACAAGAATTTATTATTTTAAATGTGAATTAAACATGTGTCTATTGTATTTCTCATGTAGTTTAATGTATTATCAAACAGATGAACCGCATCAAAAAAAGGAGTACGACTCATAACATTTATTATCTCGTCTTACATTTCGTAATTATATAAAACTTGCATGGTCTATTTATTTCTGTATTTTATTGGAAACTTTCTTACGACTCATTTTATTCTTTTTCTTCGTTATTGGTTTCTAATTTGAAATATTTGAATCCTCATCATTAGTTTGCATTATTTTCAAGGATATCATTTTATATAATCCTGAAATAAAATATTGTAATATTTTACTTTCATGAGAACTGTCTTCCAGTTGAATTTTTCACTCACTGTTTATTATAAATAATTTTCAATAAGTAACTTTTTTATCTCGTTTTATGAACAATACGTTCTTTCTAAGCAAAACATATTATTTATTTAATTAATTCTAAAAATTCTCTCTAACTCGCGAATTTGGCCTTGAACAAACATAAATTTGATGAAATCGTTTTCATAAAAAAAAAATAACAAAACACCTTTTCGTAGAATTAAAAATTAATCTTAATCAAATTTCAGTTATATATTTATATAAAATTACATACTGTCGTATGTAAAGTATCGTTAAAAAACACGACTTTTCACCAACAATAGAAAACTGTATACCGAATTCATGGATCCTATTACAGAACAGAATGTGATTGAATATTTGCAGAGGTATGCGATTCTGCCATTTAAAAAATTCAACGAGTTCGCTATGTAATTTCTTTTTAAGTCAGACATCAGTGGTGTTGCAACACTAAAAATATGACAAACAAGTATCCATTCCAAAAGGAATTTTGTTGGAAGGTTTCATATTGCTAATTTTACTGCATACAGATTTATTTATTCTTGATAAAAAGCGTTAACACAGCTATCAAAAATGGGTATATATATATATATATATATATATATATATATATATATATATATATATATATATATATATATATATATATATATATATATATATATATATATATAAAAGTGCAAAGCAAATGAAGAAGTAAACTGATTTAAATAATAAAAATAAATATTTTTTATAACTATGACAGTTTCATTTTATAAAATAAAAAACCTTATAGGAAAAAGAGTGTAAAATTTCCAAAATGTCATTATAAAGAAATATTTAAGTTAATTCTTGTTCAATCAACCATTTAAAAATTATTAGGAATGATATTTTTTTCGATTTTAATTTTACCCAGGTGAATAATCTATTTTTTATTACTTCACCGTTAGTTGATATTGATCACGATAAAAATTGAACAATTATTATCGTTCGACCTTGAATGGTTACATCGCGTGCATTCCTATTTTCCTAACAAAGCCAGACAGAAGTCAGACGATAATATTTTTTTTATTGGTTTCATTCGTTTATCTAGTAAATATTGACCAAGACCATTCCTTACTTTTCTTTGCCATTTCCTTTTATTCAGATTAATTACTTTGTTTTTTTCCTGCTTTCAAATAAAATAGAGAATGGTATGGGTTCTAGCAACTAGCTTTACAATTATTATAATGTTTTCGTAATTCATATTCTAAATATTGATTAAAAAACCGTCTGCTTGGAGTAAATAATCGGTTACAAAGATTTTCTGAAAATTTAAAATAACTTACGTGTTTTTTTTATTTTTAGAATGTTGATAAGAGCATTTCAAATTGTGGACAACTAATTTACACGAATTCATTTTTTTTTCACTAAAATAAACCACATTCATTATTAGAAAGTTAAGAGTATGCAAAAATTAAGGGAAATCATTTTGGAGAAATTTACAAGAGCTTAAAACCAACGAGTAACAAAAAACAAGACAAGAAAAAATAGAATAAAATATACAGAAAAAAGAAAGATAAAAGAAAATTAAGTAAGAGAAAGTTTTTTTTTTTAAATTATAGAAAGAGAGAGAACGTGAAAAGATACATCGGATCAATAATTTGTGTGTGACTGTGGTTACTGTAAATGGTGAAAAATGCCTTTTTTTTTAAATATAGCCTGCTGTTTCTTAGAATTGCTAAGATTGCACCATACCTAATGTCACAATTGATCCGAACAGCATAATTTAAACTAAAGCTAACTAATCTTGCTTATAACTTCAAACCATAGTATTTAGATCAGAAAACTATATTAGGATTACAGAAGTTTTCACGATATATTTCAAAGCATTTGGACAAATCTAAATGTTTAAACTGAAATTCTAAGATTTGACCGAAAAATATATTTATGTAAATTCAAGTGAAAGCTTTTCAAATAAGCTTTTTTTAACAAGTAAATGAATAAGCTTTAGCTTTTCAAATAAGTAAATGAATAAGAGATTGAATTTCTCTTTTTTAGTTTTAAAACTGGCATAGAGCTGGGTGAGTTCTTCGGGTGCCATGCAACAAATCTAATTAGTATGTCCGTTTTGATTTTTGAATTATTGCTGAAATTGTCCTTGAGCCAATAATTGAAGTGAAGTTGAACAGGGGAAATTTAATTTCAACTTTTTTGTTATTTAGAAGAGCAATGCAGATTTGATATCGTTAATTTTATGTTTATGGTTTTAATAACTGCAACTAAATTTGTCAGCTATTTTAAAGTCAAATTTGTTTTGTAAGTATATGTATAAACCACAGAAGATGATTCCTTTCCCGCCATTTGCGATGCAGACATTGAAGTTGAAACACCTTTTTACTATGTTAGTCGCGGGGCCTACTGGAAGTGGGAAAACCCATTTTGTCAAAAAGCTATTGCATTACCGAATAATTCATCCTTATCCAAAAACTGTTTTATGGTGTTACGGAGCGTATCAGACGCTCTATGAAGAAATGCGAGACATTCAATTTCATGAAGGAATATCTTTCAATATAAATCTATATTCAAATGCTTTAATTATCCTTGATGATAGTGAATTAGGAAGCGATTCCAAATTAACAAAGTTATTCACAAAAATCATCGCAATATCAGCGTTATTTTCATTGTACAAAATATTTTTCATAAAGGTAAGGAAATGCGAGAAATTTCTTTAAATGCCCATTATCTGGTATTGCTTAAAAACCCTCGAGATCAATCACAAATCATGCATTTAGAAAGACAATTACATCCCTCCAAAATAAAGTTTTTTCATGAAAGTTATGAGGACGCTACTACGAAACCTTATAGTTATTTACTAATCGATCTTAAAAGTGACACAGAAGTCAGTTTACGTATGCGCGCGGGTATGTTTCCTGGTGATAAATATTGGGTTTACCAGCCTCGATAAGCATTCTCAGTTTTGACATCAAGGATAAAACCTGTCTGTCGTAATTGATTTTGAAGGATTTCAACTTGATTCTGGACATTTCATAGTGAAAGAGTTGGCCTATGCAGCTGCGAATAGTATCGGCGTATGAACTTTCCAGCCGCCGTATCCTCATTCACGTCTCATAAACCACGAAAAAGAACAATATTCGTGGGTGACTAGGAATCTTCATCAGATTCACTGGAATGAAGGCGAATTACCTTTTTGAAAATTGAGGATTATTTTAAATTCTTTGTTTGATTTATTTCCAAATATTTATGTAAAAGGTCTTGAAAACAAATTTTTTTTAGAATTTTTATCTGGATGAGAATGTTATAACTTGATAGATTTAGGTTGTCCGAAAATTAAAAATTTTGTACCGCTCAACTGTCAGTTGAATAACAGTTTGTGTTCCAGGTAAATGAAAAAGTTCTAACTCAGATTCACACATTCGGGTGAATCTTTTAAAAGAAACGTCATCACGGATCAAATATATCACATCCTCTCACTTTCTTAGCTTTTGATGAAATAACTCTTTTTGAATTTTTGCGTTTTCTTTTATACTTTTCTTTACCCACCATAGATTGAACTTTATCGATAGCTTTCCGTGCTAAATGTTCGCCTTTCTTTGCTTCTTTTTTTCACGGACTCCTTAAAGTTTTGTCCATTTAATACATCCGTTGCAATACGGGATCCGGTTAAAAATGCTTCTTTTCCTATATTTTTTGTACCTTTTATTAAAAAATGAAAAGCAGTTCTAAATAAACGTCGGAATATTCCGCCTAAGCCATAACCTCTCTGATAAAAAATGCCTCGATAATAAGGCAAACCAGAACCTGTCTGACTTGCATAATGTTCTTCAATTTTTTTTTTGTGCAGCAAACATATGGTACGCTCATCTCGAAGACTAATTTAACAATGACTTTTGATACACTTTCTTGATCCTATTTATACTATTTGCCTCATTCTAAAATGCAAAACTACTTTGACTTTTCCTCTCTCGAATGGTACAAAATCTCCTGAATTTAACCGCATTTCTATTTTAATAGTTTGAAATGACTGTCGTATCACCGATAAATACTGAGGTCTATCATAATATTGACTAATAACTTCACCGTCTACACCTTTCACTCGTATAATTCTCAAAAGAGGTGCTTGCATATTACCTACAATCTGTGGAGCTACTATATCACTGCACACATAAAAAAAAGAAAATTCAGAAGATGCATCAGCTACAAATTTTCCTTACATGTTTCCTACAATGACTGTGTTGATATTGAAACCTAAGATTGGAGCTAATTTTTCCAGGTGGAGAGCAGTTCCTTTTATAGCATTTATTTTAACTTGTTTTGTTGATTTGTTGTAATTTAATGTAAATCTACTTTGGTTTTTTGGTAAAACCCATTTTATTGCTGAGAGAATATTATACATGGATTCATAACAGCCAGTATCAATTTTTTTCTTTATCAGTTTCCCATCTCCGATATCATAGTTAAAAGCGTTATTAAATTCATTAATGTTGAACCCTGAATGAGGAGAGATTATTTCAGATAAACCGACTTCCCATTCACCACTTAAATTAATTGATGTAGAAAACTGAGTTATAAAATGAGAAATTTTATTATCGGGAAAATATTTCAGAGAACTGTCAGAAGGTAGCGTCACATAGAAAGACAGACATGTTGCATACTGAATTTGTAAACAGAAAACTGTTTTTATTTATAGTTCTTTCAGGTCAGTAATCCAAGCCTGTTTCTTAAGGAAAATTTCATTCCTATCAGCAGCGTTATAAGAAGTTTATACATTTCCTTGGCTTATATAGGATCGATAACAATAGCTATCACGTGATGCATTTTTTTCATTTCAGTAACTTAAAAAGGTAGAACCGAGTTCTAACAATTGCGGTTGGTTCTTAAGAAGAAAGTTTCCTGACTTCTGAGCTGTTGGTCCCGGGTTCGAATCCCGGCTCGGGCATGGATGTTTCTTTTCTTCTCTGTTCTCTCTGTCCTTTCGTCTGTGTTGTTGTATGAATGTGGCCCGCCCTATAAGCGGGTTTGTGGTGGTATGGCGCGGGTAACGCTGCTCGCCTCCATGACTTGGTTCACAGGAGGGTAATTCTGTGGTTCAGACTTGGGTAACGATAAATGATTAGCAATTTCTGGCCTTGTTGTGGCATAGGGTTCAGTCATCCTTATGGGCCCGCCATTAGATAAAAAAAAAGAAGAAAGTAAAAGATTTATGGCGACGTCTTTGTAGAAGAAACTATCAGGTAAGGGTGCGGATTTTTATTAAAGATAGATGGATATTCTTTCTAGACAGTTGAGAAATGGTGATATTTTCAGGGGATCGATGTCTTTATTTTTCCCGTGAAAATGGTATCACACCCACTGCCAGTCACAGAGAAAATGAAAAAAAACAGTGGCTCATCTGGTTAAGGCATGGAAAATCGATGAACCACGAGTACTTTTTACTATTGGTGGAATCGCTCCCAGAACACATAATTATTTCTTCTACAAAATCTTAGAATTAAAAAAAAAGTTTTTTATTTATAAATGAACGGATAGGGTGGCGCCACCATTCTAAAATTTTATCCTACTGCTACATGTGGTAAAACCTGAAACTGCTGCCACTTCATGATTGCTAAGCTCAAACTCATCAAAATTCTATTTTTCTGATTGGCAACAGGAGAGTTTTTGACTCTCTAAGACGGCAACATTCCATAGTAAATACACGATAGTTCAAAACAACACGTGTTTACCAATACATGTTGTCCTCCTAAAAGTCAAAACTATATCGTTGCCATTCCATAAAACAGAAACTCGAAAACCAAAACTAACCATTTGTTTTAAAAACCGAAACAAAAACTCAAAAAGCAGTAAAAAAACATCTAAATTTACCAACAGGAAAAAAACAACTCAACTCACCAGCAGGAGAAAAAACAACTCAACTCAGCAGCAGGAGGAAACACCTCAACGCCGCCATTTACCGCCCCTATGTTAGAGTCTGCTTTTTTTTTAACTACTTTGGTGTGATGTTACAGAATAAACGATAACTATGTCATTTTGATGAATGGGGTCTTATTGTACTTGTACATCAAAATAACATAGTCATTGTTCATTCTAAAGAATTCCACTGCTGCCCGAAATGCATAATACACTTTTACAATACTTTGAAAATTGTTCATTTTGAAAAAAAATTAACTGCATCATTTTCCTTTCAATATGTAGTTTTAGCAATATACATGAAATAAATTGATTGCTATAATTGCTTTCTGAAATTAATAATATATTTTAGTGCCAAATTTTGAGAAATACAACAATGGAAATAAATGAAATGATAAATTGATGATGAATAAAAATAAAGTTAATATTTTATAAGAAAACTATATAATGTATTAAGAAATAAAATAATGCATCCATGCGTTGAACACTCAAAATAAGCCTATACTAGAATCAAAAATAATCTTAGCGTAAACATTTATTCAGTTAATTTAATATATGACTCTTGTATCACAATATTAATTTTAGAATTTTATAGTAAATGGATTTAAATAATATGTAAGTCATTATAGCTCAAAACTCGACACTACCCTCAAAGCAAAGGAAGTTTAATTTCGAAAACTACATGCTTAATTTTATTTGATGAGATTTCATAAATTGACAAAGGAAACTATAATACACTCGTATCCATAAATTAAGGATAATGCAAGTTAAGGCAAAGAAAGAGACAGAAGCAAAACAAATGTGACTTATTTGTAAAGTCTATTTATTAAACAAAAGATAAAAAGCAAAAAAGATGCTATATGTTTGACATCATTACTAAAAATTACGATTTTTACTCCCTGGAACAAATTTTAAAAAAGAACATATTTACAAAAACCAATATAAAGTAGTTTGTATGATGGTTAAAACATAGTATGCCCCCCCCAGACGAAGCATAAGCCTAGGCATGCTGAGTATCAAACTATCGATCTGATCTTGGATTATATTACACCCCTCATCAAACAATGCTCTCCAAAGTTCTGGTAGACATGTGGGAGGGTGTTGACGGGCTGCAATTCGTCGGCCAAGCATGTACCATACATGCTCTATTGGATTCAATTCCGGTGAATATGCTGGCCAGTTCATATGGGTGATATCCTCTAATTGAAAGCATTCGTCTACAATGTTTGCACGGTGAGGACGGGCGTTGTCATCCATAAACAGAAATTCAGCACCCATAGCGCCCCGAAACCAACGTACATGTTGTTCTAGAATGACATCCCGATAGATGTGGCCTGTCATGGTTACAATCTAAACATGCGGGTTAGTTCTGGAACCCAGAATAATTTCTCTCCGAAGGAGTAGTCCTGCACCACCGTAACGGTGTTGTTTAATGGTGTTCTCTTGGTGGTAACGGGTACTTGGCCCTCTCCATATGAAAGTTTGGCTAAAATCAGACTGAAAGCTAAACCTGGACTCGTCGGAAAGCATCACCCAAGACCTCTGTTGCGGTGTCCACAATGCATGCTCTCTACTCCAGGTTAACCGCGAGCGACATTGAGTTGTAAGTGAAACGCATCTGACAGGCCTACGAGCTTATAGACCAATGTGCTCTAAGCGTCTGTACATGGTCTGCCTTGAAACTGTCGTACCGGTAGCTGAAGAGAGATGACGAGGCAAGTCTGATGCTGTGCTCCGTCTGTTTCTTTTGGCAGTAACTGCCAAATACCGGTCCTCATTTGGCGTTGTAACTCGGGGGCGACCTGTGTTGTAACGTCTACTCACATTATCATCATCTTGGAACCGTTGCCAAAGCCTGGAGATGACACTCTGGGTGATTCCAAGTTCCTCGGATACTTCCAGCTGTGTACATCCACATTCCAGACAGCCGATAATTCTACCACGTAAAACATAATCCAAATGCTTCCTTTGTGCCATAATTACGCGGTTATTGCGCTGAAAGGCTTTTAAAGTGCTTGTGAATAATTTTACTTCTTTTCAACCATTCCTTATGTACCCCTCTTTTACACTCTCGTCATTGTGACGTTCTATCGGCGCATCAGATGGTTTCTTGTAATTTGCATATTATTCTTCAAGATGTGTGTGATAATTCTACCTGTGAAATTTTTATTTTAGAGTGAATTTCTGTGTGATTCTGAATTATCTTTAATTTATGGACATGAGTGTATTTTGAAACAGTTTGTCGTGAACTGGAATCGGATAATGATTGAGAATGATTACACTTGTATGTACGCATGATTACAGTAATGATTACTGTTGTATGCAGTTGTTATTAAATAATTTGGACAAATAAAAAGACATTGCGAAAAAAAGATGAGTCAAATTTTAAAAAATTACTATTTTACCAATAATTTTTTTTGAATGACGGCGTAATTGCAATTATTTTTTATTGTAACACACATCACTTCCACTCACTGACTCATCGTTCATCCTTTATTGGGGAAACTTGCACTTTGCTCTTGCTCTTTCAGAAGATCGAAGACTGCTGCAGAATAGATATGGTATTCACCTTCTCCTCCGGGAGATGAAAAAACAAACACAGGTGCCTGTCGTCAGTCTGATGGTTTGCCCTTTTCAGGGTTAACTGACAATGGTGCGGGGGACTGCACTCCTGCCCCCACCACGGTTAGGGCCATGCATGACTCTGGAATCGAGGTTAGGGCCATCAGCAACAAAACTCTGCTTACTTCTGAATATATTCAGAAAATAAGCAATGAAGAATTAACGGAAAAGCAAATTGATCTATTGAAAATTCACAGCCTAGAGCTGACAAAATTAACGGATTTATTAGCGAACTATCAAAGAGAGAAAACAGCGAAAATAGTCAGGGATAGTCAAAAAATTAATGTCAATGCACCTCCGCCCTTCACGGTCGCAACTAATAATAGATTTGAAATACTAAGTGATAGCGAGGATGTCGACATCGTCATCGACAGCGAGGACTTCTCCGAACTAAGCAATAACGTAAAAACCGCGAAACCTAAGACATCAATAAAAAGAAAAATTGAGGAAAACGCAAATACTTCCAATAAAAAATCAAACGAACACCCAGATATCAACAAGGAAATAAATGAAACGCAGAATTTTCAACCTGCTAAAAAGATTATAAGAATTCCTCCCATAGTGGTCAAAGACCCAAAAATTAATTGGAAAAATTTGCAAGAAATGTATTCAAATCTAAAAACATAACAGAATACAAAGGAAAGATGACTGGCACAGAAATCCTGACATTAAAATTAGAAAATTCAGAAATCCACAGGAAAATTACAACTGCTCTAGATTAAATAAAAACAACATACCATGCTTTTGTCCTACCAGAAGACAAAAAATTTAGAAATAGTCGTTCGAGATCTTCCACCCTACTACACACCTGAAGAAATAACTCAAGAACTAATCCTAGAAGGCTTTCAAATTCTTAATGTAATTCAAATGACCAAAAAAAAAAAATGGAAATAAAATTAACTTACCACTATACATAGTAACTCTACCTAAAAATGACAAATCAAAAAAGAAATATATAACGTGACATATCTATTTAATCTATCTGTTAAAATTGAAATTTATAGAAGCAGAAAAGGTGTCACTCAATGTTTTAGATGTCAAGGATTCTATCACGCTCAAACTTCATGTCACCACAATTTTAAGTGTGTGAAATGTGCAGGTGATCATCACCACTCAAATTGTCCTAAATCATCAAATACACCTGTGAAATGTGCAAACTGTGGGGAGACACACCCTGCAAGTTTTAGGGGATGTAATAAATTCCACAAATTAAAAGGAAAACAAAATTTAACTACAATAAAGAGCACAATTGTGCCAAGTTCGAATCCAAAACTGACTTACGCAAATGTATTGGTTCAGGAACACGACACAATAGTTAAAACTAAGGAATCAGTCAATGAAGCCAAAACAATAGCAAATGAGCTCAAATCACTAGTTACTTTTGTGCAAAATTCAGGAATTCTCGAATTAACTGCTCAATTGAAAAAATTTAATGAAGCCATGGAGGCTCAACGGAATGTAACATTAATCTCTCAAAATGAGTAACATACACAAAAATTTCACACCTATCATAGTGGCCACATGGAATGCGCATGGTATCAAACCCAAGAACTCATGAACATTTTAGATCAATATAATGTCGATATTATTTTACTCACGGAGACGCACATAACTCCTGCAATCAAATTCAGTATTCCTAATTACTATATACATAGAATTGATAGAGCACACCACAAAGGTGGTGGTACTGCTATAGTCTATATAACAAAAATAGGTACGAGGAAAACTCAATATAGTCAACTTTAAATCAAAGTTAAACGTAAAATTTACTAGCCTATAAAACAGACCTCAGCACGTAATAACGTCACAAGATGTTATTGATATTTTCACTACAAATTTCCCAACTATAATAGGAGGAGATCTAAATAGCAAAAACATACACTGGAGATGCAATGTTACTAATCCAAATGGAGCAACAATATTAAACGCAGCACAAAGTTATAATTATAAAATAATAACACCATTGGAACCAACTCACTTCGAATACCGAAATAAAAAAGGACATATATTAGACATATTTCTCAACAATAGTCAAATTACCCTCTCAGCAAATACCTTAAATGATCTTTCCTCAGACCACTTCCCAGTTATTGGATGCCTGGGTATCAACAAAATTATTGAACAAAAATATCTTTATAGAACAAACTGGCAATTATGCTACAACATCCTACAAGACCAAGCATGGAAAAACAATGAGGAACACCTGCAAACACATCATAATATGCAAAATAAAATCTTAAATACACAAGAATTTTCACTGAAAATATTATAAATGCAAAAAATAATGCAACTAAAACTGTTAAATATCACAAAAATTATCTTAAATTACTTAGTAATATAAGAGAAATTATAAAAGAAAGAAACGGAACAAGAAAATTTCAAAAACCTTCAACCCTCAATAGAAAACTGTAGTAAATAAATTGAACAAACTAATTAAAAAACTTTGTGCTGAAATTAGAAACGAAAATTGGAAACAAAAAGTCGATAACTTAACAACTGAAAACAATTCGATATGGACATTTGCCAAGCAATTAAAAAGGAAAAGAATACCCAATAACAGACTTCAAGGTCAAAACGGGTACATGTACTCAAATGAAGAAAAACTCGAAATATTTTCAAACTCATTGTATCACCAATTCACACCAAGTCCAGATATCAACAAAACTTTCACTCAAATTATAGAGCAAAATGTAGACTACTTTATAAATAATAACCAGCCTAGAGTAACTTTAACTCCCACACACATAGAAGAATTAATGGAAATTATTAAAAGGCTGAAAAGACCAAAAAAGCACCTGGTGGAGACAAAATATCTAATACTATGATCAAAAACCTTCCGAAAGACCGACTACCTAGTAAAATTAGTCCATATATTCAATGACTGTCTGAAACATTGTTATTTTCCCACCGTTTGGAAAACTGCAGTAATAATATTATTTCCAAAACCAAGCAAAGACCCTAGAAGACCGGAAAATTATAAACCGATTAGCTAACTACCAACAATAAGAAAATTTTTTGAAAGAATAATATAAAATCGAATTAAACCATATTTCCATATTTTGTCAAATCAACAATATGGATTTACAAAGGAACTATCAACTGCTAAGCAACTGAAAAGAATAACTGAAATTATAGGAAACAATTTACATAGGGATTTATATTCAGACATGGTTATGCTAGATGTATCAAAAGCCTTTGACAGAGTAGGCATAAAGGACTCTGTAGTGTTAGGATACTCCTCATTCTCTTCACAAGATGGCGCTGTAGTCATTAGGAGAGAGGAGAGGAGGGAGTCCGCTCCGGCGGGGAGAGAAGAGATTGTCGTGGACCAGCGAACGAGAAGATTTAGCTGGCTCTCCTTGGGTGTTTGTTCTGTTGGCCGTGTAGGGCCATAATCAAATTTCTATTAATTATAATTTTAATATACAATACTATCAATTTTTATTTTTAAATTTTAAATAAATGTTTGTATTTGTTCGAGTTGTGCTTCCTTCGACAGAACAGACACTACACTGGCGCAGCCGCACAGGATTACGAACTGATGTTTCTGACATAATCTGAAACGGAACTGTGAATTCGTTTATTTGACTGTGTTTTACAAGTAATTGAAATGGCTTAAAATAATAACACCATTGGAACCAACTCACTTCGAATACCGAAATAAAAAAGGACATATATTAGACATATTTCTCAACAATAGTCAAATTCCCCTCTCAGCAAATACCTTAAATGATCTTTCCTCAGACCACTTCCCAGTTATTGGATGCCTGGGTATCAACAAAATTATTGAACAAAAATATCTTTATAGAACAAACTGGCAATTATGCTACAACATCCTACAAGACCAAGCATGGAAAAACAATGAGGAGCACCTGCAAACACATCAAAATATGCAAAATAAAATCTTAGAATACACAAGAATTTTCACTGAAAATATTCCATATATAGAATATATGGAATAAAAAGGAAAGAAAGAAGATTTACGAAATATTGCAGTGGAATTAGGCATTGAGAATGCTGCGAATCTAAAACTTTACGAACTAAAAAAATTGATAACAGAAAGCGAAAACTACGACGAAGATTTCATTAAAGAATTCTTAAAATCGTTGATTGAAGAACGAAGAAGAAATTGAAGAACGAAAAAGAAATGAGAGAGAAGAAATTGCAGAACGAAAAAGAAATGAAATTGAAGAGCGGAAAAGATTGCAAGAAATTGAAGAACGAAAATGGAATATGGAAATGGAAAAACGAAAACTAGAAATGGAATTCGAGCTTCAAAAACTAAGTTTAATGGAAAAGGAGAAGATAACTTAAGAAATACTGGTAATGATTTTCATTTTAAGGCGAAATTAGACTTAAACAATATTTTACAGAAGTTTGATCCCAAAACGAATGATATAAGTTTATACCTTGTCCTCTTCGAAAGACAAGCTAAGAGAATTGAAATTAAAAAAGAACTTTGGATTACGCATTTAATTGGATTATTGCCGTATGATGTTGTACAAATTATAGCGAGGGAAGAGGAGGAAGTCACCGAGAATTACGACAAAGTAAAAAGTTTACTTCTCAAAAGGTATAAAATGACCCCAGAAAAATTTAGACAATTATTCACGAAGCACCATAAGAAACCAGAAATAAACTGGCGAGATTTTGCTTATGAACTGAAAAATTATTTCTTAGAATGGATCAGTGGACTTGGAATACGAACATTTGAAAAACTATGTGATCTAATAATAAATGATCAAATAAAACGCAAAGTTCCCTTAGAAATTAAAGAACATTTTATTGATGTTTGGTCAAAATTTAAAACTCCAGAAGAAATAACAAGTAAATTGGATGATTATGAAAATGTCAGAACGAATATTAGTGTCAAACCGAAAGAATTTCCTCGCCCAGAATATTTCAAGAGATATAATTATAACGAACAAGAACAAAAATATTCGGCAGAGTCAAAACCGAAAGAATTTCCTCGCAAAGAATATTTCAAGAGATATAATTCTAACGAACAAGAACAAAAATATTCGGCAGATTCAAAACATATTCCTCCGTATTTTAGACAATAAAAATTTTCGGAAAGAAGAAAATTTTGAAAACAGAACTGTGAAAGAATGTTATATTTGTGGAGATTCACATTTTGCGAGAGAATCTCCAAAAAGATTTAAAGCAAATAATAAGAAAAACGATGTTCTAACAGCAGAAATTCGCTCCCAATTTTTAAAAGAAAAAAGAACGGAAATTGAAATAAATCCTCTTCAATATGTGGATATTTACGTAGATAATATTCCAGTGAAAGCTCTCGTAGACTCGGGATGCCAACTTCCAGTCATAAATAATGACTTTATTCCAAAATCAAAAACAGAAAAGGGAAGAGTCATTTTAATCAGTGCTTTTGGAGAGAAGATAGAAGCTGAATTAATGAGTTTTCAAGTAGCGTTAAAAACGGAAAATAAAATGTTCTCGAAACCCATCGAAATTATTGCAGCTGTTACGAATAAAATCCAAGGGCAATGTATAATACCAACGAAAGTTTTTTATTTATTGGAAAATGTAGTGCTAGAAGAAAACAAGAAGTCTGCCGCCTGCTTTGTTTTGGCGTCGCAAGAAGTTGAAAATCATAATGAGACTGCTGAATCATCACACGCCGAAAATGTGGGTGAAACTCTCTGTTCAAATGACGCCACGGATCCGGGTGTTTCTGATGGTGAGGAAGTGCTGGAAGCCGAAACAAATTGTAAATTGAGCCAATCATTACAATTTAAAAAAGAACAACATGAATGCGTCTCTTTGGATGTTGTGAGATCTTCTTTATCACGTGGCAAGGGTAAATATTTTGATTTAGATGGCATTTTATTCCACAAAGAGAAAGTTTGCGGTGAAACTGTAAATCAGTTAATTTTACCGAAATGTCGCCGTCAGAAAGTTATGGATTTGGCTCATACATCTGTTTTTGGAAGTCATATGGGATTAAAGAAAACAAAAGAAAGAATTCGATATAGTTTTTACTGGCCGAATATGTCAAATGATATTTTAAATTTTTGTAAAAGTTGTAAAGAATGCCAATTACGGTCTCCTGAGAAATCTTCCGATAGAATTCCTATTTCTCCAGTTCTTAGACCAGACCTACCGTTTGAAGTTGTGAACGTGGATATTATCGGGCCGATTGAGCCTTCTTCGGCACGTAAACACAAATATGTTTTAGTATTGATGGATCAACATTCGAGATGGCCAGAAGCTATTCCTTTACGTTCTCTAACAGCAAAGGCAACTTGTGATGCGCTATTGGAGATTTTTATGAGAACTGGTATTCCCAGCGTTATTGCTAGTGATCAAGGGACTAATTTTACTTCTAAACTAACACAAGAATTTATTAATCGCTTAGGATGTTCTCCCAGATTTTCAGTGCCAGCATATGCTGCCAGCAATGGATTAATTGAAAGATATAATAAAGTTCTGAAGAACTCTCTTCATCACGTCATACGATCAGACCCCAGCAAATGGGATAAATATATCCCTTATTTACTCTTCGCTTACAGAGAAGTACCAAATTGCACTACTGGCGTTTCTCCCTTCAAGCTTTTGTACGGTAGAGAAGCAAGAGGACCTTTAAGTGTTTTGAAATCAAGCTGGACTGGTGAAATCCCTATTCCATTAAATATGAGTAAATCTGTTGTTGATTATTTACAAGATCAGAAAGTAAAATTTGAAAGAGCCATCGAACGAGCCTCATTGATAGCTGCTGGAAAGCAACAAGCCTACACCGACACCTTCAATCGCCGGACTGTACCTAAGGAATTTAAGGTGGGTGACCAAGTTTATTTATTGATTCCGGACTCTTCTAACAAATTGTATGCCAGATGGACAGGTCCTGGTGAAGTAATTGAGCACTGCCTACCTAACTCCTATAAAGTTAAACTCCCAGATGGAAATATTAGACATTGCCATGTAAACAAAATCAGAAAATATTGTCCAAGGATCAATGCTGTGGGAATTGTCTTTGAAGATGACGAAGAATTTGGTGAAATTCATGCTTCTCCAAGACTTACTGGTGAATTACATGCCGGGGATCCTTTACAAAATGTAAACATGCAACATTTATCTAGAGATGACAGGGAAAATACTTTGAGTTTATTACGAAATTATGAGACTTTGTTTACAGGAAATGTTAAAATAGCCAAAGTTGATGAACATAAGATCATATTAGAAGAAGGGAAAGAACGTAAAAAACCTTATGTTTACAGAATTCCAGAGGCTCTTAAATCCCAAATAGATGATCAGATTGATGAACTATTGGAATTAGGTCTCATAGAGGAGAGCTCAGCTGAAATAGCACATCCAGTGGTATGTGTAAACAAAAAGAATGGAGGAATTAGGATGTGTATCGACTACAGATCTCTTAATGCTGTGACAAAAACGGATGATTTTCCTATGGAAGATTCAATGCAATTAATTCATTGTATTGGAAAGGCTAATATTATTTCCACATTGGATCTACTGAAGGGTTACTGGGCTATTCCAGTAGAAGAAGCTAGTCGTGATTTCACCTCATTCAAAACCCATAGATCTCAATATCGTTTCAAAGTCATGCCGTTTGGATTGAAAAATGCCGCCGCTACATTTCAAAGGGTGATGAATAAAGCGCTATCTTCCTTTAAGGAATTTTCACGTGCTTACATTGATGATATAGCTATATTTTCGAATAATTTAGAAGAACATTTATTGCATCTAAATATTATTTTAGGAAAATTGAAGGAGCTCAACTTTACTGTCAATATAAACAAGTGTGATTTTGCCAAGCCTCGTATCAGGTTCTTAGGACATATTATTGGCTCTGGAGAACATGAACCTGATCCGGAAAAAGTGTAAGTTATACAGCAACTTAAAAGACCAACAACCAAAAAGGATCTTAGAAGTGTGTTAGGGTTGTGTAACTTCTATCGTGAGTACATTCCTAAATATTCTGAATTAATATATCCATTAACTGAGCTTACTAAGAAACGTGTGCCTGACAATATTCCCTGGACTGAAGTGCACGACACAGTGTTAATATCTCTAAAACAAGCTCTAGTTAAGGCACCGTCACTTCACACTCCATCACCAGGTAAGCCTTTCATAATTTATTCTGATGCTTCTCAGGTAGGAGTTGGTGCTTGCCTGTCTCAGCGTGCCAATGACAAAATTTATCCCGTTTCATATGCTAGTCAAAAATTGACTAAAACTCAACAATCCTGGTCTACAATTGAACGTGAGGCTTATGCAATAGTGTGGTCGTTAAAAAGGTTTGAATCGATAATTTTTGGTTCAGAAATTGAGGTTTATACTGACCACAATCCCTTACCATACTTAACTAAATGTGCACCTCAATCACCTCGTCTTCAGAGGTGGGTGTTTGCTCTTCAGAGATATAATATAACAATCAGACATTGTGCAGGAGCTAAGATGCCTCATGCAGATGCTTTATCTAGACTTTTTCCAGATAAAAACTGACTTTAGTGCCTAGTGAAAATTGTATTAAATATATTTCAGTGAAAATATTTTGTTTAATTTGTATCTTTGTATTTGGTATATTGTTTGTTTACATCAATTTTTTGATATATTGTTTATTTACATCAATTTTTTGATATATTGTTTATTTACATTAATGTTACTGGTATATTGTTTTTTTTACATTAATGTTACTAGTATATTGTTAATATACATTAATGTCAATTTATATATTCAGTGGATGGATTTATTTTAATTTTGTTTTATATCTTTTTATATACATATTATTAATATTGATTATTCTATGCATACTTGTGAATTTTAAGTAATTCATTTGCAAATAATTTTTTCTATACACCTATAATTATTTCCTAATTCCAAGTTCATATTTATTTTATGTTTAATATTTCTTTAATTGTTTGCAAAAATGTTATTAAGTCTGTGTTATTCTTTTGTATCCTAACATATTTAATTCAGTTATGTGTTTATGTGGAACATAAACCCAAAACTTGCGGGAAGGGTGTAGTGTTAGGATACTCCTCATTCTCTTCACAAGATGGCGCTGTAGTCATTGGGAGAGAGGAGAGGAGGGAGTCCACTCCGGCGGGGAGAGAAGAGATTGTCGGGGACCAGCGAACGAGAAGGTTTAGCTGGCTCTCCTTAGGTGTTTGTTCTGTTGGCCGTGTAGGGCCATAATCAAATTTCTATTAATTATAATTTTAATAGACAATACTATCAATTTTTATTTTTAAATTTTAAATAAATGTTTGTATTTGTTCGAGTTGTGCTTCCTTCGACAGAACAGACACTACAGACTCATTCAAAAATTAATGAACCTAAAAATGGACGCAGACTTAATCTTACTATTAAATTCATACCTAACTATATTAGGCACTTTCAAGTTGCACACACAACAATCAAAATTCATTAACACTTAAAATAAACGCAGGAGTACCCCAAGGCAGCATCCTGGGGCCTATCCTATATCTTTTCTTCACGCATGACTTCCCCAAGGAAGAAACCACAAAAATTGCCTTTTATGCAGATGATACGGCCATGTTAGCAGAATCAAGCAATCCTAATAATGCAATACATAAACTGCAAACAGCACTAAATGATATAGAAAACTGGTGTACAAACTGGAGAATAAAAATAAATGCAGAAAAATTACAACTAATTCTGTTTAAAAGAAACAAAAGGAATAAAAATGGACTTATTCTTTTTGGCAAAGAAATTCTTAAAGTATACTCTGCGAAATACCTTGGACTTACATTAACTAGTGACTTAAGATGGACTAAACACATAAATAATGTTATAACTAAAGCCACTCAGGCACATACCTGCATCAAATCAATATTAGGAAAAAAATCAAATCTATTTCTAAAATTTAAAAGATTACTGTTTGTATCCATGATAAGACCAATTATCACATATGCATCCCTTGTATGGAACTTCAACTATAAAACTGACAAAAGAAAAACTTTCCAATTTAAGATGCTAAGAAAAATTACAAATGCACCTTATTTCATAAGAAATAAAAATATTGCTAAAGATCTAAAAATTGATGACCTTGCAGTTCATATAAACAAATTAAATATAAAATTCTTTGAAAAAGCCAAGAATTGCGAAGCAGCAAATTTAACGAAATTTTCCATTATAAATATCTAGAAGAAAATTGTAAATTTAGACCTATTGCAAAATATTTTCTTAAAGAAAAGAAAGTGTATAATGTAACTATTGTATATAGTGTATATACATTTACTATACTACTAGATCCAAGATTGTAACACAGGATAGCTGTTATAACTCAGTATGAATTATATAATCCAATTCTGCTCATAAACTGCTTGGATTACATGAATCATAGTTAAAAAGTATATATATATATTCTTGTTGCTAATATTAAAAACATGAATGTTATTTTTATTTATAAATTGAACTTATTGTGCAACTGAACCATTGAAACGATGCATTTATTATATGACATATATATAATAAATATGACATACATATGTCATATTTATTATGTGACATACATATTTATTATTTGACATATTTATTGTATGACATTATATATGGTATACTTTCTATTCATAAATATTTATAATGAATTGAAAAATATATACACCGCGAGATATCAGAAAAGGTTAATAAAACTTCAATTGGCATAATAACACTCGAAATGAATAATCCACCAATAAAAACGAAAGTTATGCCTTGGAAAAAGTTTCATTTTGATAAAATATTATCTGATAAGCTACATTCCTTACTATCACGAGAAAAATACCGCATAAATAATAGAAAAATCATACGAGCTCTTAGGATGACAAAAACTATGTGACATATACGAGAGCTACTCTGAAATTTTTGAGATACGCGCAGACGAGAATTTACAAAATAAAAATAACGGTTTAACTTTAAAGAACAAAGTATTTTAACACAGAAGAGGATTTTTTACTGACTTACTTCAACTTGTTTAGCGTGGAATAAATTTTAAACAGAAGAGAAAGTGGAGTTGACGCGAGAACATTTTCGCGCTAAGATTTTCTAGATTTCAAAGCAGGATTAAATCAAGAAGAATGCGTTCAGCAGTTGCAATTAGCATTTGGTGATGAATCTCCAGCTCGTGCTACTGTATTCAGATGGTTTAGAGAATTTAGAAGAGGTCGCAATTTTCTTCAGGATGAAGAACACACAGGAAGGCCGCCGTCGGCAGTAATCCCGGATAATGTGTCTGCCATACGAATGTTAATGGATGATAATCGCTATACCTATCAAAAGATACAGAATGAACTTAACATTGGATCCGCAGCCATACACAAAATCATTCATGAAGAATTACATATGAAAAAAGTAGTTTGCCGTTGGGTTCCCCATAATCTAACTGAGTATCAAATAGAGGAGCGTATCAGAATCAGTAAAGAAACTCTTAATATGCTGAATGATGGTGGCCACCACATCATTTCTAAAATTGTAACAGGTGATGGAACGTACATACCGTTTCTTGACATTCCAACACATCAAGAAAGCAAAGTATGGATCTTTGAAGATGATCCCACGCCGACAATGGTGAAAAAACAACGCGCACTGAAAAAAGTGATGTATGCCGTTTTCTTCAGAAGTACGGGATTGGTCAAAGCCATCAAGTTGGAAGGACAGAAGACAGTAACAGCAAACTGGTATATCACTAAATGTCTTCCAGAAATTCTACAAGAACTGAATGTTAGGGACTAATATGCACAAGAACATTGGTCTGTGGGAACATTAAGAACGGGTCTACGATTTCTTTGCTGGGAAAGAAAGTATTGCTTAAGTAATCGTTGATAAATTGTAGCCTTCAAATGATTGTCTATAAATGCTTCATTAGTTTGTCCTTAATGTCCGAATCAGGCAAATATTGTAATGGAAATATCTACGACAATATCTCTGTCACTAAGCAGATTGTACCTGTAATATTTATAATAATAGTTAATTTATGTCATACAGACCATAATAGGTGAATTTGTTTCACTGTTGAACATCACTCGATGCAAATCTTTATTTTTTTTCTGCATATCAATTCCAGCACGAATTTCAATTCCTTCCTTTTGTGGTTATTAGTCCAGTTTAAAGCTGCTTTCATCCAATAAGCGATTTAGCTTACAGTCACAAACTACCATCATTGCAGATAACTTCCATCGATTCACATGGAAGTTTTCTACAACTCTGGGGAACTTAGATTTTGCTTCTAGAGGATTGATATGCTAAGTAGATAAGCTTGTATTTCGCGATTCTATCTCCTTTACGATAATCTTTTATATCAGGTATTACTATTGATAGCCACCCAAGATTAGTTTTTATTGCCTTAAATATTTCTATATTAAAAAAAATTGCTTACTAACATTATGTTATTAGTATAAATGTTTAGCTATTACTCTATTCGATTTTTCATATTGCTCTAATACATCAATATTCTCTTTTTCTTTCAGCGAAAGACTAACCCATAATTTATCTCGATTGACGATAACATGATGACCTTCGTACCTTCGACAATAAGTCTCGAAGGTCACGGTCACACACAATAGAATTTTTCCCTTGGATTTGTTAAAGGGGGTAGAAAGTTGAAGGAGAAAGAACACACTTCCCTCAAATTCTGCTGACGACCACAGTAGGGGAGGCCCATCTGGAGTGGGAAGTTATTTTTAAGGGTGCCATTTTTCAACATTTATTGCTTTTGGCTTAAAATGTGTGCCTTGTAAATGGAAATCGAAAATTGCCAAAAATTTCAATCATTTAAAAGAATTTTTCTGTCTCTTTTATCACTTGACGTATTTATGTGTCTTTTTAGTTTTATTGTTGTTCTCATTTGTCTGCTTGTAACATCTGCCATTAAATGTTATCAAAGTAAGTTAAGTAACATGAGTAAATTAGGCACAGAAGTATTATTGGCTGTTGCTTTGGACTGTGATGATGGTGAAAAGAAAACAAACAATAAAAAAAAAAAGAAATGGGCAAAAAAAATTGGCTGCTCCAGCGTATAAACTCTTTCACATTTAAGTTTGATTTCAGAAATACAGTCGGAAGATAAAGATTTCTTTAATTACGTGAGGATGAATGAAAAATTGTATGCAACGTTGTTGGATAAGGTAACACCTTTCATTATAAGAAAAGATACATCCATGCGCTCATCTTTATGTTCTCATGAACCATTAAGTGCAACTTAGCTCTTTCTGACAAGCGGTATTAATTAAAGAGCCACATTAGTACATCAAAAAGTTCATCTACCGAGTATTAATTATTATTATTTATTAGCAGATATAAAATCAATTATTAATTTGTTATCTATTATCCAAGTATTCTTAGATTTTATAATATTTTCTTATAAATAATTTTTAAATAAAAGGGAAACAAATTAACATTTACCAAATGATAAATCATAAATGAAAGTGCATTTAATTTCAATTTCACTTAAAGGTGAATAATTTTTTTGTTATTATTAATCAATTTATTATTTTTAATTATCTAATTTTATTATTGTTTAATTGTATAAAGAATATTTAAAGAAAACAGAATAATCTCAGCTAATACCTTTATATTATTGCTTAAACTTAATTCATATTTAAAAATATAGAAAATTCAAATTTTAAAATGTTCATTTTGAAGATTTGTAAGCATTCTGAAATAAAAAATATTTGTTTTCTAATAAAGCTTATCATAAAATTTCGTAGTTGAATTTTATGTTAAATGTGTAATTATATGTATTCACCCTCAGATAGAGAGAATAATTTTACAAAATAAATTATTTAACTTATTTTCATCACCATTCTCAACAAAATTTGTGTCCAAATTCATGGAAGGGACTTCAGCACGTGGAATTGCAGTTTCGTCCAGAAATGATATATATTCAAAGAACCATAAAGTCGGCACACATATGCATCCTCCGTGCTTACATCACTTTTTTTCGATTCATTGATTTTTCTCTTTTATAGAGGTTCTACGGAGGGCATTAATTTTTTCCTTTACTTCGTTAATTGAAGCCTTTTCATCTATCTTCTTATATATTTCTAATAATTTTTCGTAAGCTATCTTTATCTCTAAAAGAAAAGAAAATAATATAATTTATTTA
This sequence comes from Latrodectus hesperus, assembly GCA_037975125.1. Lineage (NCBI taxonomy): Eukaryota > Metazoa > Arthropoda > Arachnida > Araneae > Theridiidae > Latrodectus > Latrodectus hesperus. The sequence continues at coordinate 55,917,887 of CM075850.1, read as the reverse complement.
TATATTATTAACTGTGCACATTATATAACATTTCTTCCATTATAAAATATTTCGATACAAAATTTACGGATAATCCGTACATTTGGTTTATAACTTCTATCAATGATTTTTGTAGGGATGGATTGAATTGATCAGGCATCTTGACATATTTCTAAGCTAACTTTAAAAGCAATATAACCTATTGCATAATCCTCACTTTTCAGTTCAAATATGGCGATATCATCATTCGTATCTGAAGAAGTGAATTCCCCTCAAGAAAAATGGAGCCTTTAATTTAAGAATTAAATAATCTTCACTTTGGGAATAAGCAAATGAATAATATTTCTTTTCCTTTTTTTAGCCTCTCAACAAAATAAAATAGAATGTGTTTCTCAATAAAACCACATAAACGTTACAAAATACTCTGAATGTTTCATTCTTCGAAATGTCGTAAAACAGATTAGGGTCTTACATTTCATCTAAATTCAATGTACATACCATTTTCAAATTTCTTAAATTTTCTTCATTTGTAACAAAATTTTAGAACTCCAGGTATCCAATATCAGAGCTCCACGCGTGCAGCCAAATTTATAACATCATCTTTAAATATTTTTTATATTAACTCTTAGCGTATTTATTCTCTCTCATTTTAACTAGCCAAAAATCATAAAATTTTGATGATAATGATTTTATAATGTTCATTTTAAAAGTATCAAGCGAATTTAGCTATACATTTTTCTCTTTTTTAGATATATAAGTAAATATCTCCACAGTGCTAACGTTATCGCACAATAAGATTAAATAATGCAAAGTTTTACGAAAATAAGCGTGTAATGTAAGTAATGATGTATAAGGGCACCGTATTTTTTCGAGATCTCAAAGTGAAAATTTTGTATAAAATAAACTTTTGTTTTTATCAAATTGTTTCCTAAATAACTGTAATGAGTACTGCATAATTATCTACAGTAAAATGGTTACTCATATTTTCTCAATTAACAGTCGAAACTTTGAAAAAGTTGGGTTAAATTTATCACACATTTTGAAATACGCTGTAGACTTTAATTCTCTAGGCTGTTAGAGACCGGTACTTTCATAACGATACAGCCTTTGACGGTTGATAATTTATTAGATAAAGCGGTTCGGTTGATACTCTTCTTTGTGATCATATTTTTATAGGAATGTTAATTTGACAGAGACCTACAGTTTAAAATGAATTCAAACCAGAAATAAAGAAAAAAATACGACCAAAGGAGGAATGGAACCCATGAACTTTTAAACCGTTTGGACGTTGGCAGTACGGTAAACTATACCGTTCCTATATAAGAAACGGTATAGTTAATAACAATTTAAAAGTACGGTAAACAAGCGTCTACAATATAAGTTATCATTTGATAACTAATATCGCTTGTTTTTACGAATCTCTAATTTACAAACACTCACATTTTGCGAAATAATGGCAAATCCTTACCCTGACACCATGGACATAATGATAAAAATTTAACTTTTATTCACGAACTAAAATTTTTAAAAAATTTCCTTTTGTGAACTTTTGATTCTGATAGCTTTCTTTTCTGTTTTATTTTTTATGATCTGATTTTGTTCCACTTTTTTATTTGATTCCTTTTTATATAAAGCTTGAAAACTTGTTCTTGAAAAACGAAAGGACGCATGCAAGCATTCCAGACATTGTGAAAACACTAATCAAAGACACACGAATATCAGTCATTTCATGGGAAAGAACTGTGGTACCAAATTCAACTTCTGTGTTCCCGTATATAAAGACGCGGGAAAAGTGAAAAAATTAATCTCTCTTCCCCATGATTAGAACATAGAAAGGGGAAACACTTTTTTTAAAAGTGCTCTCTTGTTCTATACTAAGTTCCGTTTCATTTAAACTACACAATTTATGAAGTTTCGTTTATCAAGAAAAATTGAGCTGATTCCGTTGAGGATTTGACGCAGTTGAAGAAATAAACGTGTAATCAGTTGAAGTAAAAAACAAGTAAAATTTTGAAAGCAGACGATAAAATATTACATAATACAAAAATTGCCATAAAAAGTATGGAATTTTAAAGAAAAACTTTCCTTAAAAGCTGTTCTTTGGTACAATTTCAGTTGTTCCTGGTCAATAATTATAAAATCCATGAAAAAAAATTGAAAAAGGAAACAATGCCAGGACACCAGAAAGTAGTAATCTTCCTCTAGAAATATTGTAAAGAAGCAAAAAATATCCTAAACTACAAAAACATTTGCTTGCTTGGATGAGAGGAATGAACATTCCTGTTGATGTTAATGTCATTAAAGAGACATTGCATGTGTTTCTTATTGTGCATTCTATATCATTTTTTTCTAATAGCATTTTATTTGTAAAGAAAAGGTAGTTTGATAAAAAAAAATCTAATAAAATTTTATATTTTACGAACTGTTTTACTGGTTCCTACGAGTTCGTAAAAACGAGCTGTATTTCATTTTATCTTCTAAAACTTTTTTACGATAAACTAGGAATTTCAGAAAAATTAAATATTTTCATCACAAAATATGCGTCAACTGAATATGATTTAATAATTTTAAAATGTATTACTACTTGCATTTGAATATTCTGGAGAAGACTATTCAGTTCTAAGAAAAATATTACAAACTTGGAGATTTCAGCTTTAAATTTTGTTAAAATAAGCATGTAAATATTATTTTGTGCTAACAAATATTAAGCTTATGATTCTTAAATTGTACTTCGTAAGTAAAATTTGATAAACTTTTTCAGATTATAATTTTGTTGCGGATTTTTCCTTTTTGTGCAACATACTTTTTTAAAATTATTTTTGGTATTATTCAAAATTAATACAAATTTCAACATTTTACTTTCCATTATATTAGTTGTATATTTATTCTTATTTATTCACGAGATTAAAATACATTTATTCTGTAATTTTTATCAGTATCACAAATACACATAGTTATGAACTTCTTATAAAATGTAGTTTTCCAGATCTAGGAGCAGAATTTTTTAAAATTATATCTATTATATCTTTAAAATAATAAAATAGATAAGCTTTAAATTAATAAATTAACTCTCAGCAAATAAATTTGTTTCTTCCTGTAGAAAAATTAAACATTTAAGTAATTCATGTATTTATAAAGCATGATAAACTAAACTTAATAACAAATACTTAGTTTCGCTTCTTGATTATTATAAAAGAATGAGTATTATTTTTGTTTTTTGTGATTTCTGGAATTTGCTTCAGCCAGAAATTCTTACTGATAATTATTTATCAATGGAAGATTTTTAGCTAAAATAAATATCAGAGAAATAGCAAAATCAGAAATATTGCTCATTGCTTTGTAATAAGTCCTTCACGGATATATATTAATATTTGAAACCTAAAATATTTAAAATTGGAGATGAAATGACAAGGAGATAAAAATTGTATAGACTAATTTTAATTGAAACAGAAAGCGCATTTAAAGTTTAAAACATGTATACATATAAATATATTTAAGCATATACAATAAACAACATCAATAATTTGAATTTTAATTGAATTTATTATCATTTTGGTAAGTTAGGGAAAAATATGTGAATTAACGAGTCTCTCATCTAAATATCACAAAAATTGCAATTAACGAGTCATCTAAAAATTACATAAATAGCATTACACTTCATGTAATAATTGTATAATTTCTAGACCTCAGTATTATATTTCAATAAATAAGAATTAAATACTTTAAACTTAAGAATAATAAGAGAAATATTAGCACAAATTAAAGAACAAAATATAGTTTTTATTTCCATTATAAAAATCTTTAGGATTGAAAAATCTCATTTTAGTTTAACAGAAGTGAAAAATTTTCAGTCTCTTCAATATACAAATATAGGTGATTTCTGTATCTGGGTAACTTTTTATCAGACAGCAAATAAACCACTGCGCACGCACAATTGAAAATACCATTATTATGGAAAACGGGGAACTCCCGCTTCTAATTCAGCATGACAACAAAGATTTGGCGATTAAAATTAGTTTCCCTTGCTACATTTGGCGTCCAAGCCATACGTTTTCAGTTTTTAAAAATTCATGAAATATTGATAATTTAATTGTTTGTTAATCAAAATTTTTTTAATATTACTATTTTAAATATTACGCAGCACTCGCTGTATTATGTAGGTGCTTAAAAATAGGATGATTTCACCTCATTATATTTCCTTATAGATATTCCTTTTAGGAAAAAGATATTAGAAAAAAAAGTAGATTTTTCCTTTATTATACCATACCACAAAAATTTCTGTTTAATTTTATTTACATGGAGAAGTTCTTGAAAGTCGAGGTTTATTAGAAATTGATTTATTTTTCATTTCATTTGAATTCAATATATATTTAGTTATAGGAAATTATGAAAAATCGATCTTTGTTTCCTTTCAGAATATTAGCACTTTTATTACTGTATCTCTTTGAAACTATAAAATTTTACATATATATTTTACTTTTACTAATTATAAATACAAGAGCTTCAATTATTCGAATCAATTGGGACCGGACCCCATTTGGATAATCAAAAATTTGGCTAGTTGGATTTTCTCGAAAAAGTGTCCATTTCGATTAATTATTGTACACTGATAAAGGAGAGAAAAACTAAACATATTTTGAAATAAAAATATAACTTTCAATCAATTAAATAAAAAAGGCAACACTTTTACATGTTAAGTACTTACAAATGGTGTACATTAGTACAGTATGTATTTACAGCGTTATAAATGAAAGTCATTTTTTGTTGAACATCTCGGTCAGAGTAAGCTGTTTAGTCAATTAGTATACTATCATTTGCAATCCAGGGTCGTATTCACAATCCATTCTTTTACACCTTCAGCACCAATTTCTGAACATTCATGAATTTTCAAAAGAATGTTTCTGAATTCCTCAAAAGTGACACATATCTCTCTCGTCTTACCTTTCCTTGAACTTTTCTCATTTTCCTTCGCCATTCTAATTTATTTTTCTTAAATTCTAATATCGATTCCGATTGACGGAATTCGGATTCTACTGTAAAAATGCGTTTTTCTTAATTTTTGAAGCGCTGAGAAAATAATTTTACGTGAATTCCCAATTTGCTTATCTTTTCTCATGTATATAACTAAAAACTTGATTAGTGATATTTTAATGAAACTTGATTTCCAAGTTAACTTGATTTTTTCATTCTTATGAAAATTATCTAGAGAGAAGTGTTAAGATGACCGAAAATACTGAGTCCATTTCTTGATTTTGCGCATTACTTTTAGGAATGCAACTGCATAAAAGTAATCAAAAGCGTATTTTATATTTCGTTTACATTTTTTCTTGCATTGCATTAATTAGATTAAGAAATCAGTAATTTGCATGACATATACGATGTCAAAAGTATGTCATCTTTTGACACCGTGCAGTAGACAGTTTAAAGGGCTGTGGGCCGTAGCAAAAGTTTTAACATACACCGCGTAAAATATCTTCCGGGAAGGTTTTTCATAGATGGACTCACGTTATGGAAAGGAGAAAACCAGAGAAACTCCCAAGCACCTCAACACCGACAGGCATGCATGAAGCGCAGGTTTTGATTTCGATCCCAGCCTACCTTTGTTCAACAGCGGCTAGGATCGAAGCTAGGACTTAATGCTCCGAAAAGCGCTTTCCTATCATTAAGTCACGGTAAGCCCCTACAAGAAGTACTTAGAGAAATTTACTTAAAAATTATGTAATTCATTTATTAGGTTCACATTAGAAGATATGCCCAGTTTTTCCATTTCTAATAAATTCTAACTACTACTAATAATAACATAATCACACCAAAATTATTTTACAGAAACTCACAAAAAATATTTACGGAAAATTAGAATCAAATATCAAAATATAAGTTGTTTATGTGATTTTTTATGCATTTTTTCATCCTACTACGCGTTTATATGCAAAACAATAAATATCGGAAAAGTTTCATTATGATCTCGTAAGACGCGGATCTTAGTTGACTTGGGTTTAAGCGAGGCGAATGCTAAATTCATTCCTTCTTTTTTGCTATGTCAATATTAATGATAAATCTCTGAAATAAAAAGCTATTTTGTGTCTTAAATTTACTTTCAGTTTTAATCTTATTGAACGTAGACAAAAAATAAAAGAAGAAGAAAAAAAAAAAGAAAGAAAGAAAAAGAGTAATTTGTGGGAAGATTTTTATATTTTTTGGTTTGAAATTACTTGTTCATTCTTATTAATATACTTCGAGGAGATGAATGGATCTTCCTATCTGCGCACATAATTATTTCTTAAATCCATTATTTTTTAAATGCTTTTTTAAGGACTTTATCAAAATTTCACAAACACTGGAATTATTAAATTAGATACGTCTGTAGCATTTTTTGTTATATATTTACTAAATCGTTTAATGTTTTTTTTAAGTATAAGCGAATATATAAGAAAGATTTGATACTTTCAACTTAGTAATAAAGCAGAACTATGTTAAATCGCTCTTTCCGCGGACGATCATTCTTTTCGCCAAAAAGAGAGATTCTAGGGTTACAATAAATGTCAGAAATCATTTTCTTATCTGTGGCGGCAGAATTGTCAAACAGCTGTACTCTAGTTTTTCGTGCTGGGAATTTCATTTCGTTTTACTTTCAATTAAAAGTTTTTAAAAGCAAAATTTGAATGCTTGAAATTTATTTATTAAGCAATATCACTAAACTAAAATCACATTTATCGTTTTCTGTACAAATAATGATTTTTGAATAGTTTTACTTTTAAATTTATAATAATGGCTCAAAACGAAATTATCAGTCGTTTATTCTCAACTGTTTTAAATGAAGATATGCGCTGGTTTCATGTCAGTCATACTGATATACGGACAGGTATTCAAAATATGAAGGAAGTTTATAAGCCCGATACGAATAGTTTATCCTCTGTGTACCTTGATGTAGCAAACTACAATGATCCAGCCCATAGATGTGCATATTTGCATAAATATGCTCCTTTCCATACGGCTTTAGTGTCCGATATGCTAACTGCCGCTATTCAACAACAAAATTTAAAATCTATCTTTCTAAAAGTTCTTGACAAAGCAGGCAGGATTAATATTTGCAGTTTAGGAGGAGGACCAGGCAGTGATATTTTTGGAGTAATTTTAGTTTTGATAGCAGAATTCGGCTTTTTCCAACTAACTGCAACGATTGTGGATTACATGGAGCAGTGGAAAATAACTTTCAATTCATTAATAAAAGAATTGCGTCAAGGATATTACGGAGATTTGGGGGAAATGGTCCAACCACAATATTTCGAATGGCAATATATAGGACATAATTTGTTAGGGCAAATGTCCAATGAAGTGAACAAAGCTATTCAAGAAGCTCATTTGGTTACAATGGTGAAATTCGTATCCGCTGCTGCTTGCCAGGATACACCTATTATGATAAAAGTAAGTTATTTGACATAACACTTTTTATTTTAATTGTGTTAATATTATAATCATATTACCAATATTGTTTTTAGGTTTTCAATCTAACATACCTATTATTTTAACTAGGAAAATAATAATTTAAAATTATTATGTAATAAACTTTAGTTTAGGTAGTAATAAAATCCTATGTTTTTATCAATAATCAGAAATTCTTAAATTTTAATTCAAATTTATTCTTGATTTTTCTATCTTATAGTGAATTTTCAATTTTTTCTAATAGTTCTTATTAATCAAATATTTAAAACAAATAGGAAATTTATTAATCTATTCTTTGTTAATATATTTCTGAACCTAGAAACTCTATGTATATTAAATATAACGAATTAAACTTTAACCAATTATATGACTGAAATCTAGAACAAATATTTAATATATAAATTGCAAATCAGAACAATTATATTTATTGTAATGTTGATTTTTGAAAATGGCACCATATGAAAGTTAAACATGAACTTCCAAATTTTTGTAGAAAAACTGTTCTATAAATTATGGCTGTTTAATAGTTATGTAATAGTTAATGCAAATCAAATTATATAAATAGTACTTCATTCAATAAAATTCCTATTTTAAGAAATTAACTTTTAAGCAGATTTTTTTCTCTTTTGATTTGAAACACAAAAACTAAAATTTATTATTTATCCTAAAATATTTAATCTAAGCCAAATGGGGGAATATGTTTGACAATCATATATAGACTTTTATCTTACAAATCTATGTAAAATTTTTTATCCCTTTAGGTATTTTACCAATCTAATTTTGGAATAGACAAGCTTGATTCAACTTTTAGTATATTTCAATTTATAGAAACTAAACTAGTCTAATACCAAATATTAATTGTCCTTTAGAATAAACATTTTGAGGTTCTAACTGACTGATAACCTAGTAGGGCATCTATCATCTTAAGGAACATGGTCTTCTGGATAATGGTAGGTAATCCAGAATATAGGCCTTGATCTTCAATGAATTGTAGCATAAATTGTTTTTATTTTAGTGAAGATGCAAATTATGAAAATTATAGAATTCAAGGATGGATGCCATGTCATAATTTATGAGAAAGACTGTTTTTAAAGAATTTTTAAACAAATGAATGGATTGTAGATATTTTCTTGCTTCTAACAATTATATTGAAACTCAATGCTTAATTGTGATTGTAAGAGACTTCATCATTCAGTAATAAATCACATTAATATTGCATTTTTTTAATAATGACCAAAAATATAAGGTTAAGCTGTTACATTTTATTCATTAAAAATTGAGTAAATTATATTAAATTAAAATCACTCCAATTACATTGTTAACACTTTTTAACTCTTAAACTTTAACTATATGCTGCAGAGTAATTTGACTCTTTAGTGTTTTGTTCTAAATGACACTGAATCGAAACAAAAAACAGAGCCAAATCTACTGTGCGGCATAGATCACCAAAATGCTCTATGTCAACTTCCAGTATCGTAAGGGATCAGTAACTGAATAGTAGTGTCTTTTAAACTTAATGAGGAATAATAAATGCTGTTTTTTAAACTTTGCAATGAAAATGACGAACTTTAATTACACTTTATGAAAAATGACGAACAGTTATTACACACTTTAATATTATGATTAACTAGAATGGATGGTTACTAAGACTTCTTAAATAGTTTGAAATAGCTGCTGAATTTCAACCCTAAGCGACAAATTACAAAATAAAAAATACTTTTTATTTGCAGATGTATTGGAAAAGTTTAATATTCATCAAACATGGCAACTATTTCAAGCTTTCAAGTTAGATTTAATTCATCTAAATCTTCATTGTTTATGTAAATATTTTTTAAATTTTAGATATTTGGAGGTAACAGAGATAGAACTCTAAATGCATTCAAATTATTTCCAAAAACTAAATGATGAATACAAGATTTGAGATTTTCAAAATAAAATAAATCATTTCAGAAAGTTTCTTTTAATTTCTTAATGAGGAGTCAATAAACAATAAAAATATGGTTAATTGAGCATATTATATTATGTATTTTAAAATTGAACTGTGAAGTTTTGTTATATTATTTTAATTTTCCTATGCACTTTGGTATCAACACATTTTAAATGTCTGATCAATTTTACATGCATTTTAATATTTCTGAACTGTAAAAACTTTGTTGTGTATTCACTTATAGAGTAATTTCTTCTATATCTTTGAAATAATTATATTTATTTGAATTAATTTTTTTAACAGCATTCAGAGAGAACACACTTTATTCATTCACACAATAAAAGTACATTCAATCACCACTGAGCAATCAATATTTTAAAATCTTTTAGAGTATTCAACTAACTTAGATGTGTGCAACAAAAATGTAAGTAGTATGTCAAAAGAAGAGAACATACATTCCTTTCAAGCAAGTTTAAGAAAACGATTCATGGTACTGCATTTATAACCTTATGTATCAAAATGAAGAATGAAAAATTTTCCATACTTCAATCAAATTCATATTATAAATGATCTAGTGAATCATGTAAATGCTGGTAGTAAAAACAGCAGCAAGTGTTTTATGAAAAAGTAAAGCAATATTCATATGTCCAGAGTTTGTTTTTAATTTAGATTTAGTAATGAAGCAATGGAATGATTTATATTTAAATTTCATTGGTTTGAAATGTTTCATGAAGTAACCTTGTAATTGATAATTTGTTATAAAAATAAAAAAAGTTTCCAAAATTTTGACTATTACACGCTTTAAATGTTTTATTCTATTATATTTCCTTTTTATTTTTTGCCAGTTTTACCAATTTAGATCATAAAATAATGATTGCAATTTTTCTTTGCTTTATCATTTTTCATGGGACCAGATGAAATTCTCAATATAAACATTCAAGTAGAAATGGGTCTTTCACAGTTTTCATAAATCTTTTTACCCATTGTCAAATCTTTACAAATGTTTAGTTAATTTTAGGGACTCTAAACATTAATTTTCATAAGAAATGTTTTTTTTAAAAAAAATAAATTTCAGTGTATGCCAAAAAATTCCAGAGAAATGTTTGAATTTTTTACCCTTTATTTTGAAATTAAGAAAAAAGTCTATAAAGAAAAAACCCAGTTTAATTAGGATATTATATATTGAAAAATACTAATCAATCATGTAGCAAAGGCACTTTTTCTGTGCTCTTACGTAATGCCAGGGGTATAGAGAAAACATCTTATGTTATAATTCTATAGGAATCATTCAATGAGCAATAAATGCTAAATTAATAAAGTAAATAGTACTTTTCTTTAAAATAAACCCTATTATAAAGGAAGAAACTCAAGAAACTTATGTTACGCTTCTACTGCAGAAAATGACATTTTAATTCTGTTCCTATGTCAGTCTCTCACTAAATTCTAATGTTTTATTTATACCAATTGATAATACAGCTGGCAGAGTGCAATGTTTTTGTAACTTGTTCATTTTTTATGTATAATTATTTTTAAATAATAGTATATGTATACAGCATGAAATTTAGAAATTAACCTTTGTAGCCTTTTTTCCTAGATGCAATAAGATTTTGTTACATATTGCTTGACTTCAATGTGATAAAATTTTCCAATGCACTACTCATGGAAAACTGTGAAGTATTTTCTGATCGGGTAATATTTATTGACATAGATTATTATAAAAATTTGGTAGATTTAGAGGCACACTTGATTTGACATGAAAATCATAATGTTTTCATAGTAAATCATTTGTGGCATCTTTAAAAAAATTTTTTTAATTTAATCAAATAATTTTAACATAAGAAATTTAAATTTTACTACAAATTATTATTAAATCATTTCAATAGCATTTACATTAATAAACAAAACTTAACACGTTTATTGAAACATGTTTTAAAATTCATTGTTTTTGTTTTATCATTTATGAATTATTTGAATTAATATATTTATTTCTTTTCAGAAAATCTTTAAATCACTTAAACCAGGTGCTTTAATCCTATATATTGACAATGCTGGTGGAGGATTTCATCAGGTGATTCGAAAATGTGCAAATGAATGCAACATGATTACTATATTTGGACCATTAAAACATCAGCTTTATACAAACTCTCATTTTAATACTCAAAGATTTGGTTATACACCTTGCTGGGAGACAAAAGTGACATTTCACATATGGAGAAGGCCTAACATCAATGAGCCATTAATTGATTCACATTACATTGGTGGTCCCTCAGTGCATAAAAATATATCAACTAAATATGCATACAACCAATACAATATTCACAATACAAGCATTAATTATACAAATATCAATTTTCCTGACCTTTCTGAAAATAGATCTAATGCTATTCACAAGTATATTTTTAACCCACAGGCAGCAGGTAATGATAATTCGATACTTGGTCAAAGACAACCATCTTCACAACAAATGTATCACCAAAGTTCATCTCAAAGGCAACCTTATTCTATTCAGAGCCAACCACAAAGACAAAGTCCACCTATACCTGAACATAATTTTAATAACCCCTCCTATTCCAGTAATGAGAATAATGAAATGGATTGTTGTTCATGTTGTGTTATTTCATAATTTATGTTTATTTCAATTTTGAGAAATAATGGCCATGAAATTATGTTTAGATATAAAATTTTACGTTTGCAAACAAATGTTAATATTTGCAAGATATAGTATGTCTAAGAATGTTTATTGTACTTTAAATGGAAAAGATGATTTTTTAAAGGGTAAGAATTATTTTATTGTATAAAATGATATATATTACTTAAAATGAAATCAAAATATTTGTTTAAAAATTTTTTTTATATGCATATATTAATCATTTGTTTCAATAAATTTCTTTTATATCAGTCTTCTGTGTTTTTTTTTCTGATATGAACAGCTAATTTTTCTGGTATAAACAAAGTTTACCAACTGATAGAGGAAACGAAGTATTTAAATAATGAAATTCATTATACTGAATAAAAATATAAAAACTTAGTACCGTAATATTAAGAACTATATTATAAAAATTTAAATTACCTCTTTTGAAATGCGTTTTGATAGATTTGAATATACAATTGAACAAATTAAATAATGTAAAAAAATATTCACTTTATTTTATACACTTATCACCATTAAATAATACTAAGCAAATTCATTATTTTCCCCTAAAATTTATAAAATACATAAATGCAAAAGAAAAACAATTTTTATAATATTAATTATCAGAACTGATTTTATTCATAATATTTCTCTTGTCATTTTATCACTGATGTCATTACATTTTTGTAAAATTCAAAAATTTGTAGAACTGTACACAATAAAGTTCATTATAGATTAGATGCTATGTTTTACAAACATTAGTCAAGTTAACTTTACTTTCTGATTTTAAAAAGCAATTATCATTGTACTTATTAAACATTTTTGTTTTTGAAGAGTCAAAATTTTTTCTTCATTCACAATTAAATCTTTGAGTTTTGTATACTAAAAATTTTTTGATATTTTGGAAAAAAAAATAATAAAAAATAAAAGTTATCTTTTGAAGGTTTGTGAGCAAGTGACAAAATTCAACTTCAATGACAAAATACGTTAATATCATTAATTAAAATTTGCTTTGTTACAATTGATGTTTCTGAAATGGAAGTTTTGGAAAAGTAAATATCATTGAAGTAATAAATTCCTATATGTAAAGTATTAAAAAAACTTTATTTAAAATGTTAAAATTTCCTAAAGGATAAAATAATAGAAATCATAAAATTTTGAAAATTTTTAATGATAAAATCAATACATTAAATATATTTAAAGTATGTGAAATTATTTTATATGAAATATACAAAAAAAAAAAAAGAATCCATATAACATTTCTAAACTTTTGAATTACTGTAATTTTTGAAAAAATTAATAAAACACTGGCCTCCAAATTCTTAGGTTAAGTATATAAAAATTGAAATACCGACAAAAAAAAGTGGATTTAATGCATGAAAATTGTATATTAGTATTCTGAAAATACTGCTACAACTAAAAGTAACAGTAATTAAATTAAGATGAGTCATTTGGTTCATTTCCTTACTGTTTCAATTAAAGGAATAAATTTTGTTTAACATTTGTTGAAGAAGATAACCATCTTTGTAGGGCTATTGAAGCAGCACAGATTATCTCACTACTAATGAGGTTATTGATCAATGATTGAGACAACAATTCTAATTTTTATGTTCTGTTATTATATGAGAATTAATTGTTGACATGTAATGGCTCTTCATAGAGCATTGCACAAATGTTCTATGGAATTGAAGTTAGGAGACCTTCTTCTTCTTCTTAAAATTGAGTTTGTATGTCATTGGGCACCTCTGCTTTTATCAGCATTTTGTACCATTAACTCCAAACCCAATGTTTCCTAGTTCAAATTGCTCGGGTCACCCACTTTACTAATAAAGTCTGATAACTCTTTAATGGAGTCTAGGTGTAACTTCTCTAGTATGGATGAAGCTTAAAGAAGTTAATTTAGGGAGGGCAAGAGCCTCACATTCGTAAATGACATGCTCTACCGTTTCCTCTTGCATATGACATTTCCAGCAGATAAGGTCTTGCTGAAATAGTCCCATCTGGTCAGAAAGTCAGTCATGCTAGGAATAACTTCCTGACTTTCACCAGAAGAAGATGGTTTAGAGTTCATTTCTACCTCAAGTGAAGGATTCATTGCTGCCCCTTTACAAGATTGCCTCTGAGTTCCCTTGTCTTTTTCAGCAAGGTCTACTTTAGAGGCTTCACCTGCAAATGCAGAAAGGTTTGTTACTTCTTGTGTCTTTTCAGCCACAAGATAACAATTAAAAATTTCAGGTAATATAAGTCCACCCAGCATTGCCTGAGTTACTGGGCAAGGCAAATAACTCTAGAAGTTTGCCAAGCAACTAGAGGCTCCGTTAAGACACCAATACCGCGGTGCCAATTAGCCCTAGGCACGGATCGCATAACACCAGGGTTTACGGGAGCTGGTTCGCGGCCTCTGATTCTATATTCAAGGCTATCCTGTCATTCCTACAGGACATTCGGCTATCCACCACTTGCCGACGCGCCTGGTGGCTGTGCTCAAGCCCCAGGAAGGTACACATACCCATTGGTTCCAGGTAGGAGACCTTACTATTTGCATCATGTGATGGATATCCTCTTCCTTTAGATTATCCTCAACAAGTACAACTCTATGTGGTTGAGTGTTATCATTTATAAAAATTAATTAAATTTCTACAGCTGCTTTAAAAATGGCAAAGTTTTGAGAATTCTTATGACATTCTGTTTTTAGTAAGAATAGATAAAATATTGAGCCAAGCTAACATACCTCCCCATACAAGGACACCTGTTCCTCAAAGTGATCAATTTCTTTGATGTTGTAAGATGGTAGTACCTACCAAATTCTCTTCAAAAATTGTTCAGTGTACTGAAGATTACACAGCGGCACTCTTGATCTGTCCAAGAATAGTATTTACATTTCGCACCTAAAGAGGCTGTCTTGTGAAACAGCATGTGAGAAACGCTACCAGTCTCCAAGTGTAAAGATTTCCCTAGATAATTGTCTATATATGTCTCAAAATCCTTACTCCAGGCACAGTACTGAAGTCTTGAGACAGCTGCCAATTATAAAATCTATAGTGTTGTGTATTTAAGACCATATAGCAATCTCCTGAAATTACTGATTTTAAAGCAAGTATGACCAGTTCTGATAGTGATTGCACCATATGCATGGAATTTTTATACTTTAAAATCCACCATCTGCACTGCTTGTAAACATTAAGCAACTTATACATATTAGTTGTCCAATTCGTAGCAACCAAGTTGCAACTTATTGTTTAAATTATTATTTTATAAAATCATTTTACATAGTTACGATTATTAGTGTTCTCTTAAAAACAGAATCCATAACCAAATATAGTAATAAAAAAAACTCACTTCAAATTCTACTAGTCACTTGAATTTTTAAAAAAAGATCCTTCACCACTAATCAGACTGAGGATGCATATAAATTGAAATTGTTTCCTAAATAACACTATATAATATTAGTTTTTAAAATAAAAGTGGATATTTCTATTTATTGCAAAAAATGTGCTTGTAGTTCATATAATTTTCTTATAAGAAAAAATATTTCATATTTGATTTAAAAAAGGCACCCATAAAGAATGCTGTATGAAATTATTGCATAACTTTTCTTTGGTATAATTCCTAGAATGTTAAAGTTTACATGAAACAATTTTTTAGAAATATTTAAATGGAATATATAAACAGTAGTAGATGGAATGGGTTTTTAGACTAGATTACTTAAATACTTCTTTAGTTTTACTTGTTATATTTAGAATGTGCAGTAACAACTTCTTAAAATTTTATTTTTATATTTTTTAAAGAAATAATTTAGCCAAAAAATGTATGGATTGAAAGTTGACATTATGAATATATTTGTTCTAATTTATATAAAATTAGTTGCAGAAGCTATCTTCATACAAGTTAGAGAACAGCAATTAATTATAAATGTAATTAACATAGCAAGAAAAACATTTTTCTTGGATTTTAAATAAACTTTTTATATAGCTTCAAGAATTCCATTTATAATTTTTACAAAAATTAATTTTCATATCAATGATAAGTTAAAGCAATTTGGGCAATTATTTTAATGAAAATAATCTTAAATAAAATTAATATTTACTTTTTTATAGCTATCTTACTCATATGATTTATATATATTTAACAATTCCTGTAAAGGGACTCTTTTCACTTAAATTATTATTATATTTTAGTTTGTAATCTCTTCTGCTTGAAGTGATTATTTCTGGTTTTTTTATAATCAAGTAATTAAAGCATATTTGTTTAAAGAGACATAATTTTGTTTAATAATAATGTAAATTAGAGTTGTAAAATCAGGTGAATAGTCATCAAAGAATGGTGAATATAGAGAAATGGGAATAGCATTTTAACTAAAATATGTGTAAAACTATACCTTTGTGAATAAGCATATTAGAATAATATTCATAAATAATCCTTTTACTTATCACTAAAATTATAATTTTAAGGAAAATGTAAGCTATTTTCAAGAAATATGTATAAATGGGTAACTGGTCAACGACTTTATAATTGCTATACAGATTTTTATCATAAAATTTAGTTAAATTTTATGGAAAAACATATGATTTTCTAACTGCCTAATTAAACTCTACTTATTGAAAACCAATAAACATTATGAAGGCTATTAGAATTAATATTAAGTTAATTTAAAGCAGCCAATCGTTAAAATTTAGAGAATTTATAAAACAGTACTTGTATCAAATCTCATACACGTTCTAATATGAAAAGTTAATATATTCTGATTACAAAAAACTACAAATTTTATGTCAATAATGAATCAAATGATTACAAAGTAGCTTTACTTGCAAATTTATGATTATCAATACATGTTTAAAATTAAAAATGAACACATGTCAAATTTAGCTAATAATAATTTTAATTTTACTTATATTAAATAAAGGTAAAATAATTTCATTCACAAAATGATTAATTATTAAACATAGTATTTCACTTTAAAAACAGATCCTAAATTAATAATAACTTACAAATTTTCAAAAAATTAACACTAAATAAATTTTTTTAATTATAGCAACAATATATTTTAAATATTTATAACTTTATTAGATAAATATGCTGAATGTTTTTAAAAACATATTCCAACTATGT
Source organism: Latrodectus hesperus (assembly GCA_037975125.1). Lineage (NCBI taxonomy): Eukaryota > Metazoa > Arthropoda > Arachnida > Araneae > Theridiidae > Latrodectus > Latrodectus hesperus. The sequence goes on along the minus strand of CM075850.1, from coordinate 55,900,797 downwards.
ATATATATATATTTGAATATAGACTTTATATATAACATAAATTTATAATGATAAACATATTAGAATTATGTTTTACTTTTTTCTTCCTCTTTTTTTAAAACTCTAAGTATAGGTATTTCACTTATTTTTTCCTCAGTTAATAAAGACCATATGATATGACTAGGTTTAGGCAAACGAGGCTCACAATGAATGATTCTGGTTGGTGTCACAATAATGTCAACAGGTACATCATGGGGTCCAAACAAATGATCTGGTAAATCAAATACTTGACAATCATGCACAGATGTTATAATTGGAGTTTCTGAATTGACTGCTCCCATTATTGACATCATGGCAAATTCTAAGTCTGCAAATCCCTCACCTTTGCCAATTCTTCTGCCTAAAATTTAAAAAAAAAAAAAACTTTTAAGAAATGGCAGTGATATTTGACAATATTTTTCAACTTATTCTAAAATGATGTTGTTCAGAATGTTTTTATTCATAATTTCTTATCATATGCATTTATGTGGCAAACATGCAATTAATTAAAAAGCCATGTTCTGTAATGAAATATACTGGATTATTTGTAAAAAATAAATTAATTTAAGATATTTGTGATTGCTCTTTCCGAAAGAAAAATATTAATAAATTTTATGACATTCAGAAACGAATGCTTGGAAAAAATTCAAATGCAAACAAAACTTTTTTAAAGAATTTTTTTTAATCAAATTATTTATAATTACCTCTTTATTATAAAATAAGCATAGTTATTAGTTATTATGATTTGAAATAGAAACACAAGTTAATTCATTTTTCATTTGCTTTATTTTTTTTATCAATATTAAATCACAGATTCCAAGATAAATTGATAAATTTAAACTAATATTAGTATTCAAAAAAGTGACAGAGAAAAAAATTTTAGTACTTTAGTCTGCAGATAGGAAGTAGAATTATGTCAGTAAACTAGTGAAGCAAATATGTTTAAAAAATTTTGTAACTATACTTATCCGTCTACTTATGAATCTGTACTACTATTACACACTCCTGCATTGTTCAATTCTGCATTACAAGTTAATTTAAGAAACCCAAAGCACATTCTTACTAATTATAAAAATATATATATATATATATTTAAAGATACATTTTGAAATTGATAAATAATATACAAAATAAGTGAATAAATAATAAAAACACAATTAAATGTATGTAATTGGTACGATTGTTACTTTTTACTATTAGAATTATAACAATGAAATACTGCTATATTTTAAGTTCAGAATTTCAGTTCTTTGATTCCTGTAATTCTAAATAAATTTTACGATGTATTTTATCTTCAAAGGATGAATTCACATTTTATATTATTAATATATGTTTTTTTATATTTTTATGAATTCTTTAATTGTCAATGAAATATTAGGATGTTCATAAATGTGATTACCTTATCCTTCTAATTATAACTGCTATAATTAAAGATTTGTGTATATAGGAGAGATTCTGTTTATTTTCTAGTCAACTTTTGTATTTACAAATGGATGGGCTTAAAATGTCTTGTTAAAACAAAAGTTGACCAGATAATAAAAAGAATGTATACAAGAAATATGATTTTAAGATTAAAGCACATAAGACTCTTAATTTATAGCTTACAACTATGGATTAAGAATGTAAATGAACTTACCAGTAGGAGAAACTGCAACTGAACCAAGAATTACAACATCAACTTTTATTTTACTATTTAGATCAATTCTTTCACTGTAACGTTTTACACCCTAAAATTTGAAAGTAAAAATTGTACAGTTAATACAAAAACTTGAGTTAATTTAACAGCCAAAAGCAAATTAAGAAAAAAAATACATTAACAACTAAGCAGTTTAACTAAGCATATTAATACAACATATTTAAAAGTAAATAAATATTAAAATATATAAGATTTGATTAATTGTTAAAACATTTAAAAATTGTAATCCTTAAGAGAAGATTCAGAATTTACACAAGATATTTTGGTTCTGTGTGATTTTTCCAGAAATTGAAGGTTCTGTTTTTAGTTGTATGATTACAAACTCTAAAACACGAAATATGATCAGTGTTCATACTAATTAGTGTTTTTTTTTCTGTACATAATCTGCTGAAGAGTATTATCTGCAAGACATTTTTTCTGAGTAAAAGAAAAAAGTGTTGCATAATCCGCGGCAATTTTTCCGTTGAAAAGTTAAAAACATACTACAGTTGATGAGGGTGTAATGAAAAAATAAAAAGTATAATTAAAAATATCATAAATTGTACACAAAAGGCAAAAGACATATATTATGGAAATGATCTGTTTGGATCCATTTTATCTCAAAGTGCTATAAACTGAGATAACACAAGATCAATAATTACGAGAAGTTAGTAAAACTTTCTGATTTTTATTCGTAGTAACTTTTAAAATGAAGTTAACCATATTTTTTAAAAATAAAATTTGTTTCATTAATAATAAAATGAAAGAAATGGATTATTTTTTAACTGCACATTGGATACATTGCTTCTTTTGTATTGTGCAGGCTTTTTTTTAATTTAATTTTATTTACTTTAACATATTTGTCACCCTTTTTCTTTTGCCTTTTCTATAGCTTTTATTTTAAAATCTTCTATGTAACTAAAAAGTTTTTGCTTCCAATTGATGGTATACAAGTGTGAATATTTTCAGAGCAAAACTCAGGTCAAGACAAAATGTGAATTGATGATAGCAACTGTATTATTGTTACAAATTCTTAATATAATTAGATGAATTAATAATAGGTAATTCAAAATTAATTCTTCAACATAATTAGATGAAGCTGATTATAGATGAAACATCAGCTGAATTTTGGTGCCATCTGTTATTTATTTTATGAAACATATGCAACATTTTTTCAAAACTTTATCATACGCTCTTCTGATGGAAAAAGCTTTTTATCAGATTATTCGCAGCAGTGTATAATATGCAGAACAGAATGTGAAACTTTTTTAACACATAATCAGTGTATTAAATATAGGAAAATATGGTACATACAATTAATTTTATACCTGTTATATTTTAGTTCCATATGACCATAAACATATACTAAAAAGCAACTAACATTCTTTAACATGATGCTCATTACTTAATATACTAGTCAATGAAAACATTTATTTTTACAAATTTTAAGGTATGCAAATTATGAATCTGACATAAAAAAAACAATGTGTTTAGCAGCAGTAAGTAAAATTTGTCTTAATGAAACAAAACTGATATTATGACATTCTATAAATGTTTCGATGAATGAAATATTTCAACATCAGAAGCTTGCAGTGTAGTTGAACTAGCATTCTTCCCTTACATAGCCCTGAGTTGAGCTCTATCAATTAAATAAAAGCAACCAAGTGGAGTCTGTTTGATTTTAAAGCAAGGACTGAGCAGAAGACTCTCAATATTTGGCCTGCCACCTCAACATGTATCATTTCACTTGGAGAACATTGCAACCACAGCTGCCTCAAGTGAACATGACAGATCTTCAATTAAGACAGGATTAGAACAGACTACCTTCTGATAATGAGAACAACGCCGTAACCAACCAGTTCATCTTCAGCAACACCTTCACACACACAGCTACAGGTGCCACAGTGTTATATATCAAACTCTCTGAAATTTGCTCCAAGACCACCAGAAGACTTACAGATAAATTATATGTTATGTAAACAGCAAGGTACCTGCAAGAACTGGGCAATTTAACATATGAACTAGACGAGAAATGAATGGTGCAACATTCTTTTCTTTAATAAGTCCCATTCTTCTGCTCTTCTAAATAATTAGTGTATTTTCATATAGAAGGAACATAACACTAAAAATAATCCTGCATTCAAGCAAATAAGTGTCCGATTTGACTGTGGAGGCATGACAGTTTTTGCTGGCATTCTCATTGACACAGGCCAACTGACATCTGTATTATTTAAATTGGAATTCTAATTGATCTGTGATTCACAGACCCATCCAAGTCTTTTAAGTTGCAGTAACTGGAGATGACTTTATATAAATGGATGACAATTGCATTAACATGAAAGCCACACTGTGCTTACTTCACAGATAGCCTTTTCAATAAAGCATTCATATGTATAGAATTTTTATCATGTTCTCCTAACAAGATTGCATCAGAAAAATATGATAAAATCTCAAAATACTCTCAATAGCATGTTTAAAGCAATTAAATAGCTCAACAATGTTTGGAGTATTCTAAGCAGACAAATTGCTGAATACTTACCAACACCACAAAATTTCTAGGAAATGGGAAGAACTTTACTGAAGAGGTGAAACATTATACTAATAGCCTAAATGACTCCATGGCTCAAAAATTGTTCAATGTTGCTGGACATTCACAGAAATCATACCCCTTATTAAACTACCCTATTACTACTATTAATCATACCCTTGCATAGTGTTCCACAAAAATACTTCTTATCATTCATGTTCCACAAGTGAAAATTATTTTGTCAAATATGTGTAATTTGTTCTCACATATTTGATAGAATATAGTCTTCCACATCAAACAATCATGTATTAATAATCAAAACGATTGTTCCAATTGTTCATTAGCAGTAGGTTACTAATTGATATCTTTGTGTAGATACATCAAACTCATTGTCTTTTGAGGAGAAAATTTTTTAAGAAAATATATAATCAGATGAAAAAAGTAAAATTAAAGTTCAAGATAAAGTTATAAAAAATAATTCTATCACAATAAAGTGTATCATAAAATATATTACCTAATTTAAATAAATATGTTTGCATAATATATAAAGAAAATTAACATTACCTCTGATGTAGAACATGTATGTAAAATTTGCTTATTTGCATTCATTGGTGGTGTTATTCTGTTTAAGAGCCCATTTTTTAGACGAGGTGTTGGAACCAATAAAGTTTTATGATCCTACAATTATATATATCACAAATGAGATATATATCAGCTATACATGTATGAAAAACAAATTACTTGCATATTTCTTTATGAATATAAAAAATAAAATGAATGATAATTTATATTTAGGATGGTATTTTAATATTTTAAAAGTAACCATTTTTATAAGTTATGCATTTGATTATAAATGAATTCCTTTATTTTAGTATTGATGTGAATATTCTAATAGCGAAAGCATTATGAAAGTAAAAGCAAAAAATAATCTAAAAATTTCAATAAAAATAAAAAATCATCAAAAAAATTAGTTGTAAATATAAACATAATTAAAAGAAATAGAATATACATAAATGTGTGTGTAATTATAAATTATGGTGTAAGTATGATATCTCCCTTTAAGTGATTTCTAGCCAAATCTAGCACCCTTTGTTTTGATTGTAGTGTTGCTAATTTGAGTTTGTTTTTATTATAGTGTTGCTAATTTGAGTTTGCTTTTATTATAGTGTTGCCAAATTTAATTTTTGCTACTTTCCAGACTTTTGGGTTGTCAGATTTTGTTTTTCTCGTGTTTTGCAATATTTTTACGACATATATATATGCTTCTTTTCACTGGCAAAAGCATTTTTAATTTCATATTGCATTTTTAGTTTACAATTTGTTTGTCGCTATATAAGTTGTTAATTTTATTTATCGGATGTGAGGCATCGCAATTTAAATCCAGTTTTCTAATACCTATTTTTTATTTCACTTTGGATGTAGCATGGAAGATAAATATTGTCTTTTATATTCACATATATTATTTCACTGTGGATACAGTGCCGGAATTTCAATGTCTTTTTATATTCGTTTTGTATTTTGCGGTGGATATAGCCCCGGAATTTCAATCCTGTCTTTTATGTTCGTTTTATATTTCACTATGGATATTTTGCCAGATTTTAAACTCTGACTTTTATATTAATTTTGGATTTTGCTGTGCCTATAGAGTACCGAACGAAAAATGAAAGTAATAATTTTATTTTAATTATTTTCAGCAGGCACAGAATTCCTAGAATTGTATGTTAAGTATTAAAATTTCCAATAATAAATGAAAGTATAGAATTATTCTATTTTTGAAATTATTCTAGATTTGTCTATTTTTATGTAGTAATGATTTGTAACATTCTATCTTAAATCACTGAAATTCATTATATTCATTTTTAATCAGATGTTATTAAATACAATTAGTTTTGTTACTTTACTTCCTTGAATTTTAATTCTAAAATAATTTTAAATAGAATCTTTAATCAATTCTTATTATGATTACTGTTTTTTTAAATACTGTTAGGTTGAGCAATTTGAAATCGGGGTGGAGGAACAAACCGCTTTATTTACATGGTTGTTATTGTTTTCTTATGTAGTGTTAGGTGTAGTAATTCAAAATCTGGGGAAACCCCGGTTTCTTATGCGGATTGGTACCCATTCTGGGTTACTACTTTTTTGTCGCCACTTGGCAATGAAAAAAGTCGCAATGATTGTTAATAGATTGGGATACACTACTAGTTCCTAAATTATATCATACATTCTAATTATTAAAAAATTAAATTATTTTGAAAATAAGAAAAAAATTCCAAGCAATACAATTTTGCTCACTATAAGTAAAGTCACTCAATTAAGCAAATAGTTAATCAATGAATGTTGTGTGGTGGTAGTAATGTGATAAAGTTAGAATCATAATAGAGGTATTTCTAGATAATAAATGTAAGAAATTGCAAAATTCAGATTAAAACAGATGATGAATTCACGAAAATTTCTTTGAAACATTTATGTACGGTTATAAGTAATGAGGTTTATTCTTATTCACACACTTTAATTATGAAATATATTTACTTTTTCAGAAATGTTACAAAGCAATACACCAATCTCTATAAGTTTTATCAATGCCCACAAAGTTACAATATAAGATAATGTTGCAATGTCTGCATTGCTATAAATTAGTAATTATATCAAACAAATAAATTATGGTTGGTAACTTTAGAGTACTTTTCATTCTGAACACTAAGATATATCACAACAATGAATATTAAAATCTGTACATAAACAAGTAATTTTATTTCAAAGTAAAGTTTTTTTTTGTATAAATTTAAAAGCTGTTATTATCATTAATACATTTTTTAAACTTTCTAACTCAAATTATCATAAAAATAATTTAAGATCATTTGAGTTTTAGTAGTTAATTATTTATCATATATCAAATATTCAGATAATTGATATATGATAATATAACAGAGATATACTATTGTAATGAGGAATCTATCATAACAGTAAATCGCTGTTATTCAAGCAATTATCCAAAAATACTTCTTTTTATGTCTATGACGAACACAAAATATTAGGAAAATATACATGTAAATAATATTTAATATGAAACAAATACAAGGAAATAAAGGAGAAACTTTAACTCCCTTTCATTTAGCTATTTTTATATAAAATCTAAATAAGTATGTTCCTATTTATCTATAAGATAAGAGTTACCTCTAAGGAAAGAAATCGTATATGCTTTTGAGGTGTGTCAGGATTAACTTTAACAGTCTGTGCAGTTTGATATTCTTTAAGTTGTTTTATTTTACTACATGCTGTTTCAGCTCCCTATTAAATAATATCGAATGCATTTTATATAATACACTTTTTAATACAATTATTAAAAATAAATTATTTAAAATACATGCACAATTTGAAAACACAAACTCTGTGATAATTTAAAGATATCAGTGATAAAATGTTTTGAGGAAAATACTAAACATTTTTAAACTAATCCAAATAATGGACGGGAATTCTGCGAATACCTGAAAATTTGGAATTCTATTATAAACTGGTCGTGGAAAACGAGCGATGTTTTTATCTTCCAAATATGACCACACACGTTGTCTAATAGAGCTTTTAGTTATATCGGAATGCAACATTTGACTAAAAAATGCAAATTTTTCTATGTGTGTGTTAATACTGTTTTTTCTGAACTTTTAAGTTTCTGCAATAAACTTCTTGAATAATTACTTTTAATAAAGCAAACAAAAATATTAAAACGAATTAACTCGATATTTTTTGTGAAAAATTATAGCAGTTCTTTAAGGAAATTCAAAGTCATTTTTATCATTTTGTAGATGCGGCTTTATTCTGAAATAAATACAAATAATATCCTTTATTATTGAATTTAACAAGGTGAATACGTCATAGAGGAATACGCCATGGAATACGTGATCGTGTTTTGCTTACGTTGTTTTACAATTGGATGCCAATTAGAGCAATTAAACCTGGCCAACCGTTTATTAATTTTGAAAAACAGTCATTTATGCTGTTAACAGCCCAGTTGGCAGTTTCCTAATCTCTTCATTTACTAAAATCATAGAGCTAGGAGTAGCTCTATGACTAATTAAACTGAATTTTTGATATTTTTTAATTAGAACTGATTTTAGTCACTGAAATTCAATTTCGAAACCTGTGTCTATTGAAGTCGTTAAATATAGTAAATAACTGCATTCAGGTGAAAAATTAAAACCATACTGGTGTAATTCGAATTACAGCAGTCTGGTTTCATTTTGGAATTCAGATTTTATTTTTTATTCCTATTATTTTCACATGAAAATCTATACTTTTAATTATTTTTCTAACTTTTAGCAATATTAAAATATTTAAAATTTCTTACAACCTGCTTCATTTGATAGCCATATCAGGTGATTTTACAATCAAGATCGTGGTGACGCTGACTATTAAGATTATTTTTTTCAATGATAGAGAAAAAGTATTCTCTAGACAAAACTGTACAGAGAGTGATCATATTTCCATTCAGCTGATGCGATACGATTAGAAATATATAATTCACATTGTCAAAAAGGAAAACAATTCCCCTACAACACAATTTCGTCCAGTCGACGTCGATATGACATCATCAGCGGGATGTACCAACACCCCCTAAAGACAAGGCCAACGCACCGCTATGATAAGTCATCCACTTGAGGCCGCTTGTTTCTTCTCCTTTAAGGCGATCTAAATAACTCACTTTTTACTATGTATTTCGACAAATGTTCAATTAATTGAATCACGCCACAGGGAATTATATAACTATCTGATAAATCTGTGCTTGATAATTGTTTGGAAAATTTTAACATTTGCATTAAATGATCTAACCTAAATTATTGTAATAAATAAAATGAAAATTGAACAGAATTTTTTCAAAGATCATTCCTTTATTTAAATGATTTAATTTTAAAAGAAATGTTTCAGTTTATTATAATAATACACTTATAAAAATTTTAGAATTGAACAAAACGAAATACTTAATTTGCCAAAATAATTTTTAGAAAATAAGAAATATAAACAAAATATTACTTTAACAATTGAATTTGTAATTCTTAGGTAAAAAAGGTTTTTAATAATTATATTAAAATGTTATGCATTTTGTTTCATTTGTTTTTTCTAAATTTCCAGTTTTATAATTTTTTTTAATTTATCGACCATTATTTGTAGTTTGATATGATTTTTAAATAATTTGAAGAAAAAATTTATGAAATTATTAGAATCATGTTTGTGAAATATATTCCTGCTACATTTTTCTCCTTATTCAAAAAATAAATTTATTATGATATCACATAACACAATAATTGTACATTTTAAAGTTTTTCACAATAATCATTTAATTAACTATAATTAGAATGATTTAATCAGAGCTGTTGAGGTGACAGAGCTGTAGAGTGCATTTACTGAATTAAAATATAAATATTTTTAACAATGTTATTATAAAGTTACTTAATGTTTACTTAATTAGTGAAGAAAATTTTTGATATTTTCCTGATTAATTTACGATGCTTTTTACTAATGAGATTTACATCCCATCAGTTTTATGTATTAATCAGATTGATAAGAATTACATTAAATAATCTTGTGAAAATTGTCTTCTGGATTTTTTACTATTATTTTGTCAGAGGTTATTGATCTGAAAATGTTAATCATTATTATTAATTGTTTTAAATGTACTTTATTTTCAGATGCTGTGTGGCGAACTCCACAGTATTCAAAGACAACCGATGATGAAATGGAAATTGCGATAGTGAACTGGTTACGTCATGCAAAAGCAAGATTTATCAATGAAAAAATCGTACATTTCAGTTAATTAATATTTCTGTGTAATGTAAATAAATCGAATAAAAATTGTGTGCATTAAAAATAAATTCTATTAGTTTGTCTTTTAGTTTGTTATATTTTTCTTGAATTAATTAAGATTTACACTCTCTTGCTGGAATGTTTTCTTAAACAAATTTTAACTTTTACAAAGAAAAATAATTCAGCTTTTAAACAATGAAATAAGTAATTTTCAGAATTTTTTGTCATAATAATTTGGAATACTCAATTGAGTGGAAAATTTTAGTTAAATAAAAGTTTCTCTTTTATCTTTTACACAAAAAGACATTGTTGAAATTATATCTAATTAGTTAAAATATTAGGCTGAGAAATAAATAATTCTTATAAATTTCTCTTACTACAAAATTAATTAAAAAATAAACTGTGAACAATAATTTGCCTGATATTATAATAAAAAAAATTTACTCTACAAATGAAAATATCTTTGACTATTTTATTGTTACGCTGTAGTTATAATAGTAATTCATATATTTATGCATTCACTGGAAACTTCTTAGAAGTAATTTTAACTTTTTCAAAGAAAAAAGAATCGTTTTATTTTAAACAATATGAAACTAAATTTTCAAAAGGTTAACTATAAAATAATGAGCATAAAAATAATGCTAATTTATCAACTGTGAGAATTTTATTACATTAATCAAACTTGAACAGTAAATCTGTCAAAAGTCTAGGATATTTGACTGAAAATTAAGAAAAATGTGATGCTAAAGCAATTTCATAAGTAACAAGCTAATTAAAAATAATTTTCTCTTTGTCTAGTGGACAAAAATATATGAGCCACTAAAATAGATGAGGGATTATTTCAAAATCATCGCACATCTAGAATATATTCATAAAACTACCTAGTATAGAGCAGTGCGTATGAATACATCCAAATTTTGCCCATGAACCATCTACTGGCAATGTTTCGTAGACGTATAGTGGACTTAAAATGGGTGGATATTTGAGGTGCCATGGATCCAAACTGGACCAAAAAGAGACGTCTACTGGATTAGAGTACATCCCGCTGATGATGTCATATCGACGTCTACTGGACGAAATTGTGTTGTATGGGTCTGGACATAAAAACAATAATTTTTCTGTTAGGCTCTATTGCAGTCTTTCCCTTATGGGCTTTTGAGACCTAGAGGGGGGCGTTAAGGGGTAAAGAAAAAAATGGGGGACGTGGGTTAGGGGGCGATGGTAGATTTGTAATTTAATTTACTTTATATTTTAAATTTCACTAGAATTAAAACTTAAGCTACTACACAATAACGAAGACTTAGTTTATATTTCTACCCTGTATGATGGTATAAAAATTAAAAATACTTTTAACATAGATTTCGTAGGATAGCCCGCACGTCGTATGTGCGTCCGCTGTAAAATGACGAAAAGCATACAGCTGTGTAAATGGATGAATCGCCAAATGTGGCAAGCATTCCGGGGGGAAAAGACTAACTGTGGGAGCCGTTGCACTTATGATGTTGTGCTCCGTAGACGTACTGTCCGTTTTCGTTTGGAGAAACCTTCAGCAGCCCTTTTACGCAAGTGTGAGGTCTGCTTCGAGTTCATCAAAATAGGGTTGAGACAAAAGAGAAATGTTTACTGCGTGCTTCCGTGCTTCTGAAAAACCGTTCTGAGGAAAAAGTCCATCTCTGCATCTCTCCCTTTTCAGATTAGAATCGTGGACAGGTGGCGGTTTTGCATTACGAAAACGGACTGTACGTGGTAGCAATCGGCTGGTTCATCGATTCTTGTCCTAACTTGCTCACTCTATTGAGTGTCGAAAGAAATAAACGAGTTTGTGCGTGTTTGTTTTATTCTAGTCGGTGCTTGCTGCATTCAAATCCTATATAAAAGCTCGTAATTTTTTTTATATTTTCATTAGTGGTTTCGCGCGCTATCTTTAAACGAGTATTTAAGTTCAACACTTCATTTACATATTTTTGGAAAAAAAAGTCATGTCGCAAGCAAAAAAGAAGAAACGGCAATACAGTGCAGAATATATTAAATATGGATTCATAGAAAATTCGACAAACTTATCTTTGCCTTTGTACCTTCTTTGTTCAAAAACATTTTCAAACGAAGAGATGAAGCCTTCAAGACTTCAAGGTTATTTAAATATGTTCCGTATTTGTTATGTATATCCTTGGCTACGGAGCACCCTCCTTGGCGCATTCTGTAATCACGCCATTTACGGCAACCTTTTTTCTTGTAAGTCTTTATGTTGTACTCTTACGCAAAACCGCTCTGTAAAAACACGCAGCAAAATAAACGCTTATTTACAATTCTTTTGTATTTAATTAACGCAACCTCCGCACATTTTGGTCCTTAGCGACCCGGAGGTGAACCAGATCCTATGGAATGAACAATTTTAATTGAATTTAAAATAATAAATTCAGATCGCTAAGATGACAGACGTCACACCGCTAAATCGAAAGCGCGGCGGCATCAAAAGCCAACTGAGAAAATTAAATAATGTACTCACAGAAGGACAAGATAATATGGACATTCCTGAGCTTCAGGCTCAATTGGATATTTTACTTTCGATACAACTGAGATTCGAAGCGCTAAAAGATGAGTACTATAAAATTCCCAAAGAAGAAGAATTCCTAAAGATCGAGGACTCTCTTACCGAAGTAGACGATGAGATTCAAAAATTAGAGGTAAGCCTCAAAACCTCTATTAATAAATTAAAAATTATAAATATTGACTCTGTTCAAAATAAAGATATTGAATGTATCAGTGATCAACCTAAAAAAGCTTTTATAAAACTTCCGAAAATCCCACTTCCGTTTTTCAGCGGAAAATATGAGGATTGGAACTTATTCAAAACTCAGTTTAATAGCTTAACTAGTGAAAACTCTGAACTTACTGAAAATGAAAAATTACATTATTTACGTGGATCACTTAAGGGAGAAGCTAAAATCATAGAAACTGTAGACGATAACTTTTCATCTCTCTTTAAAGCTTTAGAACAACGATATGAAAACAAAAGAATAGTTGTTAATTGTCATATCAAAAATATTTTAAATCTATATCCCTTGAAACAAGAATCAGGCAAAGATTTACGCACTATTCTAGATACTATTTTGAAAAATCTTAGATCATTAAAAATTTTAGGTTTCGCAAGAGATAAATTATCTGATGCTTTGTTATTAAACATTGTACTTGATAAATTAGATAGAGAATCTCGAAAACAATTTGAATTAACATTGAAAGATAACAATGTACCTGAATTCGATAATTTCCTGGAATTCTTAGAAAGGAGATGTCAAATTTTAAATAATATTCAAACAAACATTACATCTAAATTTAATGCCGAGAAATCGAAATCTTTTTTTGTTAACTCTGACAAATCTCCTAAATTGTGTATTGCTTGTAAAACACAAACACACGCTCTGTATCACTGTAACATATTTACAGAAATGAAATTATCAGAAAGATTAGATTTAATTTAAAAAAATAAGCTTTGTAAAAATTGCTTAAGTGGATATCATTCATTAGCAAAATGCAAATCTAAAAGTTCTTGTTTCGTTTGTAAAAAGAAATTAGATCATCACACACTCCTTCATAAATATTCCACACCGCTTATGACAAATAGTCACCAAGAGAATGAACCTGTACAATTGACGCCAACGCAATATCAAGAGCGAAGTCAGCAAATTAACAGTTCAGAATTCATCGATAAGCAAATGCCCGAAAACCCTCGACTTTCGTTTTTCTGTAACGGAAAGAAGAGCATTCTAATAAACACTGCAATAATACATGTCAGAGACGCTTGGGGGGAATTCAAACCCTTAAGAGGTGTCCTTGACTCTGCCAGTGAGTCATGTTTCCTTTCCTCCACCGCCGCAGACTTATTGGGTCTGAAGAAAGAAAAAATAAATATTCCAATTGCCGGTTTGAATGATACAACTGTAAACGTAAAGAAAAAGGTTTCAACTTTTTTGTCGAATGAAAATAAAGACTCGCTATGGGAAGTAGATTTATTAATTGTTCCTAAGATTACTAGTTTCACGCCTTCTAAAAGATTAAATATTTCAAACTTAAAAATTCCAAGCGAAGTTAAACTAGCTGATCCATCATTTTATATTCCTCAAAAAATAGATATTCTTTTGGGTGCAGAATTGTTCTTTTCATTATTGAATGAAGATAAAATAATGATAGATGACAATTTATTTTTACAATCAAGTTGTTTTGGTTATCTTGTTTCAGGTGTTATTTCAGACAATCCTACTTATAATACTCCAAAACAATGTTTTTTAACTAAAAACTTAGATATTCTTAATAAAACTCTCAAACGTTTTTGGGAAATTGAAGAAGAAGACACTAATGAAACTTGTAACGATGATTTAACGTATTGTAACGACCATTTCGCAAAAACCCACTATAGAAAACCGAATGGTAGATTCGTTGTGGAAATGCCATTCAAACCCGATTCTTGCGAAGCTATGTTAGGACATTCTAAAGCAATCGCATCAAAAAGATTGGACCAGTTATGGGTACGTTTAGAACGCGATCTCACTATGAGAACTCTTTATTCAGATTTTCTCAGTAAGTATGAATTATTACAAGATATGGAAGAATTGAAAGAAGAATCAAACACTAAAGACGGGTACTACTTACCGCATCATGGTGTGTTACGTCCATCAAATAAGACTACTAAACTTCGTGTAGTTTTCAACGCGAGTACTAAAACGTCTAGTGGAAATTCTTTAAACGATCTATTAAGCAAGGGAGGAGTGCTACAGGAAGATCTCTTCTCAATTCTAATAAGATTTAGAAAACACGCTTATGCATTTACTGCAGATATAAAACAAATGTTCCGAATGATTGAGGTTAATCCTTCGCAAACTAAACTTCAAAAAATTCTATGGAAGGATAGTAAAACCGCATCCACTAAAGTTTTTAAGTTACGAACGGTTACATATGGAACCGCATCCGCTCCATACTTAGCAACAAAGGTTTTGCAACAACTTGCTCTAGCTGAGGAAGGTGACTTTCCTTTAGTTTCAAAGATCGTACTTCAAGATTTTTATATGGACGATTGTCTCTCCGGTGCTTCAGAACTTTCCGAGTTTGAAAAACTCAAATCAGAATTAACTCAGCTGCTCAAACGAGGAAATATGTCTTTGCACAAATGGTGTTCCAACAGGGCTTCATCAACTGAACATTCACACTTGATCGAATTCACACTTGATCGAAATTCTGAGGAAATAATGGTCAAAACTCTAGGGATGCTTTGGAACAGTTTAAATGATTCCTTTACGTTTAAGGTTAGCACCAGCATAGATTGCAATTATACTAAACGGGATGTGCTTTCACAAATTGCTCGCATATATGATCCCCTTGGACTCCTAGGACCGATTATTGCCAAAGCAAAAATATTCATGCAGCAATTGTGGTTGCTCAAACTGGACTGGAACGAAATTCTACCACCAGATGTGTCCAAGCAATGGGAAAACTTCTTAAAAACTCTGCCAGATTTAGAATCCATTTATGTTCTCAGATATTTTTTGCAAGTTAGCACAAAGCTCGTAATGTTACATGGATTTGCAGACGCGTCTTCAAAAGCATATGGTGCTGTGATTTACATAAAAACTGTATCCAATACAAATGAAACAACTAGCCAGCTTTTGTGCAGTAAATACCGGGTGGCCCCAACAAAATCTGTGACTATCCCAAGACTGGAACTTTGCTCCTGCCTGCTTCTTTCAAAATTCACCCAGAAAGTCATTGCTGCAATAAGACTGCAAATAGACTCTGTCACACTATATTCGGACTCAACTATAGCCCTCGCATGGATAAACTCTCCTTCACACTTACTCAAGACATTTGTTAGCAACCGGATGTCTCAAATTCAGCAAATCTCAAAAAACTTTCAATGGCAGCACATTCCATCAGAGCATAATCCTGCTGACTTACTTTCCAGAGGACTCGATGTTAAAGCTCTTGCAGCCAGCAAATTGTGGTTTAAAGGACCAGACATTTCAAAATTAAATTTACCTGCCTTTCAGACTGTACAGATTTCTAGTGTGTCAAACGACAAACTTTTCATGGATGAACTCAAGCCTACTTCCAAAATAACATTAACTTCAATTAATGACTCTAAATTTTTAAATGATTTACTCAATATCACTAATAATTTTCATAAACTAATCAGAATTCTAGCATTTATTTTAAGGTTCTTCCGAAATTGTAAATTTTCTGAAAGGAAAAGGGGATTCATTGAACAAGAGGATTACAAAAACGCAGAAAATGTACTTTTAAAAATGGTTCAGGTAAGGTATTTTTCTCCGGAAATATCTGCTTTAGAAAAAGGATTGCCCATCCCATCAAGTAAGTTAAAATTTCTTAATCCATTCATAGATCCATCCGATGGATTGATTAGAGTAGGTGGCAGACTTGCGCATTCTAATTTAAAATTTAATCAAAAACATCCTATAATTCTACCGGCTGGAAATAAATTAGTTAAACTCATTTTTCAATATTATCACAAACGAGATTTTCATGTTGGCCCTCTAGCACTTCTAAATACTGTTCGTTTAAAGTATTGGCCCATTGGTGGCAGAAATGCAGCACGCAAAGTAGTTCACGAATGTGTGGAATGCTTCAGAAACAAGCCAGTTGTCGCAAATCAGATTATGGGAGACCTTCCTACTGAAAGAGTTACCCCTAGTTCAGCATTTTTAAACATAGGCATCGACTTATGTGGGCCCTTTGAAGTAAAATATAAGGGACAGAGGAAGGGTACTCTACAAAAATTATATGTCGCTTTATTTATATGTATGGCAATTAAGGCTGTACACATAGAATTTGTTTCCGACTTAACTTCTGAAGCTTTAATCGCTACTTTGAAAAGGTTTTTTGCACGTCGTGGAAAAAGCTCCGTTATCTTCAGTGATAATGCGACTAATTTTACAGGCGCTTCCGCAGAGATTAAACGCTTATACAAATTAATGCTAGGAAAAGAAGTTTCGAATATACTTTCCTCCGAAGGTATCAGCTGGAAATTTTTGCCCCCAAGGGCTCCCTACTTTGGCGGTCTTTGGGAGGCGGGAGTAAAATCTTTTAAATATCATTTTAAAAGAGTGGTAGGCTCCGCAAGACTAACGCTAGAAGAATTTCTTACAGTAATCACTCAAATTGAGGGGATCCTTAATTCACGACCTCTAGTTCCTTTACCCACCGATACTGACGAATTCTCAGTTTTAACTCCCGGACACTTTCTAATCGGAAAACCTATAAATTCTATCCCAGAACCCAACTATCATTGATAACGGATACAATCTACTTACTAGATGGCAAAGGACTTAAAAATTAGTTCAAACTATTTGGAAACACTGGCAAAACAGTTATTTGAGTCATTTACAACAGCGCTCGAAGTGGCTGCTTAAAAAACAAAATTTAAGTCCTGGTATGTTAGTGTTAATAAAGGACATTCAGCTCCCAACTTACCAGTGGCCTTTAGGTCGAATCACCAAAGTAATTTCAGGGCCAGACGGCAATGTCAGAGTAGCAGATATACGCACGGCGAAGTCAAATATTAGAAGACCTATATCTAAAATTTGCATTTTGCCTATTGTGGATAATTTTCAGTCAAATTGAAATGCCTAATCCTATTTGTTAAATTTATATGTTAATTGTATTCATTATTACTGTTATAATTATTATGTTACTTTTGTGTTTATATGTGAATTAGTGATGTAACTTTATATTTTCTTGAAACATATGCATATTTCAACGTCGGGCGGGATGTTCCGTATTTGTTATGTATATCCTTGGCTACGGAGCACCCTCCTTGGCGCATTCTGTAATCACGCCATTTACGGCAACTTTTTTTCTTGTAAGTCTTTATGTTGTACTCTTACGCAAAACCGCTCTGTAAAAACACGCAGCAAAATAAACGCTTATTTACAATTCTTTTGTATTTAATTAACGCAACCTCCGCACAAAATATAATAAATCCAGATAAGAAGGACAAAAATGTAGCCTATTTTCAAGATCTGGAAAAGAAGCATAATGCTCAGCCAAGTGTATTGAAACTTTTTTCGATGGCTGTTAAGCAAGACGATGACGGACTTCGAGCTTTATACAATATCTTTCTGTAAATTGCTCAAACAGGTAAACCACACACCATCGTAGAAATGTTAATTTTGCCCGGATAAAAGAAGTTATAACTACTGTGCTTCATAAACCAGCGGAAGATATAATTTAAAAAATTACTTTGAGAAAAATTCTGTGCAAAGACGAATTGATGAAATGGCTGAAAACATTGAAGAGTTATTGTGCAATCATCTGAAGACTAGTCAATTTTCAATCCATTTGGATGAGTCCACTTTACCAACCTATGAGGCATTGTTGTTGTCTTACGTACGGTTCATTAAAGATGAAAAAATATGTCAAGAACTTTTATTTGCTAGAAATTTAGAGACAGACACAAAAGGAGTAACCATATTTAAAACACTGGAAAAGTTTTGTGATGAAAAAGGAATTCCCTTGAAGAATATTATTTCAGCTGCTACAGATGGTGCTCCAGCTTTGACAGGGTGTCAAAAAGGCTTCATGTCGTACTTAAAAAACGAAATTCCTGATGTGATTGCAGTCCATTACGTTATATATTGAAAGCATTTAGTTGCTAGAAATTTAAGTGAACGACTGTTTCAATCATTGCAACATGTCATCCGAGCAGTCAATAAAATCCGAAACAACGCTTTAAATGACAGATTATTTAATCAGCTTTGTGTTGTTAATGATGAAGATTTCAACAGAATGATTTTTCACACAGAAGTGCGTTGGCTATCAGAAGGAAATTGTCTGACGCGTTTTTGCAATCTGTTTGACTCTGTCATAGATGGAGATCTTGGAAAACAAAGAAACAGCATTGCGCGAAAACCTCATCACATCAAAGAATGATATCGCATACCTGACAGACCTTTATACATTGTTTAATGATATGAATCTCCAGCTTCAAGGCGATGACTAGAACTTAATAAAAACAAAAAATATCATCGTTGCTTTCGATGCCAAGCTGCTCTTACACAAGAAGAATATCGGAAGACGTGAGTTCAATAATTTTCCCAATTTATCAGTATCCTGTAAGAACGACAACTTGCTCGTCTACTGCCAACATTTGGAAAATCTTCAGTTATTTCATTGAAAGATTCCAGAACATTTTGAAATTGGAAATATCAGACTGGGTGTTAGCCTTTTTCAAATGTTAACATAGCAATATCACCCCAGCTGGAAGAATTTATAGAACTGACAACGAACGAGGAAATGAAAATCAAATTTAAAAATGGCTACCAACAATTTTGGCTACAAAAGTCAATTCCGCATTTGTACCCTGGATTGTGGTCGATCGTTCAACAATTTTTGATATCATTCCATCGTCATATTTGTGCGAACATGGATTTAGCGCTGTGACAACGCTGCTTACTAAAAAGAGAAATTAATTAAAAGTTGCCAAACGCGGCGACTTACGACTGTTTTTCAGTAAAATCAAACCTGATATCAAAGCAAACTTTTTAAAAGACATCAAATTCATTCATCCTATTAGATTAGTTTAAAATTTAAAATAGATTACCTATCTATATTGTTTCTTTTAATTTGACTAAAATATATTATTAATATTATAAAGTTGCGTTTTAATTGCTCTCACTGGTAAAAATATCTGGTTTAGAAGTAAGTTTAAACACCAGAACTAACTAATATAGTACATTTTAACTAAATTAATTAAAGTAATGAAATTGTGGTTTTTATGTTTTAGGAGTGCATAAAAAATGGGGGGGGGCGATGAAAAATATTTGATTTTTAAAGGGGGTGGTAGAAGAAATAAG
Organism: Latrodectus hesperus; assembly: GCA_037975125.1. Taxonomy (NCBI): domain Eukaryota; kingdom Metazoa; phylum Arthropoda; class Arachnida; order Araneae; family Theridiidae; genus Latrodectus; species Latrodectus hesperus. Next base: position 55,880,921 of record CM075850.1, on the reverse strand, counting down.
TTTGAGAAACACTGCTCTACTGGCTCCATTTGGATCCTTGAATATGATTTGTATTTATGAAGTATGAATGGTGGTCATAAAAACAATAAAATGCTTATATTTTTATAGCTCTGATATTTTACAGGCAATTACAATTGTAATTACAATTAATGATCCAAAAAATGCTAATTCACTTCTAAAATAATTAGAAAAATTTGGGATGAGCAATATAAGTGAAAAAGTAATAAAAAAGGACAATAAATGCGAATCATAAATGTAATTTAAAATTCAGTGTCTGAAAATTAAATCCATTGACTATGATGATATAATAGATTTTTTTAGTAACACATTTTGGTGTTTTATTTTCATGAGTTTGGTTTTAGATTCATATCTCAAAGAAAAAACATGATTAAAGATCAATATTGCAATTGTTCTAATTATGTATTCATAGTTATCGATATATTTCAACGATATCCTCTCAAATTATCAGTAAAGGCCTACCTTGCAATTCTAGGAATAGGATTTAGGGTTATAGGAATAAGAATTAAAGCAAAAAATATCATAAACAAAAGATATAATTTTATTAAAATGAGATCGATTTTATTCATTTTTTAATTGGTGTACTATGTGAATTTTTACAATTAACTATCATGTACAATAAGAAAGGTGAGCATTGGCATTGTTATCGAATATCAAAATCGCATTTGTAAACTAGGTTCATGACTGTGTCGATTATATGTACTTTTATCACTTGATGCTCACATAGTGTACTTGGTTTTGCAATAAATATGTAAAAAAATATGTTTATTTACTAACATGTGAAAAGTGTTTTTAATTATTAAATTATCTTATAATGTGTTTCATTGAGATTATTTTCGTTGTTTCGGAGTGAAGCATAAATATCAAATCTGAAAACGCCCGTGCAACGCTAAGTTGTATAACTGGAGGTGCTAAAACTATTGTTGAAATCTTAATCAATTACGGAGAGTTAATATGATTCTCTCGCCAGAAATCTAAAATATAATGGTTTATATTGAGTTTTCGTTCATTGTGAAAATTATTTAAAATGAATTCAATATCAATCTCGGTAGAAATAGAGGATTTTTTTACAATTAATTTCTTACTTTTCAAAGAAATCTCTGAATCGTCTTCAATAGTGGATTGTGTTTCATCACTTTCTGTAGTAGATTGTACTTCCTCGTTTATGATTGAATTGAATTTTTCCAAAGATTGTAATTTCCTTTAAATATTTTTAACATGTATTCTTTAACGTGAAAGTGAGATTCGGTACCACGGGTCTAAGTAAACTGTTCCTACTGAACTATCACTTTCTATTAACAATGATTCTTTGTTAGATAATTCATAATGTAAAATATATGCTAGAATTTTTTTTTAATTTCTCAACTTTATTTTACAATGGGCTCAAGTTTAGTAAAAATCGCTTAATGTTAATTCTTCACTTCCTAGTTTTAAAGCTGTTTCTGTTAGGGATTTTTGGGGTATCAAAATTTAAATTTCCCTCATATACAGTGAGCGAAATAATAATGTAAAAAAATGATTATCTCCTAAAGAGGAGTTAAAATCTTTTGCATTCCAATAAAGTTTTTAACAAATGTAAAAATCTTATAGGAATTCAATGGACGCAATCAAGTTTGGGGCGCAAAACAAAAGAATAGGGAATCATTTGAGAGTTTAATAGTCTTTATAATTTACTCTTTACTTAACTATTTACTTCTAGTTGACCATTGCACTTACTCTTCATGAATTAATTCTGACTGTTACTAGCCTTCTTTTTTAACATCTCCTGACCAATTAGACAGAGACACGTAGTATTTTACGAGTACATCACAATCCCTTTCTTTCTTAGCTTGGCGCCGCACAGTTTACTTCCTGATGAGCAACTGCTTTGTCTATTTAAACAGTCTGCAAGCATATGTAATTGATCGCATAATGAGATGCGAAAAATATAATTGGTTTTTCTTAAAATATCAATCTATACTTCTAGTTCATTCAACTAAATTAAGTCAACCTTTCACAAGTAGTTTCAAATGAAACTAAAACAGAAAAGTATGAGCATCAAAATAAGAAATCAAGAAACAATGTACATGTTAATAATAATTGTATAGTTGAAATTAAATTAGGAAATATTGGTAAATTGATTACAGTAACAAAATGATAGCAGATATATCGAACTGAAATAAGTCGATATTATTTTTCGATTCAATTCCACAGTTTCCGTTCTGACCAAAATAACGGTTTCTCTGGTTTTCGGTTCACTTCCGGTTCGAAATTTTGATACTTAACAATTTCCAAGGATTTAAAAACTTGGTATTCCACGATACTAGTTTTTATTTCCACACAAATACTATATTGCACTAAGATTTAAAGAACTATTTGGGTTTAAATTGAAATAAACTCTCACCTATATAGTGGGTTCTGAAGTGGTACATAGTGGGTATAGATATTATTTAACAATATGGATGTAAAATGAAATCTTTAATCCAATGAATTGCTTTGCAGAAAGATAATATCAGTGATAATTTGCAGTAATACAAATAACGTACCACAATCAAAGACATGTATTCCTTTCTAAAAAAGAAGACGCCATTTGCATCCATAATTCTATTTTCTAAGATGTTAAATTATTCACAATAAAAAAGCTCATCTACCGTTTTAAAGGCTACTCTGGTTATGTAAGGGATTTAGCAATGTTTTATTATTTTTTCATCTTGCTGGTTAATCTTTTATTCAAATGTATTAGCCTGGATTTCGTCAATCTTTTCCTCGTCTAAAACCGACGGAATAAGTGATGTCAGTCCAATGTCAAATTCAATGGTAGCATTTTTACTCTTGTAATTAATTAGTAGAAATACCGAAGTAATAGTTTTATCTATATACGCGAATGTCAGACTGTTTTCGGTAAGATGCATTTTAATCATTCATCTTGTCTACTTTTATTATAATATCTTCATTTAAAATTACTATCATTTCTGATAATTGCTTGCATCGTATTCATTTCGGTATTCTTTCGTATCATCAAAATAACCTTTGTTTAAAATTTTTTTGTATTTCAATTACTGAGTCTTTTCTTTATTTGGTAATAAAAGAAGGCAATATTCATACATAATAAATTATTTTTAATCCTTTCCAAAGAATTTATAGCTATAGACACACAAATGCATTTATATGTAGAGTAAGATATGATACATTTTCTTCTTCTCTGTGAACTATCTATAGATTTGTTTAGGATGAAGCAAGGCCGGTCCTAGATATTTTGACGCTCCGGTCAAAACCTTAATTTTGCGCCCCCCCTCCATTTTTTTCAAGTAAATCTCATGCGACCATATCAGAAAGTCAAGAAAACATTGAAAAAGAAAACGTTTTATTAAAAACTCAAGCATTAGATAACAAGATAAGCAATTTAGCACTTAAGGCAAAATAACAAAAATTAAAATGTAGTAATGCTAACTAAACTAATATCCCATATTATAAATAAATTTTAATTAACCAAAGTAATTAAAATGCCCTTTTTCTAACTTTTCTTTCTACAAACTCACTAACCAGTGATTTCAAGTTTTATTTGCACTAATTTGGTGTTCTATAGCTATCATTGCCAATTCATTGAGACGATTTTGTGTCTGCATCGTTCTGAGATAATTTTTTATTATTTTTTGTTTTCAAAAGCTTCTTTCCTCTTAAGCTACAGTGACTGGCAATGTAAGTAGGATTCTTAATGCTATGCTGAGGTTTGGTGCGAATTTAAGTGTAGCGATAAACTTGAGAACTTCAGCAGGGGTTTCCTTTTTTTGTTAATAATGACGAAACCCTGCTTATTTCATTGGCTTGTTCCAGGGCATTAAGATCGCTTGAATTTCCATCAGTTAAAACTACTTCCAAATCTTTGCAATGAACAAGTAGCTTATTTCTGGTCATGTTTTTTAGACCAAAAAATATTATACAAAAAGCTGATATAATTACTGTGAGTATTTAGCAAATTATATCTGGTTTCCAAGGCATTTATTGCTTAATCTATAGCGTGAAAAAAAATATATTTTATATTTTTGTTTGAGGTCTTGAACGGGTTTATCCGGGCCCTCATACAAAAACGTTCTTGTTTTGCTTCTGACGCGATGACGTGGTGTGGTGGTTTCTAAATAAGCTTCCGCGTCAATCTCTGAAGCAAGCTCGGTTGCTTCTAAAATGATGCTTTCAAAATTTTCATCTGATCTCAGGTTTTCAAAGAAGAGTTTGCAGTTGCTAAGCATATCAATAGCTTGTGACATATCAAAATTTACAGTTTGCAAAAGTTTGCTGATGTGGTTAATATGACTCAAAATTTTGTACCAGATCACAACAGAGCATATAAATTTGAACTGCTTCAAATTATTTATTAATCCGCTAGCATCGTCTCTGATCATATTATAGATTGCTGAATCTTCATATATGCTGTATAAAGTATCGTGAATTGGATCAATTTGAAACCGTAGAGCTTTCAATGAGTTGTCTCGATTTTCCCATCACGTAATACTCAATGATTTCAGTAATATCAATATATTTCAGTAATATTGCCCAACGAAAAGAAGAGGAAGAAAAAATGTATATAACTTTTGAACAATATTGAAGAAGTTGGCTGCCTCAAACGAGGATTTTGCCATATCGTTTACAACCAAATTTAGCAAATGGCTGATGCATAGAACATAAAATGCTATGGAGTTTATATTTCTGATTCTTGTTTGTACTCCCAATTTTTCTCCTCTCATATTGGAACCGTTGTCATACCCTTGACCGCTCATGTTTTCTACTTTAAGCCATTTTTCTCTAGCTCTTCTAGTAAAACCTCCAACAATTCCTTAGCTGTTGATCTCTCAATGGGTAGAAAACTCAAAAAATGTTCGTTGATATTAACTTGAACTCCAGACTCTGATTCCTGTATGGAGACAAATCTTACCACAAATGTCATCTGTTCTACTTTACTTGCATCGGGAGCACAGTCAAGAATCACAGAATAATACTTAGCCTTTTGAACTTGCTCATTGATGTGGTGCTGTATGTTGTCATGCAATAATTTAATTATTACATTTAGTATAGTTTTCCCTAGGTATGTAGGTTTGATTTCTTCTTTATTGAGGACTCTGTGAACGTGTTCTTCCATTTTTGGATCAAACTCAGCCACACACACAATAACTGAATTAACTTAAAAAGTTTACATTATTGGGTTCATACAGTTTATCGCTTGTTCCTCGAAAAGCTAGAGAGTTCTCGCCTAGCATTTTAATGACTGATGTAGTGCCCTCTGTCTGCAGCGCTACCCATGGCGTCGTCAACGGAGAGGCCAGTCCCTCTCCAACAACCGGAGGAATGGGACATGTATTCATATGACTCTCATGTTTACCCTATTTCCTTCAACTTTAACTATTTTAGATGTAATAATGTTTTATTTGTAGTATCTGTATCTGTGTTGTGCTCAAATTGTACCTTAAATTGCAATGAATTATTTTGAGCTATTTAAGGAACTTATTTTTTTGTTCCTATTAAACCAGCCACATGCACACGCTACACTGAAATAACGCGTAAAAGAACTTCAGACCAGTGAATTATCTCAGAATCAATGAGTCTCTGAGAAACTGCATCTATTGTTTCACCTATTTTCAATCTTTGCTTCAATTGACGCCATGATTTCAAATAATCTATATGAGTTTTAGCATTTTCATGATGTGCTAAAGAGTCCCCTAAATGCTTCCAGTCCTTAAATCCCCGATTGCCAAGAGCGCTCAAGCTAAATGGTGCAGCAAAAAGTCGACATGGAAAACAGTACAAAGCGTTTTGAAATACGGAATATACCATCCATTCTCTTAAAACCTCTTCTCCATTTCTAAGCCTTTTCTTGTAATGTTTTAGTGCGAATCTTCTATGCTGATCATCAAAAGGAAAATTGAAACTATACAAAGGTGCAGCTGGAATACGCTTAACCAAAAAAACTCTATCTGCTGCATGCATTATTTCGGTCCATAATCCTGGGTCAGAAGAGATACTTTTTGGACAGTAGTCTTTTCTAAATGTTTCTCTGAGGTCTGCACAACTTGCGAATTTTGGTTTTTGGAACTGCACGCCGTGCAGTTCACGAAACTGCATCACTATTCACCAAACTCGTTTGAGATGACTCACAGTAATGCTGACGGTTGAGTCCAAAGGGGGATCCATATCCGGAAAGTCAGTATCTAGGTGCTGGGCGTTATTCAGTAAGTATCTAGTGTTGGTCGGTTGTGGGAGCATTGAAACTACCTTCTTTCAAGAAATTCTGCAGCGCATCTGATTGTTTTTGAAGCTGTGTTTGCTTGTTCAATCTCCGCTTTTTAAATTCGCACCCAGAGGGTTTTCTCTTAGCATCGGACATTTTGGTTTCTGGAACAAATTAATTAAAATAAAAAAATAATACTGATATAAAAAATAATAATTGGTATTTTGTCTCTTGTGTGTGTGTGTGTTTGGTAGTTTTGTGTAAAATATATTTTTGTTAGAAATTACGCCTGCGGCACGTTTTTAATTTTTTTAAAATTTTTGATCACGATAAAATATTGTATAAAACTCGTGCCAAAACTACGCTTTTTTTATACTCGCTAATTCTCAGCACTTGCTACGCTGTGCTTTGAAAACCGCTTGTATAAAACAGCTTGCTTTTTGACATTTTTATAAACTACTATTTCGTTAGTCCTCAAAAGAATGGTCACACCATAACAACCAAGTCACACTATGCAGTGACGGATTTACAATTTATGTGGCCCTACGCTATATAATTTTGGGGGTCCCTACTTCCTACATTTTATTTTCATAATTGTAATAAACTACCCAATTTTTTTTAATACGAAGGACAAACTAAAACAAACAAAATGAAAAATACTCTGCCAATTTATTGGCACCTAAGCTCATACGATTAACAACGAATTCCCCCTTCATTGTAGGTACCTCCATTGGCCAAAAAAATTGATACCACACAAGATATTTTTTGATGTAAACTCAAATTTTTGAAATCCCCCCTTGTGACCCACTGGCTTAAAAAATGAAATGCATTTTATTCAACTGCAGACTCAAATACCTTTTATTTGATACCACACAAGTCATGTTTTGATCTAAGCTCGAATTTTTGAAATCTACCCCACCCTTTTTTTGGCTTATCTCTGAAGGATTTTATTCGTTTTTAAAAATGAAAACAAAAATTAAAACACTTACCTTCACAGAAGCCAAACGCAATGGACAATTTGCACAAGCACTTTTTTTAAAGCTTTTTTGCACTAACAATTGAAACAAACTATTTTATTTCGCACCAGCCGAAGTCTAGTGGCAAATAATGCATTGTTTTAAGTCTACTTCCTTTTTATATGCAGTTAAAAAGGGCTGTTAAATCTTGTTTCGCTTGGTTTCAAAATCAAAACTATCAGTCAAATATTGCAACGCGTTTTTGAGAAAATTCCCGTCAACCGATTTCAGTGAAATTTGGTATACTTACAATACAAGGGTCCGATGACAATGCAATATTATGAAAAATAATTTATTGATATGATATCAGAATGATAAAAAAATATTTACTTTTTAGTGCATTTTATAAAAGCCTATAACTTAATTTTTTATCAGTTTATTTTCATTTTCCATGATTTTGGCGCACCTAGATCATTGCACTCTGGGCGGCCGCCCGTATCGCCCTACCCTGGGGCCGGCCCTGGATGAAGTCATTTGGTACTTGACAACACACTCTGCGTCTTGTGCCGAATACTTAAGTTACTTTTTCTATCAGTATATGACAACACTCTGTGATTTCCTATAATGATCGAAAAGTAATTTAAATTGGAATGTCAATAATGATTACAGACTTCCCCATTGATTGCATTGAGCTGTCAACAAGCAACCACAAATCGATGTCCTAATAAGCAACAAGACCAATGTTCCTTTGTCTACATCTTCAGGTTAGAAATGTGGGATTTTCACTGTCTTGATGGTTCGGAGTTATGGTTAACACTTATTTGTTCTTATATAATTATTGCTAAAAAACACATGGATAGAATTCTGAGGTATAACTAAATATGGCTCATTGCCATTCTACATGCATATCACTATTTTGCATTGGAAAGTAAAACATATATCACGAAAAGCAACCGAAAATTAGCATCCATTTAATATTAATATACAGATTTTCTTTTCGATCGACATATCTTTTACAGAAGTCTTGCTTGGTTTTAAAAATATGTTTGGTTATTTTCAAGATCTAAGTTAATCTTTTGAAATATATTTCTAATTCTAAAACAAAGATACCATTTTCAGTGACAGATATTACGTCATAGGTAATACAGATAATAATTCTCAATTTATTACCAATCTAAATAAAAGCAACTGGATTCATTAGTTGCGTCATCATACATTTCTCAGAATTCGTAATGTATTACTGATAACTAATTTTCCTGCGTGATCAACACTGACATGTATTGTTAACCTTGATTTGAGGTTATGATTCTTTCTTTCAAGGGATTTGTTAGTGAATAATACACAGCTCGACACTGAAAATGCAACACCAAATAGGAAAAGCCAGAAAATCATGCAAATTTCAGGGTAGACACACCTTACGGAGTTATGAAAATGATATGAAATGAGCAGCTCTCCAATGCACGTAGGATAAGATGTAAGGTGAGGAACCGGCAGAGTAGGCAATACTCGGGCCGTTATTGCTGCTGTTCTTTCTCAAATTAAAAAAAAATTTTAAGAAAATTTTTCAAATAAAACATTTAACTTTATTGAAGGGTTTTTCATCTATTTTTATACAAATTATAGAATTTCAGCATTTATTTAACTCAAAAGTATTTACATGTTTTTTTTTAATATCATTTTGTATTTCTGTCAAGTTTTTATTTATTGAAAACCAATTCATCCCGAATAATTTTGAATATTTTTGTTTCATGTACATTATAAAAGTGAGATTCGCTTTTTTAGTGTACAGATTACTATTTATAGAATAATTGTTCCATAGAGTTTATTTAATTTAAAATATTAAAAATGTAGGAAATACTGGATTAAAAATAACTGTTTTATTTTACTGATTTATATTTGATAAATCCATAATTAAAAATGTATACATCATGTGTCAGTTAAATACTAAATTTATTTTCTTGAAATGTGCATGGGATCAATATTTTCCGCATATTGAGATTATTGAACATATATTACTACTATTAAATTAGTTACAGGTAAATGTGATTATAATTTAATTTTAGTTTTGCTTAGAGAAATATTAGTTCAATCGTATTAATGATTTCTTTAATTCATTTTATACATTCCCTCCAGACGCTGTATTAAAAGTTTAAGTTAATTAATATAACAGACAATTTTTAAATAATATGTTAATAGAATTTCTGCAAATTTTAGAAAAATTAATTAATTGGAGTTTATATTTTTAATTAAAATTTTTATGGTCATTAATTAATTTTAATCTTTTAGTGATGAATTCAGAAAAATACACACAAAATAAGAAGTAAACGGAGACCTCACGTAATAAATGTTGGTTTAGAGTAAAGTACTTAATTTTTATTCACCAGTGAAAGGAAACAGTACGAATCGTAAAAGATGTGCGTACGTAATATTTGTATGATCCCTAACAAATATTCTACATAATTCTATTAAACAAGCCTGAACAAATTTGACATTTACGAAGTGCATAATATTTAAATGATCAGTGTCAGTTTTGTGCTTATTAAACGATCTATAATAATATATGATTAAATAACACTTATAATTTTTATATAAAAATTGTTTTATTAAAATGAATAGGGTTCTTGTTAGTATGATATTATTATAAACTGGTGAATTCTATCCCTATATTTTTTAAACAGATACATGTTTTAAAGGTCACATTAATAATAGGTGGCATTTGAAATTATGATTTTAGAGGTCGGTCTGGATAGAAACATAGGCAGAAACCGTGATTGGAAGAAAAAAGTGAATAGAAATGTTATATTTGTGACCAATGAGACAGGACATCCTTTATCTTTTGGAACACAAAAGCAATTTATATTCGTATTATTTTTTTATAACACGGTGATTAGATTTAAGAGAATATATTAATTTATCCAGGCTCTAAACTAAAGTATGAATTTTATAAGTTAATACAAAAGTGACAATAATGTGAGTAATTTTTTCATGTACATTTACTTAAAAAAGATTTTTAAACTTATTAATTTAAATTGCGAATAAAAAGATTTTATCTGTTATTAAATGTTCATTGATATTGAAATCATTTTAACGAGTTATTTTAGACAAGTTATAAATTTTAATGAAATTTGAGACAGGCTGTGAAAATGTTTGTGATAGCAACCAAATTCATTTACAGATAAGAAAAATTCTAAGATACTGAGCGGTTTTTTATCAACGTAGTTTCGATTATTCTCGAAATATTTCGCTTTCGAATAAATATTTTTCGTCTCTCATCGGTGTGAATAACGATAGATTGAAGTTATAAACTACATAATTCAATTGACTGTCAGATGTATTACTATTAATATAAATAAACTTATTGAGTAGAAGAAAGATCATTGATAATGCTGGCCCCACATGACATCCTACGTTTGTATCAAAATGTTCTCGGAAACGAAGTTGACTATAATCGAGTGGATGAAGAAGATATTAAAAGGGGTATCCGAGAAATGTCTGAAGTGTACAGGCCAATTAAGACAAACTGGAATAGAAAAGGTGCTCTTACTGCAAATTACCATGACATAAGCCACAGATGCGCTTACCTTCACAAATATGCTCCTTTACATACAGCCATGGTTCAAGAAATATTTTGGCGAATTTTACACGAAAATAACGATGTCTACGGTGCTATGATGTATGCTAGTGAGGAATGTCTAAAGATCTGCAGCCTTGGTGGTGGACCAGGAACAGACGTAATCGGTGTTTTATCTGCAATGCATCATATGTTCGGTTTACTAACTTCTTCCGTCCAAGTCGTTGATGTCATGTCTGAATGGGAATATACGTTTCGCGCAATTCTTGATGAGTTTGTATATGGAGATTATGGATCTCTATCTCGAAATTTATATCCAGAATATTTCAACTATTCATATATGTCAGCCAATTTGCTTGGAACAATAAATAATGATGTAAATAAGGCGATAGCTTCTGCGGACTTAATTACTATGATCAAATTTGTTTCTGCTGCAGCTTGTGTGGACACCGCTGCCATGCTTAAAGTGAGTGATATTTTAAACATTGGATAAAATGTAAGCATACTTTAACATTAAAAATAAATTTCTGCTTACTTAATATGTAAATTCTGTATTTTATGTATGCAAATTAGTAACTATCTGAAAACGATTTTCTATAATGCTCACATCTTAAAAAGAATCTGTCAATATTTTTATTCAAAATGCCCAATTTTAAATATTTATTGGCATTAAAATTTTCCGATCTCACTAGTTTTGAAGTAACTTAATTTAGGAAAACTGAGGAATACTATATTATGCCAAAATCAGTATTACTATTTTTCGAAACTAATTCATGGATGAAATAGAAATATGAAAATAAAATTATGGATTCAGCATCAAATAAAACTTTTATAACAATATAAAATATTGAGTTTTTCCAGCACTGGTAGTAAATATGAGAGCTTTTTACACAGAAGGATTAATATGGATAAATATTAAATATTAATAATGGCCTTAATGGTAATACCACGTTATTCGAAGTGGAATGTTTGGGGCTCGATCTCAGTCACTATTAAACATCGGAATATGGATACTGCGTTTCTACTTTCTCCATGCATGTCTAAAGAAATGTTTGAGAGTAGAAATGGGCAAAAATCATTCATTGTGGGAATCAGATTGAAAACGTTCACTCACTGAATGGAACCAGTTCTTTTTCATGGCTCATTAGCTTACATCGCTGTGAAAAACTAAAAACATTCCTTGAAAATTAAACTTTAATTCTTAACTATAATTAAATTACAAATAGGTAAATACAAATAAAAAGCATCTGAGATAAATAAGTCTTTACTAAATACACGAAAAAATATTAATATAGATTAATACTATTTTATAAGCATAATTATGGAACAGTTGTGATTAGGATTGAAAATTATTATAAAATTACATTTAATTAAAAAAATTTACAAAGAATATGCACAAAATTACTTAATCTAAAAATAATAAATTTTTTGTAAATTTTTATTATTTGATATCCATTTATTATTCTAAATTTTGATTTCAAAATAACATAGCTTTCAATGAACATTAAAACTTCAATTATCTGATCAATTGGAACCGGATAACCGAAAATTCGGTTAACTGGATTTTATCGAAAAATGGCTTCATTTTAATTAATTATCATTTGTTGAAAATTGGAGAAAAACAACAGATTTTTAAAGAAATTTTTTTTTAATTAACTAAATGAAAAGTCAATACTTTTATATGTTAAGTGCTTTTATATATTAAGTCAGTGAAGGTCATTCCTTGCAGAACATCTCGGTCAAAGTAAGCTGTTTCCCTGCATTAAACCGTTTTCGGCCAGTCAAGTCGCGCGGCTACTTTATAAGTGAAAATTTTCATGTGGTCATACTCCCCACAAGGAAATTCTCAAAACAGTTTCGAATCTGGCAAATGGTCATCTGGCTGATGGTCCCGTGTCTACTTCACTTTGGGTATTAAGGTCATCTTCTTCCTCGACAGTTTCAATAAGTTTACCATCACTTGCAATTTGAAATCCAAGGTCTGATTCATAATCCATTCTTGTATATCTTCATCAGTAACTTCTGACACACACACACACACACACACACACACACACACACACACACACACACACACACACACACACACACACACACACACACACACACACACACACACACGCACGCACGCACGCACGCACGCACGCACGCACGCACGCACGCACGCACGCACGCACGCACGCACGCACGCACGCACGCACGCACGCACGCACGCACGCACGCACGCACGCACGCACGCACGCACGCACGCACGCACGCACGCACGCACGCACGCACGCACGCACGCACGCACGCACGCACGCACGCACGCACGCACGCACGCACGCACGCACGCACGCACGCACGCACGCACGCACGCACGCACGCACGCACGCACGCACGCACGCACGCACGCACGCACGCACGCACGCACGCACGCACGCACGCACGCACGCACGCACGCACCAGATTCTGAAAAGACACAAATGTTAAAATTAGGTGAATTTTTTTAATTGTAGTTCTTCACTGAAAAAGACAGTGTTTTCTATTCTGACTTCATGCACCATTAAGTATTCATGTAATATAATGCATAGTATTCTAAATAATAAATTTAGGTTCGAATCTCGTATGAATTCATTAATATTGCTTTACTTCAAATTATATTTAATTATTAACAACTATATTCCCGTAAAATCTGATTCAAAGTACTGCTAGTAACTCATTGTAAGGTTCTGATGAGACGTTAATTTGCAAATTGCATTATACTTTCTTCATTTCAATTTTAAATAGAAAATGGAAAAAACAAATTAACTTACTAATTAAATCTCAAAATGGAATAAATTTCTATAAATAATAAAACCATACTCCACATGATTTTATTAATTATAAATCATTGTTTTAAAAACTATATAGTTTACGATAATCAAATTTCTATGAAAATAAAATGAGCTTTTTATCAGCTTATGTGTTTGTGAAATCTATTGAAATTAAAAATATGAAAATAAAATTTGTGCATATTGTAATGGTGAAAATTAAGAAATTATTAGAAAAGTTTTATATTTTATTTTGTGACTTAATTTTACTATCTCAAATTCAAACAAAACGTGATTATCTCTTGGTAGTAAGCAAAACAACGAAAATGAATTGATTTTATCAATTTTGCTGAGCGAGGAAATGTTTATCTTTCATTTAACCTTCTGTTGCTATGGTGTCTATAGAAATGGTTGAAAATTTTGATTAAAAATTTCTGTCTTTAATTACAGAAATAAAGATAAGTGAAAAAGTATTAACTATTTTTTTTGTTAAATTTCATGTGTAAATAATGATAACTCAAAATAAATACGCGTGTGATCAGTATGAAGTCTCAAGAATTAAAAACAAAATGAGAATAGTTATCAAAGAAAGAAGGAGATACTCAAAGCAAAAAAATACCATCATATTTTTACAATAAAATTTATTATATTTACTAAAATTTTTTATTTTAGTCTATCGCTGCAATATTATAATTTAAAATTTACTGAAGTATATGAAACTAAGTTACTTGTAAAACTTTTTGTATGATAAGGTGAACCTTGATCACAGTGAAAACTTTTAAGAAATAAACATAATTAACATAAAATTTGTCTTACTCTTGTATTAAATGCAATTCACGTAGTCAAAATAAATATAAAATATTTTCACACTAGTTTATTTGAGAAAAGTTCGCTAATTATTGTAGAAAGTAACATCTAATTTTTTTCTTTATTAATACGAAATTACCCGAATTTGAATTCTGAAATTTAAATTTGAGTACTTTCGTATTACAATTTCAATTGATAAAAAAGTTATGATTTCATAAAAATGTTACATAATTTTGAAAATTTGTGTAAAAAAATTATTTTATAATATTAGTTTTTTTTTCTACGGTAAAATTCATACAAGAATAATTGAAAATATTTTTATATTTACATCTTTTTTCCTGTTCCTATGTATTACATAGGAACAGGTAAAAAGGTGTAATTATGTATTACATTACGCGGTTATGTATTACATAACCGCGAGGGCCTGGTTAGTTAAAGCGTTCGTTCTCATTATCAGAAGATGATGGTTTCGAATCACGACCCAATCGAATATCCATCATGCTCGCGGCTGGGGCACGTAAATATGTACTAGTCACAATGCTCTCTGTGTAAAATGATACCGTTGGAAGATAGCAAACCAAATTAGGGGTCTTCTGCTCTTGGTCAATACTTAAAAATTACGAAGGTCCACCACTCTCGGGACTGCAATGGGACACCACTGGGTACTCCACTGTGTAAGATGCCGTCATTTCCACCCTTTGTTGTGCTGAAAAGGTGAAACATCGTACTAGCCGGGCGTTCTAGGATAAAAAAATAACGTAAACATACTATTAACAGATAATGACTTCATTCAATTTTATAACTCAAATCAGTTTATACTATAAGTTATAATAAATTGATAAAAAGTTTTTAAAAGGTAGCTCTCAATATACATAAAAAATACTATTAAATAATGATAATAGTTTCTTTCTTCGCCTATAGTTACTTATTAATTTGATATTTTTTAAAACATTTATCATTCATATTTAATGAAAAATAACGTCTAAACATTGCAATGTGTACCTTATGTTCATTTTAATGTTTTTAACGCAATGTATTTCATTTAATAACAAGAATTTGGGTAAATATTCAAAATACTAACCAAAATTCCCTCTATTTGCACAAGCTAAAATGATTTTTAAGTGCTTAAAATTGTAAGAAGGATAGTTTATAAAATATTTATGTAAAGCTTATTTATTGAATAAAATTAGTTAAAATGTGATGTTCTATTATGTACACATTCCTAAAAGGTAACATTCTACATAATTTTTTAATCACAACCTAAACATTTTGTAGGAAAGATTAAGCAGATGAAACAAACCAAGAAAATATATTTAGTTAAATTTTACGTTGTATAATAGACATTGTATATTGTACTATAATGTCAAAATTAGATAATTGTATTCGCCACAGAATGAACAGCTATTGATGCATTTTATATTTTGTATATTATAATACGAAATAAACCAATCTAGATAATACCAGTCAGCCAATTGGTATTATTACAATTTATACCAAACTTTTCCAAGAGGATCCATTTGAATAGCCAAATACCACTTTCAGCTAATACATTAAATGAACTATCCTCAGACCACCTCCCAGTTATTGGATGTCTGGGAATAAATAAAATAATTGAGCAAAAATATCTGTACAGAACAAACTGGCAACTATACTACAACATTCTACAGGATCAATACTGGAACAACAATGAAGAATACCATCAAACACATATAAATATGCAAAATAAAATCTCGGAGGATATAAGAATATTCACTGAAAACATAGTAAATGCAAAAAATACAGCAACCATAACAGTAAAATATCATAAAAATTATCTAAGGCTTCCCAGCAATGTAAGAGAAATAATAAAAGAAAGAAACAGAACTAGAAGAATATATCAAAAAACCCTTAACCCTCACTACAAAACTAAAGTGAATAAATTGAATAAACAAATTAAAAAACTTTGTGACGAAATCAGAAATGAAAACTGGAAACAAAAAGTCGAAAAACTGACAACAGAAAACAACTCTATTTGGACTTTTGCCAGGCAACTTAAAAGGAAGAAAACTCAAAATAACAGGCTTCAAGGTCAAAACGGTCATGTTTACTCAAATGAAGAAAAACTTGAAATTTTCTCAAACTCGTTATACAGCCAATTTAATCCAAATCCGGATACAAACAATACTTTTACTAAAAATGTTGAACATAACGTGGACAATTTTATAAATAATAATCAACCAAAAGCAACAATAAATCCTACAGACGTAGAAGAGTTAATAGAAATTGTTAAGAAGCTAAAAACCAAAAAGGCACCAGGAGGAGATAAAATCTCCAACTCTATGATAAAATACTTACCAAAAGATTATCTTTCAAAACTCGTAAATATTTTTAATGACTGTCTTAAATACTGCTACTTCCCTACAATCTGGAAAATTGCTGACATAATATTATTTCCCAAACCAGGCAAAGATCCCAGAAAAGCAGAAAATTATAGACCTATAAGCTTACTACCCATAATAGGTGAAATATTTGAAAAAATTATTTATAACAGAATCAAACCCTACTTTCATTTGCTACCAAATCAACAGTATGGATTCAGGAAAAATCTATCGACGGTTAAACAACTTACTAGAATAATAGAAATTATTGGTGACAATCTACACAAACATTTATACACTGCCATGGTAATGCTCGACGTATCAAAAGCGTTTGATAGAGTTTGGCACAAAGGACTTATTCAAAAATTAATCAATATCAATATGGACTCAGATATCATCTTGCTACTAAATTCATACTTAACAGATAGATATTTTCAAGTCACGCAAAATAACCAAAAATCACTAACGCGAAAAATAAATGCTGGTGTACCCCAGGGAAGCATCCTTGGGCCGATACTATACTTATTCTTCACATATGACTTCCCCATGGATGAAACAACAAAAATTGCTTTTTACGCTGATGACACGGCCATTTTGGCTGAATCAAGTAACCCTAATTATGCAATACAAAAACTACAATCTTCGCTCTATAATATAGAAAACTGGTGCAACTATTGGAGAATTAAAATAAATGCAGAAAAATCACAACTGATTCTGTTTAAAAGAAATAGGAGAAATAAATTCAAACACCGGAATAAAAATGGACTAATCTTATTTGGCAGAGAAATACCAAAAGTATACTCTGCTAAATATCTGGGTATTACATTAACGAGTGACTTGAAATGGACAAAACATATAAACAATGTGATCACTAAGGCCACACAAGCTTATGGGTGTTTAAAAGCAATTATAGGTGAAAAATCAAACCTTTCGCTCAAATTTAAAAGACTTCTATACATTTCAATGATAAGACCAATTATAACATATGCATCCCCAGTATGGAACTTTAACAACAAAATGGATAAAAAGAAAATTAATAGTTTTCAGTACAAAATATTAAGAAAAATTACAAACGCCCCATACTTTATCAGAAATAAAAATATAGCTAAAGATTTAAAAATAGACGATCTAGCCGAACATATAAGAAAGCTAAATAATAAATTTTTTGAAAAAGCTCAGAACTGTGAAGCAGCAAACTTCAACGAAATTTTTAAATATCAATATCTTGCAGAAGACTGCAAATATAGACCAATAGCGAGATATTTTCTTAAGGAAAGAGATAAATGTAAATAGTGTATATAGTGTATATATTTTCACCTACTTGTATTAATAACCGGAATTATTTATCTCCGATTTTGTCTTTTGAACTCTAAATATTATCATGCAAACTTGTATCTATGTTCACTTTCGACATTGAAAATTCTCATTTCTGGTAACCACGCCCAGTTATGAAACACTCATAGCTGATTGGCTATTACACGCAGTCAGGCTAGCGCTCTCCGTGAGTAAAGACATGTTTTTTCTCCTCATGGAGCTACTACAGATGAAGAAGTAAAGTGCCTGCTATGCAGGCCGACACTTCGTAAAACATATTAGATCCAAGATCCAAGAGGATCCATTTGTTTTGTCTATTGTTATTTCATTTTTTTAGATTCATAATAGGAAACACTTTTTTCTTTAAGGATTCTATTATACTATTGCAGTAGCATGTCTGTCTCTCCCACAATTGTCATATTTTAATGTTTAAATTTACAACTGAAGCAATAATTCCCCCCCCCGCAGCTAAAGTTACCCATTGTGTTGATTTGTGAAAATGAACAAAGGAATTTGTTTTTATTTATTTGTTCGAGTTCCAGTAAGTGTAATGTGCCAATATAGTATATTATCATATTAGCATGTTGAAATGTCAATAAATCAGCATTAATACAGTTTGTACTATTCTACTCTTTTCGTTTCAAATATTATAAAAAATTTAAGTTGTGTTAACTGGATTGATAACAAACCTACAGACAGTTCTGTATTTACCAAGTAGAGTGAAAAAGAATTATTTCTTACAGTTTCTGGAATATTTTGAATAAGTAATTACTCCCATCTTATACACATTTTAGTAAATTATCACATTCACCAAAATATGGTCTTTTTAAGTCTAAAATTCAATTTTCTATTTAATGAAAGTAATTTAACATATTAAAGTAGACAAAAACTCTCGTGTCTTAAAATATTTTAAAATACTAATTAGTTTATTTAATACTTGTTCTGTTACTTCATATAATTCCTCAAAAGTCATTTTTCAATTATTTTATTTTGAAAGGATAAAAAATATTTTATGTAATGTAAAATATAAAACAAAATGATTTATATTTTTCAATAAATATTGCATCGTTATATTTTTAAGAGCTGTGAATAATATGGTACTAAACATTATAACAATTACAGCTTTAAATATTAAATTCTTTTGAGAATGATTTAAATTTATTCGCTTATTTTTAAATTGGTTTTACATTTTAAATAATCATTGTATTTTTCTTAAGAATTATTGTTGTTGTACAAAATATTAAATTATTGAAAACTTAGTAAAATAAGACTTTTCTGTTAGCTTGGCTCTACTTCTTTCTAAAATCACATGTGGACCTGAGTTACAATTAGACAAATGAATGGTTAACACAATGAAATGATAAATCATTTTCATGAAAATGATCTCTTAAGCAATGAGATTCAAATTTTGATTTAGAATTAAATCTAGTGCTTACATAAAAAAATGTATAATTATATATATGAAAACTTACTTCTTCTTCTTCTTCTTAGAGTTGGATTTGTATTATATAGGGCACCTCTGCTTTTATCAGCATTTTGTACCATTAACTCCAAACCCAATGTTTCCTAGTTCCAGTTGCTCGGGTCACCACTTTATTAATAAAGTCCGATAACCCTTTAATGGAGTCTAGATGTAACTCTCTAGTATGGATGATGCCTAAAGAAGTTAATCTAGGGAGGGCAAGAGCCTCGCATTCGTAAATTATATGCTTGGCCGTTTCCTCTTGCGTATGACATTTCCTGCAGATAGGGTCTTGCTGAAACAGTCCTATTTTATGGAGGTATTTTCTGAAATAGTAGTGCCCAGTTATGAAGCCTACGATTAAATGTATCTTCTGCCTAGAGCATCTTAGAATTTCAGAGGATCTCCTCGCTGATGATCCACAGATGATTCTGGTCAGAGAGTCAGTCATGCTAGCGATCGCTTCCTGACTTTCACCAGAAGAATATGGTTTGGAGGTCACTTCTACCTCCTGTGAAGGATTCATTGCTGCCCCTTCACTAGATTGCCTCTGAGTTCCCTTGTCTTTTTCAATAAAGTCTACTTCAGAGGCTTCACCTGCAAATGCAGAAAGGTTTCTTATATCTTGCGTCTTTTCAGCCACAAGATAACAATTAATAAGCTCAGGTAATATAACAGTCCACCCAGCATTGCCTGAGTTACTGGGCAATGCAAAAAAGCTCTAGAAGTTCGCCAGACAACTAGAAGCTCCGTTAAGACACCCATTACCGTGGTGCCAAATAGCCTTAGGCACGGGTCGCATAACACCAGGGTTTACGGGAGCTGGTTCGCGGTCTCTGATTCTATATTCAAGGCTATCCTTTCATTCCTACAGGACGTTTGGCGATTTACCACCAGCCGACACGCCTGGTATAGCTGCTCAGGTCACAGGTATGAAAACTTAACCACACACACAAATTTAAAAAATCGTGTAGATATTTATGTCAAAAGCATTTTAAAAAGTTAAATTAGTCATGGGCTGTTACAAAAATGGCAAGCATTTGAGAAATTATTATATATTGTTTTCTTTTTTTTTTTAAATATATTTAGTTAATAATGCCTTTATTTTTTCCCCACAGAATATTTTCAATTCGATGAAACCTGGTGCTTTGGTGTTCTTTATAGACAACGCAGCTGGTGGATTTTCTGAAATGGTACATGAATTGGGCCAACAATGTCAGCTGTTGCCCTTATTTGGACCCTTGAATCATGTTTATTTTGCTGACCCTGTATTTAGTGTCGAGAGATATGATTACGTGAGCTGTTCTGAAACAACTTTAACCGTTCATATGTTGATGAAACCAATAAAAAATCGAAATGCCATACCTACCGCATTTTATTATAACCAGAATATGAATAATTCAAATTCTCCTCCTATTTCAGCAGCTCCTTCTATCAGCAATACGAGACCTCATTTGGAAAAGTCGCTTCCACTTCAGTTAAATAATCAACAGTATTCGACATTCACTGAGTATCAAATAAATCAAATAAAAAACAATCAGCTTGACCACGGGTCTGTAAGACCAAACGTTGGAAACCAAACGGTGAATATGAAATCACTGGTCACTACCGCAAGCAATCACAGTTTCAATAGACCTTTGAAGCCAGCAGGTTTTACAAGTGAAGCACTATATTTTAGAACTAACACTCCAAATAAAAATAGCCCCAAACATACTTTTAGCACCTCTTCAAAATTTCCTGATCTTAAAAAGAAAGCAGAACGTCTTAGACCTATCTACTCGAGTAACTTCAACTATAGTTTCAGTAATTCTTCAAAATCATTTGGTTTTATAAGAGAAGATGAAAGGCTTAAAGCAAGTATTTTAGATGATTGCCTTGGAAATAGTAATTCTTCCAGTCTTACCTATTTAAACAGTAATTACGATACTCTTACATCATCACCAAATGTCAAATATCTCAAATCTAAACAATTACATATCGTTAAGAAAGGTTTCGTAGAGGTAATGAAAGACACATCAAAAGTTTCAAACACAGTTGCAAAGAAAATTAAATTTTTTAAGCAAGATAATTCTAAAAATACGAAAACCTCCAACTCAACATCTATAAAAACTAAATCGAAAGATTGGACAGTTCCCATTTCCGGAAAAGATTATAAAAAGAAAACTCAAAACATATTAAAGAAAAATAGAGCCCTTCCTGATATAAAGACGAATGCAAATTCTTTGTTAACTTTATCACAGTCATTGTACTTTCAAAAAGCTGATTTCATAAATAAGGATCGTACTTTGCACGATGATAAAAAAAATATAGATAAAAAAGGATTCTTATGTTCGATGAAATCAATAATTGACAGATATTTTGTTTCATTAGATAGTTTATTGATTGATACTTTTATGTATGTGGGATCTGAATTACTCAATGTGACTATTCCTGACGCTTCTATTCCTGAGTTGATCCTCGTCAGTCTGGAAGGGGCTTGGGAAGTGTTCGAACTTTTTCTGGAACGTTGAATTTGATAGAAGCAAAATAGCTGCTTCTTCACCCATAACTTTGAAAATATTTTCATGTAATATTATGAAGACGATTAATTGTATAAATATCTCTTTATTGAGTATTTATAAACATTTAGTATTAATTAAATGTTAGTCTAGATAAGAATAGTAGTATAATTAAATTATGTCTTGGCCACTCACGTGTATTTTACATGAACAAACCTCTTAAAATTTTTTTACTTTAAATTTAGAAATATGAGCAATTTAATTAAAATTACAAGTTTGTACTTGAAATTAATTAACTTTCTTAAATCTATTGAATAATTTTGCAAGAATATATAAAATTCAAATGTATTACTGAGCAAAGTTTATTTTGTTGTTATTTAAGGGACACTATTACAGTATATTGAAGTTTTGAATTTACATACTTAAATTTTGACTAAATGTGCTCCAAAAATAACTTGTTAGCTAAAATATGAAATACAAAAATTAAATAATGAAATTGCTAGTTAAAATTAAGGAAAATATTAATTATCTCTATTTGTATATTTCTTAATTTCAAATTTTTAATAACTTTGTCAATTTTGCAAAATTTTTTGAATCATTGCTTTGAAATTTATTCGCAGCTTTTGTATAGTAGAAAAACAAATTTCCAAATATTGGTTTTAAAAAATATCAAGTTATTTCATTTTTACGATATTCAATTCACTGCGAAAATTTAAAAAGTTTTTAGTAAAACAGTAATAAAATATCGAAAAAGAAATTATGGAAAAAAATAATGAATTCCTAACGTGACACATAAATCATATTAACAGTTATGCTCAAATATTTTCAACAGGTTTTAACAAAATTTAAGATTCTAGGAATTTTTTATTGATTAGGTTAAAATGCAAAAAATGATAAACATTTTTTTAAAAATATTACAAAAAGTAATTAAGTAAGAATCATAAAACTAATAAGAAGTTATAATTTCTTTATTAGAAAATAAAAATATTATGTCTGTTTTTT
Source organism: Latrodectus hesperus (assembly GCA_037975125.1). Classification (NCBI taxonomy): domain Eukaryota; kingdom Metazoa; phylum Arthropoda; class Arachnida; order Araneae; family Theridiidae; genus Latrodectus; species Latrodectus hesperus. The sequence continues at coordinate 55,857,945 of CM075850.1, read as the reverse complement.
AATTTTTTTTTCACCTTTAATATCCTCTCAAACGCGTAAGTTAAACATTGGATATAGGAATTGTTATTTCATAATATTCTTTGGTGTTGTAAATATTGGTACGTATTGAGTCTCAGCTTAATTTGCATCGTTTTAATACAATTAACAGCACAAATGTCTTTAATTTTATTGCATTGATGTATGAAAAAAATATTTCCCTGTATTGCTAAATACAAAAATGTTTTGATTAAGCTATATTTTTATTGAAAAATATTTTGCTTAAAAATTTTACTAGTTATTAAGAATGAATTCGCATAGAACGCTGTGTACATGTGTGTGTGTACAAAGACTAAACTAAATTAGTATTACGTTGTTATCAAACACATTTATTAAATATCAATCCTATATAAATCAAAGCACCATCCTAGCGGAAAGTACTCTGTTTTTACTTAATATTATAAAAATAATCAATACTATATATTTATATATTCAAGCTAATTTTTACAAATATATTAAGTAAATATAATGAGTGTTAATGATTATTTATATAATTTATTTAAAATTTATTCTTTATAATTGTTAAAATTTGTTTATTTACTAATTTGTTATTCATTTGATTTCACGATAATTGTTTTCCAATGCACATAAAAATTAAGTTGTAAATTACAAATTTTTCTGAAAAAAACATACTTTGAATAATTGATGTCTTTTGTGAATTTAAAGTCAAATAAAATTTATAATATTTGGATACAATAATTTAAGAAAAATTAATCTTACATGAATTGTTTTATCATGCAGACAGGATTTCACAATTAATTTTTCCAAAAATAATATTATGAATCAATGTCAACAAAAAGACTTTTTAATTCATAAAGAAAAAATGGTTACGTATAACTACAACAAGAGAAGCAATGCAAAAATGAACATTATAAACAAAGACACCAGTGAAACAACGTGTTTCTTCTAATGAAGTACAAAGTAACAAAGAGAACTTTTGAAATTTACTTTTATTATTTGGCAAATTAGCCACATAAAATGAAATTATTTTAAATTAAATATTTTAAAATAAGTCTACCTACTTAAAAATTCAAAAAGTTTTCAAAGAAATAATGTTTCAAAATATCATATACGATATCTATGTGTATTACATTAAATACATGAATTTTATATACATTTTTAGTGTATGCAACTATAACAATTAGTGAAGAAATTGATAATAAAATATAAGAAAGTAAAACATTAATCAGACGCCTGTTTAGGAATACATTTAAATATTAATATTAATTTATTCTGAGTGTGAATTATAGCAGTTAGCAATTTACGATCTATTGCAAATAAATCAATATTATGGTTTGTAGATAAATCTTTTTATCTTCCTTACTTAATTTTGTTAATAAAATATTCTAAAAAAATCTAATATCCTGAATAGCAAATTTTGTTTTATACCAACTTTAGAATTTTTTTGAATAACATTTTCAAGAACAATGTTCAGTGGTTTAAGAGGACTTTAATGAGGAAAACAAACTTATTGCGTTATGTTCTGTACTATTAAAAATCTTGTAATGAAGTAACTAAAAATAATTTTGACGTATTTAAGCTTCATTTTTTTCGCATAATTGGATATAAAAAAATTGCATATCATCTTTCGAGAGAGAAAAAAGTAATGAGTTTTAATTTCTCGAGAAAGTGGTTTTTGTAAATTATCATTGGTTTGATGTAATGCACTAGTTACAGAAGAAACTTATTTCTTCTACATGGTTTCTACAAAAGTGAGAAAATAAGCATGACACAATGACTTCATACGAGAAATACCTGAATTAAATTTTCTGTATTCATATTCGAAACTTAATGGCATAAGAAGTATGATTATTTTGGTATTATTAAATGTGTACAGAGTAAGTCTTTGAATATATTATAAAACATGGAGAAATTAATGAAGAGAAAAATCTAACAAGTATGGGATTAATATAAAAAAATATGATGAAAAACCGTCGTAAATATCAAAATAATCTAAAAATTAGTTGAAAAATTTAATGAGGAAGACAGAGCAGTTGTGCGAATATGAAAATCTCTTTATTTGTAATAAAAAATTATAACTTGAGACTAACAAGCTTTCAACCAAAAACATTACATCATCTTCAAACTTGTTCAAGATTACATATGGCTATGCTAATAACATTTAATCTATACTGAATCGCGAGCATAAAAACTTCATTAATATCATGATTATTGTTTAAAGTGGTAAATAAGTATTCCAAATATGAGAATTTTATTTCTTATATTTGTGTCTACAAGTGGAGTGATGAGACTGATAACACAGAGTGCCAATTCAAAGCGATTGTTTTTTTAAAATTAATATCCTCAATCGGATATAGACGTTAAGACACATGTACACACATTTCATAGGTACCCGTTTAAAGGGTAGGCAACCATTCACAACCTATTCATACAAGGAAAGGACAAAGAAGAGAGAGTCATAAAGTGCATCCATGCCCGAATCGGGATTCTAACCCAGGATCTCTCTATTCGGAGTCAGGCATTCCGATCACTAGATAGAGTGGGAGGCTTTTTATTATATTGCATTTGTATCTGTGAAACCAAACAAAAAAATTATGATTATTTAAATTGAACTATTTTAATTTTTTTAATATTTACAAGAAATACACAAGCACTCAATGAATGGCGTGTTTTTTTTATGATGCGATTTTTGTAATGCTGGAGATAATTCTATTGGATGATATTATTTCAAAATAAAAGTGTGAAATGGCATAAACAAAGAAACTGAATTTCATTAATGCAGAATGTAATTTTTGATAGCAGCTCTATTTCGCCAAATATAAAGTTCAAAATTCACTTATATTTTTTCTTATGTAATCCATATTGTCCTACCTTGGATTATAATGCATCAAAGTAAGGATTGGAATTTTTTCCATTATTAAATTAATAAATTTTTCGCCATATCATTTAATGAAGTAAATGGTTTCCAGTGGTTAGTATAAATTGTGAAAAAAAACAAGTACAAGATGATTTATTGTTAAAAATATAACAATCATTCCGTGTTAAAAATGTAGCAATCTTTACCGTAAATTTTGGATGCCTTCAGCAAAATCTTCTGGATAAATCAACATCGTACATATTTAGCTGTATTCATTCACTAGTATGTGATGAACTTTCGACTCTAAGCTTCTATCAATTGTTTATTTTATTTATAAGTATCATTTTCTGTTTTTTGTTTTGGTATGGAAATGTTTCTTAACGTATATAAATATTTACAGATGAATATTTTATTAATATTCATAAATAAATATTTATTAATATACACAGCTATAGATTTCAGACATATATTTCTTGATACATATAGATTTCTTTATAGGAGTGTTTCTCAAAACTATTTGCAAATATTGTATTTTCACATTTCGAAAACGTTATGTAATTTTAGTTGGTTCTAATTTTAAAATGTATGCTTGCATTTAATCCAATTAATCAAGTATGCTGATTATGATTCTTTTTTATTTTACTTTTTATAAAATGAAGTCTAAGAATATTGTCCGTCTTATTTTATTTAAAATTTACGAAAAAAATATTTTTCATTATTTTAGAATTCACCGCATTTTTATTCCATTTCTTATGTTAAAGAATTTAATAATTTCTTAAGAAAATTAACGGTTAAAGTTAACTTTCAGTCTGTGCAATAACACTCCAAGTTTTAAAAAATCTTCTACAGTAGTAATGATAAAATCGTATCGTCAAAGATAAACTGGATTTTTTTTATCATTTCAGTGGAATGTAATTTTTATCAAATTAGGTTTCGGTTCTGTAGAATAATTTTCTGTATTCGTTTCAGCAATGTATATGCACAATTTTTTTTTAAAAAATATGTATTGTGAATTATTATCAGGATTCTTGTGATAGTAAAGTTCTTGTGATTTTTTAATACTAGTCTTTTTGAAGTGATCGAACAGGAACGTTTTAGTCATGTTTAATTCGTATGATATTCTTCGCCTGTATAATAATGTTCTTAAAAATAAAGTTGACGATTATTATGTCGCAGATGAAGACATTAGAAAAGCTATTCGAAATATGAAAAATGTATACAAATCCAAAAAGTCTAACTGGAAACAAGAAATTTCATTTGCAGCTAATTACAACGATATAGCCCATCGTTGTGCCTATCTACATAAATTTGCTCCTTTGCATACGGCGATAGTCCAAGAAATGTTCGGCCAAGCTTTAAAGGATAGTAGCAAAGTTTACCAAACTATCCTACTTTCTCGGATTGAAGGCTTGAAGATTTGCAGTCTTGGAGGTGGACCAGGCACAGATGTGATTGGAATATTGGCTGCTGTGCATGAATTATTCGGATTGCATCCTTGTTCAGTGCAAGTTGTAGAACTAATGTCGAAATGGAAGTTAACATGCGATTCCCTACTTGATGAACTGGAATGCGGTGATTACGGATCCTTATCAGTGAACGTTAAATCAGAATATTTTAATTACTCTTATGTATCAGCTAATTTACTTAGTGAGTTAGACAATGCTGTGTGTGATGCAATAACTTCAGCGGATTTGATTACAATGGTCAAATTTGTTTCTGCAGCAACTTGCAAGAATACTGAAGCCATGATGGAGGTGAGTAATCAGACATAAATGTGAAGCAAAATCTTTTTAAGTCTTTTTAAAAACGAATTTTTCCTGTTATCAGAATATAAAATTTTACTAAGCCAGGGATGAAAAGCTAGTGTCAAATGGACCACATGCTACTTCAAAGATTATTTTTGAGTTTGATAAGTGAAGAAATAAATAATAAAAACTAATACCTGAAAACAAATGTTTAAAAATGTAGGAAAAATACTGCTAACATACATGAATAGTTATTAATAATCTTTTTATGTTTTGCATTTGTGTAGCCTGTATTTCTACATTATTATTTATAAAAATTTGTATCGCTTTTTATTCATAAACTAATTTTATATTTTTCTCATTTTCTCTTGACTTAGATCTGTTTTCTAAATAAAATTTGTCTGAAATGGAAATTATACGAAGTACTTGATGCTTTAAAATAATTTTGCAAATACATTTCAAATAAAATATTGAAGGATATGGTACAAAAATTATTTTTTGCCTTTCACCAAATTTTACCCTTAGATTATTAGTCAAATATTAATATTTGGGTTTGTCGTATTTGAACTAAGTAAGCGCCTACAAATAGATTGTTTAAAATAATAGTTTATGAAATTTAATTAGCAAAATAAGAAACATTTTTAAAGTAAATTAAATATACATCTATGATGAAACAATTGATTTATTAAACATGGATTTATTAAAATGCGAAATTTCGATTATAAAATGAAATAGTGACAGGAAATTACAAAATATTACTAGGAAATGAGCAGTTAAGGGAGGAAAAATATTTTTAGAAGTAAGGTTACAGGCTAATGTATGTATGTTTTTTTAATTAATTGATGTTTGATTAGATTATCTGAGATTTTAATGTTAAAGGTAGCTCGGGAAAAATACATAATTACTTTAAATTTTAAAAATTTATTTTACATCGCTGAAACTCTGTGGCACAACAGCCCGCCCAGGTTTACAGTGCTAATATCTTTTTCATGATTGAGGAAACTGGGGTACGAAAACATTTGTCTCGGTTAGGCGGTCAGCTTAACGCAAAAATCCCGAAGTTTGTTTTGTTTAGTCAAGTCTCAGTCAAGTCAAGTGCCCATTGTTTAGGAAGGCAGCAAACCTGGTCACCGTCAACTAGACACGGTGGATGACTACCAGCTGTCCACAAGCCATCCACCAACCATCTACCAGCCATCCACGAAATGACGTCATCTATGACCAAATTGAGGCGGAGCTTTCCACCAAACAAAGTATTCAGCATATTTAGTTTTTTTCATCCACAACCGAGCGACAAGTGTATATTTACTTGATTGGCGCTGTTTATACAAGAGCATGAAATTCAAATTCTCTATAGACTTTGAAGAATTTATCATTGAATATTTTAAATACAAGTTAAATTTAATTGGTCAATATGTTTCAGAATTTCAGTTTTTTGTTTTATGATATATACTTATTTATTCGATTATATATTTTTAATAGATAACAAGTGCTTGTAAAACCTACGTGATGATAATTATTTTAATAAAAATTTAAAAAAATCAACCATATAAAGATCTCATTTGAATAATTAATAATAATTTCGAAAAAAATTCTCTGGTCAAATTTCACAAGATTTTTAAAAACTATTTTCATTATATTTAAATCTTACTAATTGAAATTGCTTTTTAAAATTAAAAAAATACTTTGAGTGTTTTTAGTTTTTAATAAAAATTAACTGAATAAAGCCTTTTTAATTTAAACTACAATTAAAACACAGCAGAAAACTAATTTAAATAATATTTTTATATTTATTATTACTTTTATGAATCCTTAAATACATGAACTTTAATATGATAAAAAAATTTATTTAAATATTATAAAACAGACTCTGAAATAAAATGCAATTATTTTTTAAAATAGGATTTTTAATATAATGCAAGTGCATAAGTATTTGTAGCAAAAAAATTTTTTATAAAATGATTTTTTAATTAATTTTTATTTATAGTTTATAAAAATTCATTTCAAAAAAAATATTGTTAACTTTATTTTAAATAAGTTGCATGAGCAATTGAAATAAGTTTTATGTTATTTAAATTTTGTTCTCCCCTTTTTTTTCTCATCCAAACATACTTCAGCAATAATATTTGCTGCTGATATTTAAATCAAAGTATTACATTCAATATTTCTTCGCGTTTTGGGCATGATTATGTTTTCAAATATGAAAATATTAACAAATATACAATACAATAATAATGCATGTTAAACAGTAAATAAACTTTTATTGGTTAATATTTGGAGTGACGTTATTGATGACGTGTTTGGCTGGTATACCAGACACCAGAGGGATCCACAAAACAGACACCAATGAAACACTATCCACAAGCAACGCGGTGCACAGGTTTGCTGCCTGCCTTAGTTCCCAAGTATGCTTGGTACTCAGTTTTATCAACGCACTGAAGAGATGAAAGGCTGAGTCAACTTACCGAGCTCGAGGTTCGAACCTTAAACCTGTGCTTTTGGAGAGCTACGACTAAGTCACCAGGTTTTTTCCCAATATATATTTGAAATAAATGTTTTTAAATTACAACTAAGTACTGGAGACGTTTAATGATTAGTACTTAAAATATATAACATTAAAACCTTAATGATTTTAATTTAATTATTTTATATAAATGTTATAATGAATACAGAAATCACTATTTTAACTTATCTATCTTAAAAATTTATTTTACATTGCATTATATTGCTTCTATTTCGAGTAAAATACAAATAATCAGTTGGAAAGTGCTTCGAAAATTTGCATGCTGATGTGATATATATATATATATATATATATATTACAGTACCAATGATCAGTAAGGATGCATAAATATACAAATGTGAAAACATCTTTTTAATAAATTTCTAACCATCTTTCTCAACTGATACTGTGTTTTGAAATCAGAAAAAAACTTAAATATCAGCATGGTACTATAAAAAATAAACACGCTAGTAATATGTAAATATACTAATTAATAATATCTTATATTCAGATTAATAATATATTCACAGTATAATCATTAATATTTTTAAGAATTTTCCATTAATCGTTATTCATGCATAAAACTCGTAAAAATTTTTATTACTTTTATTTTAGCAGCCATATTGAAGACACATTTATTCTAACATACTCAGTAAAAGAACTGGATTAGTTTGCTGACATGTTAAACGTTGCGTATTTATATACAGAAAAGGACTTTGACTTATAAGACCCTTGATATTTGTAAAACATTGAGACCTTCTTTTCGAAAATTATACAAAATTTTATTTCCTTATTGTTTCATTTATTTAATTTCAGAAAATTAAAAAAACAAGGAGATTTAGAAAAAAAAATGGAGAAAATGTGTACTAATTATATTATTATATTTTTTTATATATCTTTATTTTTACTAATAAATATTTTTCACACATTAAATAAAAACACTAATAAAACAATAGTAATATAGTTAAATAAAGTTATAGTTATGAAAATAGTTAGTCGACAGACTTTCTTCTTTTCCGTAAAATGAATAATTACAAAAAAGTAAGTTGTTTTTTGTTCGGGTAAAAAGTACATTTTAACACCAAATAAAATTATAAATGAAAAAAAATCATCTGTTTTTATAGTTTTTGTAGATATTGTCTTGATTTTGACTGAGAACTCTGAATTTTGAATTCATGAGATAATTTTCATTACTTCAAAACTTGATCATTAAAAAAAGAATATTTATATATAAAGACGACCACTAAATATATTTTTTGCATGTAAGCTTTTATTATCTCTCTTTATTAAATAATGATATTACTTATGATATTATTTATACAAATTTTCTCTTTTCAAATCACTTTCAATGTAATTTTTTTTTCCTATTTCAGAAAATTTTCAATTTGATGAAGCCTGGTGCCTTAGTGCTCTTCATTGATAACGCGGCAGGTGGATTTGAAAATCTGATGCCGAAATTGACAGCAAAATGCAATCTGACACCTGTGTTCGGTAATTTAAATCGCATCCATTATGCGAATCCTATATTTAGCATTGAAAGGTATGGTTACCCGGGCTGTTATGAAACTGCAGTGATTGTTCAAATACTAATGAAACAATATCGAAAATTACAAGTACCAGAAGTCAGTCCTGATCAAATCTCAATTATTTCACGGTTGCAAAATCACTCATCGGATTCAATTCAGGACAATGCAATTATTAATAACTCTTTCTTCTTAAAATTTTCAAATCCATTGATAAATACGGATTATACAGCATCTCGTTGTGAAAGTTACCAGTTATCTAGAAACCATTCTCCTAAAGGAAGTCAAATTCAAAAATATGATTTCAGCGCCAAGAAATCTTTCTCAACAGCTAGCCAATCTTACAAGTTTAAAACATTAAGAGATGAAATTTATGATAATATTAGGAACATGAAGAGTTATTTTCATGATAAATATTATACTGCAAATAACCACATTTGCTGTGATCATTACAAAAACAGCTCCATAAATGGTAATTTGTCAACAGAGTCTGAGTTTCTTGACTCTAATGAATTGTCTTCAATTAAAGAAGAATTTACGGAGGTGTTAACGGATATAATGAATAATATCGAGAACATTTTTAGAACAATTATTCCTGTATTTAATGATAACAATTAACATTAAAAACACGGCACTCATATAGACGTATGAAAGATTTAAAAGGGCTATATTAAAGAATTTAGAGAGATTATAGTATACAAAATCTTAAAATACGACAGAAATCTTTAAGTACACCTCATGTAATTTAATAGTTTAAATACTTTAAGATTTAATTTTGGCTCCAAATATTTTTAGGAGTATTTTACTTTGGTAAGGGTCTTCTAAATTGCAAGTATTGGGAAAGACCCGTTGAACATCAGAAAAAATTTGCTATTTCAAGGATATTCATCTGAAACTAATTTTTATTCTTTTCTATTCTTCATACTAGTTATAATAATTTGTTTTAATATTTATGAACATATTAAATAAATCAGAGATATGTTTAATTGTATTTTATAGATTTCCTTCTTGCAAAATAGAAATGATTTGATGATTTGTTATAAATGTATTATTATATTAAATTTTTCATCACTCAAGATTCAATAAAGAATATTGTATGTACATTTAAATAAATAAAACGAAAACATGGGTAAGACTGTATGATTTTCTTTCCAAACATAAAAAATAATATATATTTAGTTAAATATCCATTGAAAAACAGAGGGATTTGGGTACATGCACGCAGTACTTACTACGTGGAATAATAAAAACAATTACATAAAACAATCGCAAGAGTTGAGCAAGTTCAAAATCAATATTCATATATTTATAATCTGGGATTTTCAATTTTGATATCACGTACTGAAGATAGAAAGATACCATGTAAACGTCATTCGTGAAAAGACGTCTAAAATCTCTTATCATTTAATCATACTAAAAAAAGACACAATGATTTTTATGAAAGTAAAAAAAAATTTAAAAATCTTTTGAATCCAATTTTTCTATGAAAGCATTAAAATTAGATTACTAAAGAAATTTGATAAAAAAAAACTCAATAATAATTAAAATATTCCAAAAAGGATGATTTAAGAGATTACAACTTAGAGAAACTCGAATTTATTATTTTATTAAATTGAGTTAGGTGATTATTTAAAAGTAAAATTATTGGAACTTATATCAATAAAAATGAACTGTAATGTAAATTGTGTTAGTTTATGATGATTCTGCTCATACTGCAAAATATCCATTCCTAAAATATTATTTAAAAGTAGATGAACACAGATTTAGATTTAAATTTATATTCTGAGGAATTTTTAATATTTCTTATGAGAATTATTTGAAAATACTCTGAAAAATTATCGATGATTTTTTAAACAAAAATATCCATGTGGATGTCATTAAAGAAAGCTTTTCGTTTCTAAGAAAGAAAAACATCAACATAAGAATTTCTAACAATTCTTACACATTTTTTATGGAGCTAACACACAAATGATGCATTTATTTTAAAGATATCAAACTATGAAAGCAAAATAATTCTGAGTTATATTTGGTTAATAAAGTTTTAATCCCCCTTTTATTTCTTAAATGCTTTCAATTTAACAATGCAGGCGAACTTACATGTAAAGTTTTAGGTGAAATACAAGTTAAATAACTGATATGACTAAGAGGATATTTCTCATATTTTTACTTGAGAAAAATTCTTTGCTCTTCTTTCAAGGAGAGTAGGTATTAAACATTCCTTAGTCAAATCTTATTTTATTGGTTTTATTGATTCCTTTGCAATGAAATACTTCATTGTAAAGGAATCAACAAAACCCATTAGTGACTATAACAGTCCATTCGAAATTGAGATAAATCTCTACCAAAGAAAGTTCGTTTATCATGAAAATATTATTTTTAAAATCGTAGAACTTAGCTTTTATTTTGTACCTTTTGTATTTACTTTTTTGAAAAACCAAAATTTAAATATTTTGAATAGCATTGTTTTTTTGATACAAATTAATTTTGTTTTCGTTGCTTAGAATGACGCCATTATAATGTTTTTTTTTTTAATTTTTTATTGTTAACACATTCGCTGCCACTAAAGATACCTTGGAGCTTCAGCATGGTGTGACCTCATATGCTGGCTCTGCTCAGGGACAACAATCGACTATCATAAGTTAAATGCTTTATTTTAGTTTAGCTTTGAAGATTGAACGAGGAGATTTTTAAAGCATGTTAGTGAAGCATTATTTTTACATTTTAAGTGCATGTTTCTTAAATTTTTATGTGTTTTTTAAAAATGGCGGACAGTAAATCTGGCTTCTGAGTAACGCACGATTTATGTACAATGTGTGGCGAGACTTGCCGTCTTGCCAGGTGGCGCTTTTCCTATGAAGAGAATTGAAAAATTGCATGGCACTACTTGTTACTAAAATAGTTAAGCGTCTGATTACCAATCTGCATCATCACGTTACAGCAACTTTCTATTTTCTTAAGACTAATTTTTAAAAATATCGCACACTAGTTTCAAACCAGGTCTAAATAAAGCGAAAATGTTTAAGAGGAATTATGTATTCTTTTTAGAAAATCCTTAGTCCATATCGTGGATTATGTTTTAAAAGAAATAAAAGCACCTCAAATGGATTATAGTTTTAATTTAAATGAAGCAACAGCCTGAACTAATAAGCAAATTTAAAAAGAATTGCAACTGTTACTGTATTTTTGATAACTATAAAATATGCAGCATAATCGCAGCACACAATTATTAAGAAAAAAAAATGCAAAGCATTTGGATTGGCAATATCTGTCAAATAAATTCCTGTGAATGGTAACCTCATTAAGTAAAAGGATTTAAAACTTTCAAACAATTTAAGGAACAGGGTGAATCTTATTTAACCCAGACTTTGGAACAAGTAAATATTGGCCCTAAAAATTCCAAAAGTCCTTTGTTATTCATAGCATAAAAATTTAAGAAGAAACTTTTCAGATAATCATGAAGTGCCTGGGATGTGTCCAGAAAAAGTTGGAAAATAATATAAGAATAAGGATATACATAGCACATCATAAATTTTTAATACCAATGAAACTGGACTTGATGGAAAAAATCCTAGTAGAAATTTATATTAAAAAAAGAAAAAACTGCATCCAGATTTCAGGTGTTCAACAAACATATTATGCTACATTTATCCAGAAATGTTTTAGGAGATTTCATGATTAAACTCATCTAGTTTGGAGATCATTAAACACTCTAACATTTAAAAGCATACACAAAAATATTATACCAGTTTACTAAACAACAAAATGAGATAGGAATTATTCTTTTTGCAAAGATACTTCCATCTTCCGATTTCAAATTTAATTCACTTGGATTGGAGAGTTCACAGTCATTTGGTTTTACAGCTGCTTGATAAAAAATTTTGAGAAGTTCCCTAAAACAAAGAGAGAACGTTTTTCAAACCAAATTGTATATTGTCATGTATGCCAGGTAGACCGAGAGAGAGAGACGAGCATTAAGATACACAGGTACGAACGAGCATAACAACAACTACATCGAACATGTACAATACGAAACTACGGAACCCAAAAAGGTAAACAAAACACGCGCGTGTCACACAGCTTGGAAGGTTCTCTAATCTGGCTGTTGCCAGATACATAACAGTTCCTCCTCGACAAAATATAGAGTCACAGGTCGAGTCTCTTTGGAGGTCTCCTGCTTCGGTTTGAGCGTCGGAGTGGCACATCAGTTTTCGGCTTTCCGGAAGCGTCTGATACAGGCTTAGGTGGTATATCATCACTTGGAGTGGCAGGTACAGGTACATCTTTAGGTTCAGGGACAACTTCAGGTACAGGTGCAGGTGGTTCCGATTCAGCAACATCATCGGATACTGGCTCATCTGGAAAATTCAATTCTTTATCGTAAACTGGAATTTCAGCAGCAGCTTGGGATAATTCAATCGACTTCCCACATTTCCTTATTTGATCTACGTGTCTCTTCCAAATTTCATTTCCAACTTGTATGCTATAACTTAAAGTTCCATCTCGGTTTATAATTGTTGCAATTTTCCATTTGTTAGGTCTGGAATAATTTTTTACGGCTACTTTCTCCCCTTCCTGAAACTCACGCAAGATAGATTCTGTGTTAAGTCTCGAACTCTGTTTCTGAACAACTTTGTCTCTCAAATTTGGTTTAAAAGATCAAGCCTAGTGCGAATACATCTCTTCAAAAACAAGGCACTCAGAGTTTCTCCCGTGAGAGAATGTGGAGTTATTCTATACTGTAATAAAAATCTTTGTAATTTCATATATTTAGATCTCCAGAATCACTTCTACTCGATTTCAACGAAGCTTTGAATAACTGCACTATTCTTTCTGCCTGTCCGTTTGTAGCAGGATGGTACGGTGCTGAAGTTATGTGTTTAATATTATTCAGTTTCAAAAAATATCGAAATTCGTAACAAGTAAAACTTGCGCCGTTTTCACTAACCAAAGTTAAGGGAATTCCATAATGAGCAAAAAGAATACGAAGATGATAAATTGTAAAACTAGCTGTAATATGTTTCATCGGAATGACTTCTATCCACTTCGAATATGCATCAGAGACTACAAAAAATATTTTCCCCATAAAAGGACCAGCGTAGTCAACGTGTATCCTTTGCCAAGGTCCATTTGGCCATTCCCACGGATGTCGATTTATCCTTGCTGGTTCGTTCCTCGTTGTGATACAAGCTGAACAGTTCTGAACAAAATTGGCTATACTGGCATCAATACATTGCCAATAGCAGTAGCTTCTAGCTATGGCCTTCATTTTGAAAATTCCAGGATGTCCAACATGAAGTTCTTCCAAAACTTGGTTCTGGTACTTTTCAGGAATGCATACTCTATGACCATACATTATGCAACCATTTTGCAATGAAAATTCAGATTCTCTACCTTTCCAAGGCACAGGTAATTCAGTTCCAAATTTTAAACTTTCATACAGTTCGAACAATTTCCTATCAGTTTTAGTAGCTCTAGCTATGTCAGTTGCTGTAACAGGCATTAATTCAACTTGCGAAATATTTTTCACTTCTGCTTCAGTCAAGTGCTCACAGTCCTTGTCAACTGTTAGTGGTAACCGCGAAAGTGCATTGGCATTGCCATGATTCTTAGTGTTTCGATACTTGATTGTATAACTGAATGCTTGGAGAAAAAGTGCATAATGAACCATTCGTGTTGCTGATAGACATGGTAAAATACGATTAGGTGCAAAAATTGATACTAGGGGCTTATGATCGGTTACGAGATCAAAATGTCGACCAAATAAATATTGATAAAATCTCTTTACTCCCCATACGATACTCAATGCTTCCTTGTCTATCTGCGAATAATTACGTTCCGTTTTAGTCAATGACCTTGATGCAAACATTGCTGGTTTTTCTGAACCATCTGGCATAATGTGACTTAAAACTGCTCCTATTCCAACTGGTGATGCATCAGTTTGCAATACAAGAGGTAACTTAGGATCATAATGGCATAAAATTCGGTCTGAAGCAATTTCTTGTTTCAATGCCTTGAAAGTTTTTTCACATTCTGCAGTCCACAAAAATTTAGCACCTTTCTGCAGTAAATTATTGATTAGCGACACGAGTAGATAAGTTGGGGATAAATTTTCCGTAGTAATTGACTAAACCCAAAAAACTCTTCAAATCAGATACAGTTTTTGGAACTGGTACCTTCGTAATTGCATCGATTTTTTCTTGTGTTTTGTGGAGACCGAATTTATCAATGGTATGACCACAATAATTCACAGATTTCTTAAAAAATTCACTTTTCCGCTTATTTACTCTGAGACCATATTCTTCTAGTCTCTGTAGTACTAATTCTAACCTTTCAAAATGCTCTTGATCATTTCTCCCCGTTACGGTAATATCGTCTAAAAATACGTGTACCCCCGCGATGCCTGATAAAACTTGTTCAATGGCTCTCTGCCACTGCCGGTTATACCATAATTCTAATTAGGCTATACCATAATTCATTCTCTTGTAACGGAACAAACCCATGTGAGTATTGATCGTCAATAGATGTCGGTCCTGCTCATCAACTAACATTTGAAGGTATGCCTTAGATAAGTCGATTTTAGTAAAGAACTCTTCTCCTGACAGTTCAGCAAAAATGTCCTCGATACGGGGAAAAGGATACTGCTCAATTTTTAGTCCCGGGTTGATAGTCACCTTATAATCACCACAGATTCGTAGGTTCCCATTCTGTTTGATAACAGGAACAATTGGTGTAGCCCAATCACTATATGTCACCGGCTCAATGATGTCTTCTGCAATTAACCTATTAAGTTCAGTTTCTATTCTTTCTTTTAAAGCAAATGGTACTGATCGAGGTTTAAAAAATACCGGTTTGTTATTAGGTTTCATTTGAAGACGGCAACAAAACTTTTCCAGTTTCCCAATACACGGAGAAAACATTTTCTCATACTTTTGAAACAAGATATTTAATTTATTGGTTCGAGAATTACAATTTTCAACCCGAACTGCTTTAATTGAGCTCCAGTCTAATTGGAAATTTCTCAACCATTCACGACCAAAAACTGCGTTTACTTTTGCATGCACCAAATAAATAGTTTCTGTATTAATTTGACCTTTGTATTGAATTTGCACCACTGCTTGGCCAGCTGATGTTATCATAGAATTATCGAAATTCCTAAGCAATAATTTGGTAGGCTTAATGGCTACATCCGGACAAAGTTTCTTAAATTCATTCACATTCATACAACTAATAGCAGCTCCAGTATCGAATTCAAATAAACATTTATTCCCTTCAACAAAAATTTCTAATAAAATCTTATCCCTTGCATGTCTTGGTAATTTAACGCTATTAACTGGTACAGTTTCAGAACAAGATTCTATTTGCTTAACTGTTTCGTTACGTTTTGAGCGGCAGACTTTTGCCAAATACCCGTTCTTTAAGCAATTCTTACACTGAGTGTTTTGTGCTTACATTCGTGTGCTAAATGTTGAGTACTATCACATATCTGTAACATTTCCGAGATTTATCAAACTTCTTTGTAACTTCAGATTTCTTAAATTTAGAAAAATCTTTTTTGATAGTTTTATCTTGCGAACTATGTAATTTTTTTATCGATACCATTTGATTCTGAATTTCACACACATCTCTCTGAGCAGATTCCATTGCGAATCCAATGCTCTTAGCTTTTTCATATGTTAACTTATCCTCTGCTAACAGCTTTTTCTGTATATTTTCGTTTTTGAGACCCATCACCAATTTATCACGAAGCATCGTACTTAAATTGTTCCCAAAGTTGCAGTGTATCGACAGTTTTTGTAATTCGGCACAATAATTTGCAATGGACTCACCTTCAAATTGCTTCCTCTTGTAGAAACGAAACCGTTCTGTCATCTCTAGAGGTTTAGGATTCAAATGTTCCGAAAGTAATTTTACGAAATCTTGATAAGTCTATTCAGAAGGAATGTTCAGAGTGGCCAGATTCTTTAACAATTTATACGTTGTTGCTCCCATAAGGCTTAAAATAGCAGGGACTTTCATTTTATCTTCGATCCCATTAACAACGAAGTAAGATTCTAAATGTTCCACATAACTGGACCAGTCTTCCACAGACCCATCATAAGATTCAAAATTAATGCTCGAAGATCCCATCCTCGTCACCAACTCTTTTGTCATGTATGCCAGGTAGACCGAGAGACGATACGATTCGTTTTTACATACACGCAAAGAACATTTATTGGAGAGGAGAGCTTACTCTAGCAGGTAGTGGCATATATATTGAAACCCCTCACACCAATTTGACTCTTTCTCATCGTAATCCCAATCACTGCTCTGTCTTCAGAAGTGAATTGATTGCAATAGACCTGGGACTAGAAGCTATTCTTTCTGAAGAGGATTATGGTGACCTATGGATCTTGTCTGACAGCCGTAGTTCTCTCCACTATCTTAGTAATTGGCTTCTTGTAGGCAACAAGATCAGCAACTCTAACCTGCTTAAATTAAAACTCATTTCACTTAATCATGATGTTCACTTGCAATGGATACCTTCACATGTGAATCTCCACGGGAATGAAATGGCCGATAATCTTGCTAAGGAGGGTTGCAGGATTTCAAATACTCCCTTTTCCACACTTACTTTTCTGCAGTTATACTCCCGGGAAAAATCAAAAATCTCGGAGGAGTGGAAAACACCCCCCACCCATAATTGGTACAAGGGATCAAAACCGGGTTTGTCCCTTGACCTCCCGTGTGACAGACGTACCCGGACTGTTCTCTCAAGACTTGCTAGCGGTCATATTAAGTGCCTCACTTTCAACGTGGGCAGGAAAACTTTCGTCACCTGCACCAAGTGCCAAAATCATCAGGCTTCTCCTGAGCATCTTTTGGATTGCATGGGTCTCTCTAGGGAGGATCTCTTTAGCAATCCTCTTTTAGTCTTCGACTTCCTTACAGTCAACGAACTCGTGGATCTAGTCTGACTCCGTCAGACATGGAGGATAAGCAACAACAACAACATTTATTAGCATTAAGATACACAGGCATGAACGAGCATAACAACAACTACATCGAACATGTACAATACGAAACTACAGAACCCAAAAAGGTAAGCAAAGCACGCGCGCGTCACACAGCTTGGAAGGTTCTCTAATCTGGCTGTTGCCAGATACAAAACATATATATCGTGTGGACCATCCAGAATTTCTTTTGGTTATTTTATTGGGAATTTAATCTCCTTCACTTTTTATTAAATTTTCTATTTTAAACTTTTTCTAACTTGACATTCATTTTATTTCCTGTTGCCAGCTCATTTGTTTTCTAGCAGCAACATTTTCATTCTTTTTATATCATTTCTAATCTCTTCTGAATTGATAGCATTAGTGTTTTTCTTATTTGTGTCCTTTTTTAAAAATTTAAAAAGCAGATTAACAAATTTAAATACAAACGCGACCTCCCAGAAGACATGTATGTACGCAGCTCAGATAAAGCAAGCAAACTGAATTATGAATAAAGGGAAATAACAATGAAAGCGACTTATGTTCACTTATGTTCACGCGTACATCACATTCATGCATGTGATATCAAGAATAAGAATAGTATTGCATTGTCAACCTATATGGTGTGTTTAAATCTGTTCGACGTAACAGATATTTAATTTAAAATATAAATGACCTAGCTATAATATTGTTGTTTCATGAACTTATCATTTTCTTGTTAGAGAAAATAAATTCTTTATTTTGATTGCAACACAAGTTTCTTTGCTGAAAGGAATAATTCATTCTCTTTCCCCCTCTCTCTCTCTCTCTATATATATATATATATATATATATATATGTGTGTGTGTGTGTGTGTATGTGACGTAAGAAAATGGAAGTTAGAATATTATAAGACAAAACATCAATTATGACATTAAACATGATCAAAACAGTTGCATTCAGTTACAAAGGAAACAATATATAAAAGTTTTAAAGAAAGTTATTACTAATGAGAATTAATAATACAGTTATTTGTGTATGTGAACCTGATAGTTCGACTCTTCTTTTTTTACATCTTCTATCTAATCTCTTTATTGTCTTACTGTATATTTTTTAAATCCACTCTTTTGAGCATTAATGTCCTCTTTTATCAGTCAGTTGAGCCATTATACATTTGTCACACACACACACAGACATTATATATATATACATATATTATATATAGTATTTAGTCCACAGACTAATAATAATGTCTGGGTTGAGCTTTTCTTGTTTTGTAGCCCTACACAAAGCACGTACTGTTAGTGCTTTAAATTAAGTCTGATTGAGCAAGCATGACGTTTTGCGCTAACGAGCGAAATTGTAAATGAAATGAAGTCAATTGGAAATAAAAAGTGTAGAGCGGTGTATTTGAATTGAGTGTAATAACTTTAATATATTTTGTTTATATTTATTATTACTGAAATTTTTCAAGGCTTAATGTTTTCTGATCTAAGCAGTGCAATTAACTTGCTTATTTTTTATGTAGAAATTAACATTTCAAATTTAATTATATTTTCCTTTATATTTTGTTTAGCAAATTTTTATAATTTTAAATATGCTATTGTTTAATGATTGAAATTATTTGATAAATATGAATAATTCTGAAGTTATTTATCGATTATTTTCTTGGGTGCTCCATGATGATATGGAAAATTATGGAATAAACGAAGAAGATGTTATAAAAGGAATTGAACGCATGAATTTGACTTATAAATATAACCCACAGAAATTAAAGTATCCAAATGCCGAAACTGCAGAATTCAATTTCGTTGCCTTTAGATGTGCTTATTTACATAAATTTGCTCCATTTCATTGTGTTCTTGTTCATGATATTTTTAATCGAATAATTAAGAAAAAATATAATTTTTTCAAAAATATGATTATGGATATTGGTAACTTGCATTTATGTAGCCTAGGTGGAGGACCAGGCAGTGATGTTATTGGTGTTATTTTAGCATTGCAGGATACCTTTGGATTATTTTCAGTTTATGCATCTATTATAGATTGTCTGCCTCAATGGAATGCCACTTTAAATTCATTGCTTACAGAGTCACAAAATGGAACGTATGGTGATTTAGGACTTTATCTAAATAAAAAGCTTTTCAATTGGAGTTACATAGGCTCTGACTTATTAGATGAGTTTACTCCTGTTGTGAAGGAAGCAATTTCAACTGCAGATATCATTAATATGGTGAAATTCATATCAGCTGCAACTTGTATTGATACAGAAACTATGATTAAGGTATAGTAAAACTATTTCTTACTTGGAAACAAAATACAGAGTAGGTTCACATATTTTTGTAATGATTTTGATTTTCTCCATAAAATTTAAATATGTGTTATAAAATAAACATAAAATTTAAAAAAATAAATTGTGATTGTCATTAAATTGTAATACCACTTAATTATCTCCAGCATTAAAAATATTCTTTGCTCTGAAATGTCACTACAAGATAAACAATGGATTAAAGGCTATATTTTTGTGCTATCTGAAGAGAAATATAATCTCATTCATTAAGTTATTAAAAATGATATGAAAAATCACGATTAAATATTTCTGCATTTAAAATAAGTGACATATTCATATGAAAGCAAAGAAACGTCAAAGTTTACATTTGCCTGAGAAAAGGCAAAAAATGAATACTCTATACATGTATGTACACATCTTATTAAATCCAAAGTCACATTTCATGTTTTAAAGGAAAAGTTAACAACCCAAAGAACTATTGCAAAATGTGTAAATATCACTAAGAATTGAAAAAAAATAGGAAGTTTTATTTAATCTTGACCAAAACAAAAAAAGGCATGCTGTTAATCGCCTAATGTTGAAACATGTTTCTCAGTTGTAAGGCTGTAAATTGTTGTATGAAAATTATTTGGCAAATTAAAAATAGAAATATGTAGTTACAATTAGTGTGAAGCTTCCCTCACAAATCCTATTCTGTAACCTCAAAGTGGTGTGAGGGTGTAAACAGGTAGCACAGGTGATGTATGTCTGGAACCTAAACTCAGTTTGGGTTCCTGGTAGGGTCACCCATGGCAAGAAGGCTGTGCTAATACAGAAAGGTAACCCAATCCAAGGTGTTAGGCTCCGTGCTGATGGATGAATGGCACCAGGGTTATGGTGTCGCTAACGGGCCCCTCGAGTAACCAGGCAAAACCTCGTTGTATGTTTGCCTTCCACCTGTACAGGGAGGCCATGCAGGTGGTGACCGTATATTTTCCTCCCAGTTCCTTGATCTGTTATGGATGAAAAAAAAAGTAAAAATGATAAAAAAGGATTGAATACATCTTCTGGTGTTATCCAATCAGCTGGCGAAACGGTTCCTAAGGAACAGAATCCCGGCAAAAAGAAGAACACTGGCAATCTGGCTGCTGGAGGAAGTGGAGTTGCCGCAAGGCAGCACACTGGCACCACAGTTGGAGAACCAGGAGGTCTCACAAAATCACAAAGACGCAATCTAAGGCATCGTAATAAAGCAAAGGAGCAGGTGGAGACTGTTCAGAAGGTGGGTGGCACCAAAAGACTTAGGTCCGAGGTTTCAACCCCTTCTCTCATCAACACTGCCTCCAAAAAGCCCAGGGATGATCATCAACCTGGGACTTTTGCTCAGGCAGTTAAAAGCCATAAAGCAACTATTGTGAAGGATGGTTTCCCAACCATCAAACTTAACAAGGAGGATATTGACCCTATACAGCTGGAGATTCTCACCAGGACAGATGAGGTCCCCATAGGAAATCATCTGCCTAGGATTCGAGGCTTAAGCTTAGTATCTGGGGCACTAATTCTCCAATGTGATGACCTTGAAACTGTGGAATGGATTAAAAAATCCTTCCATGGTAACAAGAGTCTGTTTGGTGGTGAGGGGCTCAGTGTTCTGGATCCCAGTGATCTACCTAAACCGGTAAAGGTGGCCTTTAAGACAAGGGACACTCATACCAAAGATCCTGCCATATTTCTGAAACGGCTAAATAGACTCAACCCGGAGTTGAAGTCTTTAGAATGGCATACTCTGCAGAAATCTGTAGAGACACATTCTATTAGATAAATCTTCGAGGTTGATAAGGAAGCCTCAGAAGCCATTAAAAAGGCAAATTATGGTGCCTATACTGGTTTGGATTGGGGAACTTTCAAAATTCTCCGGAACCCAAACCAGAAAGATGTACAGAGCATTGAAGAGATGGAAGTTGAACAAGAAGGTGCAACTTCCTCTCAAGTAAGTAAATCCTCTCCTACTTCTAGTAAGGAAAGTGAATTACCCAACCTTGAAGAACTAGATTTAGATTCTGGTTCTGATATAACTCTGCAACCCAGCTCTCCTCTATCTGAGAGTGAGATTGAAAAGGTTTTGCAGGAAACTCAAGTAAGTAAGTCCCCTACTTATGGAGACTTGGGAGGCAGTGCTTCTTCTTAGCTTCCACAATGGTAAGTATCATCAAAGTAGCACAGATCAACCTTCATCAAAGTCGATCAGCTTCAGCTATTCTTAGCAAGAAGATGACTAGGGGGGAGGTTGATATTGTTTTAATTCAAGAGCCATGGACTTCCAATGGTTCTGTGTTGGGCCTACATGTTCAGGGTTTTAACATATTTTATGATAAATGTTGTTTGAGACCAAGAGCATGTATTGCTATTAGCAACAAATTAAATGCCCTCATTCTGGTCAATTACCTAATTGGGGATAATGTTGCTGTAAAAGTATCCTGTTTATTGCAAGGAATCAAAGATGAAATTATCTTTATGTCTTCATATCTTCCCTTTGAAGATAAAGACACATTCAATGAGTAAATTGTTAGTCTTTTAGATTATAACAATTTGAGTAAGAAACTCATCATAGGATGTGATGCAAATGCTCACCACACTATGTGGGGAAGTAGTGATTGCAACAAACGTGGTAAGGATCTTTTAGAATACAGTTTGTATTAAAATCTATTTATTCTTAATAGAGGTAATGAACCCACCTTTATTACTATAAATAGAAGAGAAGTCATTGACATCACTTTATGTAATAGTAAGTGTGCTGACTTTATTAAAGATTGGAAAGTGTCTGATGAAATAAGCTTATCTGACCACCAATACATTAGCTTTTCTGTTTTAGGGGCTAGAGGTGGTAGGTAGGAACCCAAAAAATACCAATTGGGATTCCTACAAAAAAGATCTAGAAGATCTTATCAAGGAAGGCGACTTCGGTAAGTTATCTTCAGTAGCAGATTTGGAGTTGGCCGTAGATCAAATGCAACATGCCATTCTC
Source organism: Latrodectus hesperus (assembly GCA_037975125.1). Lineage (NCBI taxonomy): Eukaryota > Metazoa > Arthropoda > Arachnida > Araneae > Theridiidae > Latrodectus > Latrodectus hesperus. Next base: position 55,835,078 of record CM075850.1, on the reverse strand, counting down.
CAAGCTTACTATCAAAATTGTGATGTCAGCAATACTTGCTCTCCAAGGTTAGTTCCTTGGTGGTCTAAAGAGTTAAGTAAATTGTGAATACAATGTAGAAAGCTCTTTAATAGAGCCAAAAAGAATGGTGAGTGGCAGAAATATAAACTGGCACTTACCACGTATAATAAAGCTATCAGGAATTCTAAAAAGAATTCTTGGCGAAATTATTGCACTGACATTAAAACTGTGTCTGCTACTGCAAGACTCGTTAAATAATGTCTAAAGACAGGAACTGCTGTCTAAATACTCTTAAATTGCCAAATGGTAAGTTTTCAGAATCTGGGAGATAGACTCTGTCTGAACTGTTCAGAGTTCACTTTCCAGGTTCTAACGAAATAAATGGTACTCCTAATTTTACACTCCCTACTTCAAATTGTGGTAGAAGTAAATGGGATGTTGCCAAAAGAATCATAACTTATGATCGAACAAGATGGGCAATAATGTCCTTTAAACCTTATAAATCACCGGGAATGGATGGGATTGTACCGGGTCTGCTTATGGAGGGAGTCCAGTGCATTGCTCCAATTCTGTGTAGAATCTTTAGAGCAAGTATAGCCTTCAGGCATATACCTATTGCCTGGAGGCATACAAAAGTAATTTTTATTCCTAAAATAGGGAAAGATAATTACTATGATGCTAAATCTTTTAGACCTATCAGCTTAACATCCTTTCTTCTAAAGGCAATTGAAAAGCTGATAGACAGATATATTAGAGAAGTTTACTTAGTGGAAAAACACTTTCTGACTCTCAATATGCATATCAACCTGGTAGATCCACTGATAGTGCGATCTACAACCTATCCTTCATTTTGGAAAAGAACTTTAAGGCTAAGGAATTTGCTTTAGCTGTTTTCTTAGATATAGAAGGTGCCTTTGATAAGGTACCCATTGAAACCATTTTACAATCTCTTGCTAGAAAGGGAGTTAATGACACAATCTGTTCTTGGATAGAAAATCTGCTCAATAAACAGATTTGTCACTGCCTCATTTTTAGGTGAAAACATGATGATCCAAGCCAAAGCTGGTTGTCCCCAGGGAGGGGTTCTTTCACCCATCTTATGGTGTTATGTTGTAGACTCCCTTCTAGAGGTGTTAAAAAAACCAGGCATAACCACCATTGGATATGCAGATGATTTAGTTATAATCGTCAGGGGTAAGTTTGGTGAAACTATCTCCAGCATCATGTCCAGCACCCTTAAACAAGTTGCGACTTAGTGTAAAAAAGGCCTTTCTGTAAATCCTCAAAAAACCACTATGGTAGCCTTCACAAAGAAAAAGAATCTTAATCTGAAAAAGATCACTTTTTTTTGGTCAAGAATTAACTTGCTCCAAAGAAGTTAAATTCTTAGGAGTATTTTTTGACATGAACTTAAGTTGGAACAAGCACTTCAACTTTTGTATTGAAAGAGCAAAAAAGCTTTCTGGTCTTGTAGAAATGCATTTGGAAGAACTTGGAGCCTAAATCCCAAAGTTATTCATTGGATTTACACTATGATTATTTGTCCCATCATTACCTATGGTTCAGTGGTCTGGTGGTTTAAAATCAGAAACGAAACTGCTAAAGCAGAATTAACAAAATTTCAAAGGATGCTTTGTGTAGCTATCTCTGGGTGTATTCGTACAACTCCCACATCTACACTGGAGCTTCTGCTTGGTATGCATCCTCTTTATATGTGTATTGAAGCAGAAGCAGTACTTAGCATGAAGAGGCTTAAAAATACAGGTCAGTGGAAGGAATACTCTAGATTTTTATCCTGGGGAAACCTCAATGCTGACGTAACTAGTCATCCTTTTATAAGTATGCCTACTGATTACACGATTGTATAAGGCTTATCAAAAGCATGCTTAACAATCAAATTTCCCTTGAGAGAAGACTGGAATAATGTTGCTATCAGTGAAAGCTGTATTTACTGGTATACTGATGGCTCAAAAATGAATTCCAATACTGGGGCTGGTATTTGTTGTCCAGCTGATGACACTAAGTTATCATTCCCTTTGGGTAAATATACAACTGTATTTCAAGCAGAAGTCTTTGCCATTCTTATGTGCAGTAGAATATGCTTGGACAGAAACTATTCTCGTAAAAGAATAATCATCTGCTCTGACAGTCAAGCTGCATTACTATATATATATATATAAGCTCTACAGAAGTCTACTATAACTTCTGTTCTTGTCTGGGAATGTTATATCACCCTGTGTAAATTAGCTAATAATAACTCCACCACTCTAATGTGGGTGCCTGGGCACTCTGGTGTTCCCGGCAATGAATTAGCTGATGAGCTAGCAAGGACTGGATCAACAACTGACTTTTTTGGTCCTGAACCAGTGCTAGATATTTCAAAAGAATTGATCAGAAAGAATGTCTTTGATCTCTTCAGAAAACAACAGTTTATGAATTGGCATAATGCCAATGATCAAAGACAAGCAAGGCTATTAAATAGCACGTGCCCTAGCAAAAGGCAACAAGAATTATTAAAGCTCAATAGAGACAGTCTAAGGAAAGCAGTGGGACTACTTACAGGACACTGCCACCTTAAAAGACATCTCACGATAATGGGAGTTTCAGATGATCCCACTTGTAGAGGTTGTCATTATATGGAAGAAACTTCAATACACATCTTATGTGAATGTGAAATCTTTTCTGCACATAGATTTGAACACCTGGGTCAGCACTTGATTGAACCTAAGATGTTACAGGAAATTCCTGTAAAATGTCTGCTGAACTTTGCTTCAGCCACTGGTCTCTTCAAATAGGGCTTTCTGAGGGGTATAGTACAATAGACCTATGGTCGCGGTGCTAGGTTCTTTTGGACCACCCTAATTTTAAATCTAAATCTAGTGTGAAGCTTGAATATATTTATCTGAAATAACTGTAATAGAAAAAGATACTGAGAGAAGAGAGACTGAGCACGTACTTTTAGAGAAAATAAGTTTTTAAAAGGTTTTATGGTTAGTTCTGTGGATTTTCTTATAATGGAAAAACTTAAAATAAGAAAAATAGAAAAAGTATCAAATTTGATTTGTGTGGATTACTATCAGAAGTATGTTTTAACACCCATTTTCACAGAAATTTTATCCAAGCAATCTTCATTATTTTCAGTTCAATCAGGATAAGGCTCCTAACTATACCTTTAAATCTACTGCTCTATTTAAAAAAAATGAAAAATAAATCAGAATGTAAGGTTTTTTTTCCTTCTTAAATATATCCCACCTGAATCCCTTGATGTCTTCTATAGATTACTATGTATTTGGAATTTTAAATAATTATTGATAATCTTTATTAAAATTTATTTTAGACTTTATACCAAATTTAAATTTACAATATTTTTATGTTACAAAGCAAATTAATAATGCAGTTATATAATTTATCATATTAAAACATCCTCAAACTGAGTATTATAGCTGTTATGATTTTTTTTTAGAATTCTTCATAGTTAGCTTATTTAGTACTTATATACAACAAATTGACTTTAATAGTATGTAAGAAAATGACATTTAATATTAGATATTTTGTTACAGGGAATAGATTCTAATTTAGAACAAATGTGTGCTTATCTATTTTTAAAGGAATCAAATGACTTAAATATGTTATGTATCCACTATATTTGCTCAATGGGATTATTGCCAGTATTTAATATTTTTGCTGATATATTAGTAATTTTTTTATTTTCACATTTGTCATTACTTTTCATAATTTTGAAAATTTTTTGCAATTTCTTAAAAGTATCATAATTTTTTTAATACATATTTAAAATACCATTGCTGATTTAATTTAAAATGTCTTAAAGGCAATGTTTTAAATAAATTTGTTAAATGTTATAATGCATAAATTTCTTTTAATATTCTTAAATTTTGAAAAATTAGGGTTATGAAAAGTAATTGACTAATCATTGTATAAAACATTCCTAAATCTATATAATTTAAATTAAAAGTGAAGGTTTTTGAGTAATTTGTTACTTAATAAAGATATTATGCATTAAAGATAGCAAAATTAGATCAGTGTTTTATCTTATAACAAAATACTGAATATTTTGTTATTTTACTCTGTATTTAACAAAATACTCAGTATTTTGTTATATGTTAGAACAATTCAGAATTCTTTTTTACAGCTATAATAATACTGAATTTTACAACTGGAACAATGTGGGATTTCATTTTTCTGAAATGTTCAGTTTTGCTGCTTAACATTTCTAATTTTCTTTTGCTATTTCGTTTTTCCCTGTCATAAATTTTACTCTTTATTTATTTTACTTTTAGCGGGCATTTCCAAAAGGAAATGCCCACGATGAACTCATCAGTAGGATTTTTATGAATAAAAGCTAATATTTCATTGGTTATTTTTTGCTTGGTGATTTGGAAAATATAATTTCATCAATAGCCAAACAATTAATGTTTTTTAACTTGGAAAAGTATACAAACAATAAACATTTTTTTCAAAAATAAACTATTTTACAATTTTAACATACAGCAATATCAGTTTTGTAGATTAAAATTATTTTGTTTTGTAGTGAGAAACATACAATTTTATTTTTATGTTTGCAAATAAAATGATGGAAAATGTTTTATTATATCCTATAATTTGTTTGTTTTCTTTACTCTACCAAACATAAATTTAATGAGTTGCTTTTATTAATTTATGTTTAAAATGTGTTATCTATATTACATATTTATATTAAAATTGGCATCTTCAATACACTTGAGAAATTTAATAATTTTCAGTCAAAAATTTATAGGTAAAGCATTATCTGGGACTAAATTTATTTGCAAGACAAGAAATTTATTAATTTTAATCTAATTGCCTCTTTAAGTTATAAAGTATAAACCTTAATTGATCATTGTGCTGAATACAAAATTTTTCATGATTCATTTTTAGTTTATTTAGCAAATGTCCAAATGTGTGAATTTCCTACCAAGTAATAGTATCTGCTATTTCAATTATCCTTTTATTCCATTGGTTAAAAAGGAACAAAATGGAAAAACATATTTATCAAAATCAAGGAATTGACAGCATTCTCATAAAACTTATTGCTATACATGAAAATTCACTTACAAGTAAATCATTAAAAATATTTTCTTCACTCTGTTTAAAGAGACAAAATTAAATTATTCACCTAAAATGTTAAATATGTAAATTTATTCTTGTAATAATCAAGCATTGTTTCTGCATTCTTTGTAACCTTAAAGATTCCAAGTTTTATAGTAATTTTAAAATATCTTCTAATCTGCATAATAGTTTATTTTGAATATTTGAAAATTATATAAGTAATAATGTTATTTTTATTATGCCTATCATGCAATTTAATATTTTCCAAAGAATATATAATCTTTTAACTGAGTTATTGATGTTATTATGGAAAAGAATATTTAATATTAAAAAAAGTTTAAAACTATACCAAGGTTGATTCCATCATAAATAATAAACTGAATAATTATTCAGAGTGAAATAAAAGTGTCCATATTTACAAATATATAAAAACCATTATAATAAAAGGCATTTTGCTTTTGTTTTTAGCAAGAAAAATTTTAAAGATTGCAGTATTTGTAAAATCTTTATAACTGTTTACAGATAACATCAATAAAAGGAATTATTACTTTTCTGATATGATAGAATGCCACTTATCAACATTGTTTTAATGAGAAACCAATAATTTTTTTTCTTTCATTTAACAGCGCATATTCAATTTGATGAAGCCAGGTGCCATTGTCTTGTTTATTGACAATTCTGTTGGAGAGCTAAAGCACATTATTTCTAGAGTAGCTACTGAATTGAGACTTGATCCTTTATTTGGTCCAATTAATCATGAAAATTATGTGAATGAAATGGTAAAAATCACCAGGTTTGGATATTCCAGTTGTTTCAAAACTAAAATAGCCATTCATGTATGGACAAAACCTTTTAGAGGTTATTATGCTGAACAAAATGAGCAACTTCTTAAAGACTGTAAACAAATGTTTCAGACTAAGAATGCACCAATTTCAGTTAGCCCGAATATTCATAATTATGAATTCTCTCCCTTTTCTCAAGATATGAATAATTACAAGATTAATTCTAAAATGATGCATTTTGATAGCTTTAAACAAAAGAGTCATTTAAATTTGAATTCTCATTATTCTGAAAGTGCTTTGCCTGTTAAAATCCCCAAAACTGGCCCAAAAAGACACTTAGAAATGATTGAAAACATATCATTAGATTTTAAAAACTGTTCTTTTGATCATTTACCTTCTGATGAAAGTTTGATACCTCTTTATTATGAAACTTCAAAAAGCTTTGAAGAAAAACATTTGCAAACTATTTCTACAGATTTTAATGCTTCATGTTCGTCAAATGATTCACAGTATGAGGAAACTGTCATACCATTATATCCTGAAACTCCACAGAGATTTAGAAAAAAAAATTTGCAACCAATTCAAAGCAAATCTATCAATTTTACTTCTTCACCAGTATTTAATATAAATCATTCTAGTCCTATATTAAAAAATGTAAGTTCAAGTAGTATGAACAATTTTACACCACTCCGAAATAGAATTGTATTTAAACAAAATAAGTCATTGAATTCTACTCTTAATAATGAAATGAATAGGATTCCAGACTGTAAATCTATTTTTTATAACAATGACAATCACAATGTTTCTCATAAATCAAGTGATGATTTCTCATATTCAGATTTTGATTATCGGAATATTTCTTTCTCAGATGTAAAGGAACCTATTCTGACTTCTAACTATCATAATAGTTTCAATACTTTTTCACCAGAAATTCCTGTGTCTGATGACTCTTATTTCTCACACTGTGATTCTGGTTATATGAGTGCCTGTCAATCAGATATAAAGATATCGCCTTTAAATTCTACTTACTATAATAATCTTGATACTTCTCCAGATTTTCCAGTTTTCACTAACAGCATAAAAAGTGTGTTGAAGGGAAATTTTGATCGGAAGCAATGGAGAAATAGGAACACAAATGAACAAACTGATTGCAGAACCATTTATAATCCATCAACTAATGTGAAGAATCAGAACCGTAAGTTGTACATTACATCTACATCAATAGAAACTCTAGTTTCAGATAAAAATGCAAAAAGTAATCATTGGAAGCACATGAATGCTGATCAACAGATCAATCATAAATTTCATCCATACAGAAAAGTTGAAAAATATATATCAGAAAATAAATATAGCAATGACTATGAATCTAATAAAAAAAATTATTGTACTTCTAAAAATACCCAAAAGTGTCAATATAAAATAAAAAGTTCATATTGTTTTTGATAATGTATTTTGAATTTGATTTATGCAATTTTATTTATGATTAATTTCAACTAATATAACTGAAATCATAAAATTTATAAAAAAATTGTAAAATTTTTCTACATATAATTTTGTAAAGAAAATATAATTCAAGACATCATCAGTAATTTTGTTAAATTGTATGAATTTAAAAAAATTATAATTATTTCTTTATCAATATTATGTTTCATTTGTTTATTGAAAAATGTGAAGGATAAACTACTCATTTTCGTAAGATACTTAAATAAATTTTTTATAAGCTTAGAAGTCCATAATAGAACTTGTGAAGTGGTATATTTCAGATTTAAAAGCACAGAAAACATATTTTATCTAAAAATTTTAGCTTTTCATAATTTTTATTACTTTTTTACTAAGGACTGAAATGGAGTAACCAACATTCTCATACATTATTTTTTAAAATTTTATAAGTTGTTTAAATAATCAAAAGAGTAAAAGGAAAAATAATATTAAAATTTTCAATAATTCATATTAAAAATATATTTTTTTGTTTTATGCATGAACATTATATTTGATTTACTAATATAATAATGTATAATTTTACTGTGCATTAATGCTTGATTAATTATTATTTTACTTTTGAATCATGTCTGTTGATACTTTTGTTTAATTTATTATGTATTTAGATTCTTTTGAACATATTTAAGTAATGTAATGTTTTACATTTTAAGTGATGTAATAAAATCATTAAAGATTTAATTTTTATGTCATCTTTATTTTATGGCCTATTACAAATAAATACACAATAAAAAACATTTTATAAAAATATAACTATTAAATATAGCATAAAAATGTTCTTATTTTGGTATCAAAAATGAGACAAGTATACAACATTAACATAACATTTTCCGATAGGAATTTAAATTTTTCGGAATTCACACAATTCCTATGAAATAAAACAAATGTCTTTTAGGATACAATTTAATGCATATTCATTTTTGAAAACAATGAGGATATTTTAAAAATAACCAGTTCAGAGCTATTATTTTACTTGCTTATAATTTTTCTTTTGTCTTTATGAGTAAAAATATAGTTATTTTATGCCAAATACTGGCAGCTTCCTAAATTGTGTGCCTGGAATACCTTGAATTTTGGGCTTTAGATAATCTGGGGTAATGAATTGAAACCTTATGTGTGAGATACTTTCTTCTTTCTATTTGATTTGTTTTCACTGCAACTAGTCCAAACATTTTACAAGTGGCAAATACTCTAATCACTTTTCTCTTCTGGAACACTTAAGAGCAATTTTTGGACTACTGTAGTCACTTTCCCTGGAAAATCAAATCAGACAATATTTATTTTTCAATAAAGTTATGATAAATTTATTCATTGTTTAAAAACGTCCATTTAATTATCGAAAGTTTTTATTGTTGTATAAGTAAAATAAATAAAAGAATAAGACTAATTGGTGTATTCTTGAATTTCTTCATACTTATGTGCAATTTATTGATTTTTAATGAACTGAATATATATATTATATGTATGATGAATTGAATAAAAAGTTTTTATACAGATTTATATTATTACTTTAATCTGTTAGAATAAAAGAATTAAAAATAACCGAAATAAGGATATATTCTGAAGTGCTTTTACACATATTGTTATAACTAGAAAAAGCGATCATGGAAAACTTGAGCATTTTTAAGTTTTAAGAAAATGAACAGAGAAAATACTTAAGAGAGGGTTGAAATTTACTAATTTTTAGCTTATAAAATCTCTTAATATTGTAAGTAAAAATACATAATTTATGTATATAAATTTTATTGCTTTAGAATATTAACTTGTAGTAAAAATTATAAACATTTAACTTACTTTTCAAAGAGAGTGTATCTAGTTTATTGATAAAAAACTTAAATATGTACAATTTAATTTAAAAGACAAGTAATAATAAAATGATCATTCTTATTTTTTAACACCAAGAGGTCAAAAAATTCCTTGTATATTTTCCTTCCTTAAAAGAAATAAAATATAGCTATTAAAGTTTATAAATATTAATATAAATTATATTTGTTGTGCTGCAAACATTTTTACTATAAACATTTAAATATGGCATTTGTCAAACCATCTTTTATCTATAATTTAATATTTATCTGCAAACAAGCAAGATAAAAAGTTACAAGTCATCCACATTATAGAATGACCTAACTATGTGTAGTTACAAGTCATCCTTTAATAACTTTTTAATTAATATTCTTTAATAACAATTATTCAGGTAAGAGAAAATAACATTTATTAATGCTTCTCACTGCTTGCTTTTAACAAAAAAAAAAAAAAACAATGTACATTAAAACGTTTCTTTAGCTTTGGCATGTTTGAAGGGATTTTTTTTTTAAAATAAGTTTATTTGGAAGCTAAAACTAATTATTCCTAATTAATAGTTTATTTAAATTTTCATAATTATAGTACATACCTATTGCTTTTTTATAGAATATTGGCTTATTTCTCCAGTATATGGTAACCAAATAGACTGGAATACCTGTTACTGTGATTGCTATACCCATTCCAGTTTCCCAAGGGCTAACATAGAATGGAAATGTTACAAGAAAAGCACAAACAACAAGGAATGTTATAGGCAGTAAAATGTTGACCTGAAATTAAAACAAATATTTACTTAATTAAATAAGATTTTTAAGCATATCTTATTTCAATGGCAAAAGAGTAACTTTCATAAAAGTACCTTATTATTACTTATTAAAATTCAAACATTGGTAAAAGCAATCTTACCAGAGAATTTTGATGTGAATATTTTATTCCTATTAATTCTTATATTTTTACTTTGAATTTTGCTATTGCTAAATATCAAACTATTCTATTTTTAATGTATAGATTTGATGACAGTTTTTATTTACAGTTAAAAAGAATAAAAATTCTTTTTATTGTAAAACAAAATAAAACATTTAAACAATATCAATAAAAAAAGATTTAGTTCAATTTAATTTTTCATACAAAGAATTTATTTTTGATATAAATTCATGTATAGTTAATATCTGATAATTTAAAATATCAAAAAATTCTCAAATTTAATCATACAATACCTTATTAACAATGTCATCATTGAAATGGCAAAATAATAATGAATGATAAACCATCTTAATTTTTTATTTTTTTCTAACCAAAATTGTTTTATATTTTTCCTATTCAAGTAAAAAGGTATAAATATTTCAGAATAAATGAAATTCCCCCTATAATTAAGTTTACATGATGTGGATATTTGAAGTATAATGTTCTTGTTGAATAGTATGCTCGAATGTAGGAATGCCAAATCTTTTATGTTCAAAAAAAGCATTAGATATTACAAAAGTTTAGAAGGTTGAATGAAATTTTGGAAGCCTCACATTTACTATTCTTCACATTAATAATTAAAAGTAAAGAAAAAAAATTAAAGACCTGAAAAGATGTGTTTTAGATGACAAAATACATTCATAGCATTTCTATTGTCTTCTAAAGATCTAATTCAGGAGTTCTGATCCTTTTAGTACCCAAGAGCATTTATCAGAATGACAGGCACCATTTATTTTTTCAAGATAAATTTATAGGACATAGTTAATAACACACACTATATATATGATGCACAAAAAGTTAATTTTTAAAATTAATTTAACATAATATAATTAGTATTATTTTCTTGTGTAAAATAAATGATTTCTAAATTGCTTGTAAAACAAAGTATAAAAATTATTTGTAAAATACAGTCAATGAAATCTTCGGCATTGCATTACACTGGCCAGCGCTTTATAATTGGGAGAATATGATGAAATTCCTGCTCGCTAGCAATCAAGGTGTTCATCTGTAAGTTGTGATCTATATTTTGATTTTATGATATTCATTATTGAAAACAATGATTCATACAAGTATGTGGAACCAAAAAATAACTATTTCATTTGCTGCGTTTTTTAAGAATGGAAATTTATTTCTATCATCTATACATTCTGAAGATCCAAAATTTCTATCTCCACTTCTTCTCGCTTTACTTGAAAAAATTCTGAAATGTATGTTGCCATTTGGGTTATGGTTATTTGATTAATAAAAGAATTTACAAAAAAGTGACCATGGGCTCGATAATAATAAATTATTGAAAGCACTTTTTAAATTGATCTTGAAGCAATTGGAGGTTGATGACAAATGTTGATAAGATTCGAGAAGGATGGAGGTTGATTTCCTGGCGATTTATATTTTAGTTGTGTTTATCATTAATATTGAAAAAGGAAAAAAATTACATAGCATTTTAAGGAAAACATGTATTTCATAGTTGGGCAGAAACAGCGGGTTCAACTAGATCGACCGAAAGGTGCCATGGCGCCAGTGGGTGTAAGGTTGAGGAACCCTGATCTAATGCACAAGGTCTATATATAAGATTTTTTTATCATAATATTTTTGATTACAATCATCAGATCTAGATTAAGGAGAAATATTTTGGATTTAAAATTACAATTATCATTTCCAAATCTAAGCGAAAATACTTTAACAAGATGGCACAATGCTCTACAAAAAAGCGATTGTGTGCAACATTGATTTTTAAGTATCAACATTTAAACAGATATTCTTAACTGTGGAGTATTTTATATTTGATTTTATTTAAATATATTTTTATTTTAAAAATGATTAAATTTTTTAATAAAATTAATTTCATTGTATTTTTACAGGTAATTTAGAGAAATTAACTATTGTTTGAAATTAATACCTGCTTTCATTATCACGAATTATTGTGTAGTTAGGAATAATAAAATCTGAAGGGGAAAAATAGCCTATTGAAATTTTATTTAAATAATTACACATGTCAGATATAATTTTGGATACACTCTGTTATGTAGATCTTGTTTTTACTAAATATATTTATTTAATTCATTAAATCTTTTTCATGCTCCTTTAAATTCTACTCTTTAATTTTGAAGCTAATTTCTGTTTTAAAATATATTTGGAGCAAATTTTAGAATTTTTTTTAAAACTATCTCCCTAATTTTACAGTTATATTTTTATCAAAATTTCACTGCAATAAAAAGTTGGGACAGACGTGAATTATTTCCATTTAAATCGATTCTATTCTTATTTTCCCACTCACTTTTGCACCTCAATTCATATTCACTTAATATGACACTTCAGAACAAGTTTTAGAACCTCTTTGGAAATGTTGATATACATTTGTAAATATTTGATATGAAAGATATTTGAACAATTTTAAATATTTATCGTCGGCTTAATCAGATTCAAAAGCTCTACAGGTTTGTTTACTTTTATAATAATTTCTGCTGAGAATATATTTATTTAGTATATTTTTTTAAAAAAAAGTACTCAAAAGCATTGGATACTTTTAATGCATACTTAATAAATGCTTTGTCAAAAAGAATCTGTTGCTCTATGTGAAAGTTGATAAAGTAAATAACTGCAACGAAATGTTAAAACCCAGACAGTTTATATAATATACAATTTCATTGTATTCTCTTTAATAAAACGTAATCAAATATAAATTTTTTTTTAAATTGAATGTATACTGCGAATATTAAAAGTAACGGCTTTTAGATTAAAAATATATTTTAATTGATATTTTTAATCATAAAAGCATCTGTGTTACAAAGAAAGAATTTGTTTCCCTATTAGAAACTTATATATATTATTTCAGTAAGTTTTAAAAAGTGTTATTTAATCGCTCCAGACTTATATCAGTTTAATCTTTATATTTATGAATTAATCTCATTAAAAATTTAAAGTAAGAGATTTTATATATTCGATGAAATAATATATAGATGTATTTAACAAATAGTTAATAACTATTATAAATAAAAAAAAGTTTATGTATGTAAGTATTTTAAAAGCAATATTTACCTTTATAGGTCTTTCTAGATCAGGTTTCTTGTACCTCAGCCATACCATTCCTGCTACAGAAAATGTTACAAAAAGTGCTTCAACAAAGGCTGTGTAATTTATTAAGACATACACTTCGGTAGTTGACAAATATGCTAAGCTCAAAATACACTGAAAAAAAATGTATTAACAATCACAAAAAAGATATCTAATTATAGTTGTAAAATCAATGAAGTTGATTTTGAATCTAAACATAGTAAAGAATTGATAAAATAGCTTTCAATAAATGTAGTTAAAATTAGTTTTCTGTTTATAATTCTAATATATGTGTGTTATTTGTAATTAATATGTAAATTTTTATCAATTAAAGACATAGGTGGTCATCGAAATAATGGAAACACTTTAGATTTATTTAGAATCCTTTATTAAAATATGGTGTAATGCCGTTTTTAGAATGTAATACAACTTGGAATCATCTAGAAATCAATTCATACAAGCGGTGAATAGCGTTTAAAAGAACATTGTGTCCATTCTTCAAGGAGATATTGTGAAGTTCTGGTATAGGTATCGGTGAAGAATATCAATTCGTTATCGAACGCTCTAAAATAGACTATAAAAAACTCAATGATATTGAGGTCGAGTGACTGCGAGTCTAAATTGATGTTTATAACTTCATCCACTAATTAACCTATGAATGGTCAAAACTCATTGTACATATATAAGTGTTGGAAAATTCCATCTCCTGCAGAAAACAAAGGTTGCATCATTGAACGGATCTGGTCAGCTAAAATTTCTTTTAGCCTTTAGTGATCCTTTCTTTTTGGATATATTAGTCCTGCAGCAAATCACAGCACTGGTGCGCATGTCATGACAGATCCACTTATGTTTAACAGTTTGGAGACAGTCAAGACATACGCTTGTGCAGGTGTCCTCTCCGTATGTGCCCTCGTCTTGCTGTCGGGAAAAAAGTTTAAAGACGATTAATCACATTATATTATTTTCTTACACTTATTAATCGATCGGGTTTTGTAAGTATGATAAGCATGGTAGGCGACTCTTGCATTAACAAGTGACTTTAGAACTGCTGCTTTTTCATAAATATTCTGTATGTGAAAGTGTCTTCTAACAAGAGACGTAAAATTCCTGAGAATTTTGAACCACGAGAATTTAAACAGGATTTTAATTTGATTTGTCGCTCAACGGTTGTTTTTGCTCATTAAGGCTAGTTAGACCATGTCCAAAGAGAGACTCGAACACATGAACTGTTGAATAGAAGGCAAGAGTGCTAAGCGTTCGGCTCCCAGCTCGGCGAAATTACACGGAAATTTACACAAATTCCTGGTTTGGGCATAAATCAGGAATTTTAGGGAATAAACTCAACCAGCCATCTTTCGTTTAATGGATTGTTTTGCCTTACTTATATGATGAGAAGTGAAGTAAATTACGTAAATATGCACAAAAAATGTTTTGTTTTCTAGTCGAAAATTAATTAAATTCAGACAGAGAAAAACAGAATATTTGTTAAAATAATAATTAATATTTAATAAAAAATTACAAGATATATTTCCCCGGACTGTCAGAATAAATATTAAGATTTCCATGGATACATGGAAATCTTTTTCGATGCCGCCCACTCTATCTTGTAATCAGAGTGCTTGACTGCGGATAGGGAGGTACTGGGTTTGAATCCCAGTTCGGGGATGAATGTACTTGGTCTATCATTTGTCCTTTCTTTTTTAAATGGGTTGATTGTTTTTTTTTCTGGAAAACTATTACCGTAACTTGTAGTAGAAATCATTAAATAAATGAATTTTTATTTATCTTAAATGTCTGATGAAAAAAAATTCTAAATTATTTGAAAAATTTCAAGATTTTTCAAACTTTCTGGAAATTTTAAAAATTTGCAAGGGTAAAATCCGTGTTTATTTTCGGTAAAAATCCCGATTTCCTTCCTCCTTTTCAACACTATTTCTAACCTATTAACACTGGAGAAGTCAGATTCCGAGCGAGTTTTGCAGTTGTTCGCTTCAATATCCCCATCGCGGCCTTTCAGAGCATTTCCGTCCACCATTTTGCTTGGCTTGCCGTATTGTGTGTATGCTGTCCTGACTTTCGACCCAGAATTCCTAGAAACGTCTGAAAAGCGAGATGTTTCGGTAACATTTGCTCCAGCTAGATGGGCTCCTACAAATTGGCCTTTGAAAATCTGAGGGTCTAACAGTTTAAACTTTGGAAAAAAATTCAAAAATTGTAGAACTGTAATAAAGTTACCCCACACTACTGGAATTTATACATTTCCATTTATAATATTAATAAAGCTACTAGCTATTATTATATTTTAATGCTTACAAAGCGCATTTAATCACAGATGTATCCATTATTTTGACAATTACCTGTACACTAATTAAATTTCAGACATAAATTTTACCGTTAAAATGCACTTGGAAAAATGACTTGTAAGTATTATCAAATTTAAAAGTGCTTTCTGAATACTTATAACAGTAATACTCCTACTGTTATTCTTGTTTAATAGCTTTTTAAGTTTATTGTTGGGAACGAATTGTTTGTTTATTATGTGTATAGTTTTACTTACATAATTTGCTTTTCTTTTAGGGAAAGATTCTTTGTTTAAAAATTTTTTTCCCCACATGATTACAAATTATTTCTGTTAAGAAGCAATCATTAATTTACTATCTATATTTTAATTATAAATGTAATGTCACTACTTACCAAAAATACAAGGCTTGGAGCTGGAGTTAAATAATTCAAATTAATCATGGACAAAAAATTTGGTAAATGTCCTTCTCTTGCTCCAACAAAAAATAACCTGAAAATTATGCATTGATATTTATTATAAAGTGATCATATTCGCTTTCAGAATTAATGAATAATTTCGCAATTCAGTTTGTTGTGTAATCAAAAGTATTATTATTCGTGAATATTTGGAATATTTATAATTTTCATGACAAATAATTTCAAAATAATCTCAAGTTTCTCTATTCTTATGGTTTGGTTTCTTTGTCGCTCAACGGTCATTTTTTGCACACGAAGGCTAATTAGACCGGGACTTATGGTTTAAAGTGGATTCCGAACCACTACAAACATCCATGCCCAAGGTGGGATTCGAACCCACGAACTGTTGAACCGAAGGCAAGAGCGCTAACCATTCGGCTGCCAGCTCGGCTCGCTATTCTTATGAACACATTTTTCAGTGAAAAGAGACGTATTCAAGTTCTTTGTTCTAGATTATTAAATTTATAAAATATACTTAATATATCAAACTAAAAAATATGCGTCGTTTACATTTATTTATTTTCAAACAAATTTTCTCAATTATTAAATTAAGCTTATTAAAGTCCATAAAACTAATTTTGGTATTCATATTGAATTTATAGATGAAATATTTACATATATATAATTTGTATATTACCTGGCGGAAGCAAATATATTTCCATTTAAGCCTCCAAAAGTGGATAGAGCTACTGAAAAAGGCATAATCCAAGACATAACTCCAAGTACTCTTTCGCCAAAAGTCTACAAAGAGAAAACATGATTATTCGACAATGATAATTTATAGATTTTTATCCTTAATTTATATATCATTCTTTCAATAAGCAAATTTGAATGAAACGTAGTGGAGTAGGAAGTTCAGAACAGCACTTACTGACTAAAATAGAGTTTAAGCAAAATGACATTCTTATTTTAAACAGAAACGAATTTTTAAATGAGATAATTTTTTTTTCATCGCTGATCGTGTTTAGTTACAGATATTTTCGAAATTTTAACTTTTTTAAAGTAATTAAGTTACCGGGTAATCTCAGGATTTCTTTTTGTTACAAAAAATTATTGAAATTATGTGAGATAAAATCAAAAGGTTGTAATTGATGTACTATACTCAAATACATTTTTTGAGATACTACAGAAGGATTCGAAACAAAAAAGTCCAGTTACATTACATTTTCCTAATACTTGGTTTAAGTTTATTTTTAATGAGATCGATTTGAATAATTTATTCGAATCTCTCAGTTGCAAATAAGATTATAAATGGTGCATTTATGAATTCATTTTGTGCTTTGGTGGCACGTTAAAAATTCTATATATCGAATTTATTTTCCGAAATCTGATTTTCTGTTCTCGTACTCTGGGAAAAGTTTCTAGTTTTTAAATACAATAAAATATTAGCAGCTAAAATTAAGAGTCACGTAAAGTACGAACATCTATATGGTCTTAATTAAAAAGAAAAAAGTTCTTGAATAGATCACAAATAAAATTATTAAAAATTTATTTTTGTGAATGCAATTTCCAGCTTAGTTTTTGCTAGAAAAGTGTTTAAAAAAAGTTTCAGTATAATCTGATATTTATAACATCTTAAAGCCTCTTTTCAAGTTCAAGCATTGTTCTCCCGAATATTTGCTTTCACTAGCTTTCCAATGATAGTGTAAATACGTGAGGACTAATTGAAAATAAATTTATAACTTGATTTAATTCATTTGGGAAAAATGTTTCCAAATTACAGGATCACGCTTTCTGAAATTGAAATTGAGGCACCTTTTTCATATTGTTTTATTCGAAGATTTAACATTTAATCTGGTTAAAAATGCAATATTTTTGCTTTTGAACCAATTATTGGGCAAAGGTTTCAAAGTTTGAAGCGAAAATTTAAGTTACATAGTTTCACTTCATCTTTCAAATTCATGTCAGAAAAGAGTTCGGTTGACTCTCAACAGCCAATTTTTCCATTTTAAAACTAATTAAACTGAGAACTACGGTTTAAAAAACTATTAGAACTATGGAGGAACTACTATAAACTCCGACTCTTGAAATGAATATCGAATTAACTATTCACCGAAAGCCTAAGTATCAACCTGTTCGGCTCACAAAAAGTTTGTATTTTCTTATATCTGTTAAGTTTGAATGGAATCATTTATGCAGTTATTTTCTTTGTTGCCTCCAGGTAAATAAAAAGGTAAATGATAAATGTTTAAGTGGAAACTTTTAAATCCTTCCATCATTCTTAACTAGAAGTCAACGAAGTTTAATCCAGGGAATCATTGTCAACAATGAGAAATTTAGTCATTAGGATTCTCATTTATAACAAACGACGGAAACTGAACCTGGAGCTTCAGCAGAAAAAGCTTATGAGGATTGTAACCTGACCTGAAAATAAAAAAGGAGTTAAAGTATTGTTATTGAAATTTATTGAGAACAGAATTTAATATTTTTCACGAAAAACATTTTTCTCCAGGTGAGAAACTTTTTAACGACGCTCATGATTTGTAGTTTTTGCGAGAGTAGTTTTTTTAGGCTCCAATTTAGAGCAGTTTTAATAAACCGAGACTTCTGCTTGCACGATAATCTGAAACTCAATTTATTTACCTAAGTTTCCTGTCGACTTAACCACTTGGACATGATATTGTGAAAGACTTATGAAAGATACCTGAAGTTATGCTAAAAATATTAGCGTTTGCTAGAAAACCTGATTTTTTTTTATAGCATTCATGACAAAATCGATTTGACGTGCATAATATAAAATGGATTCACCTAAAGTACAAAAGTTTAACTTCAGACAGCTTTTTAAATGAATGAGACGTTTCTTTAAATTATCACATTCATTGGAACTGAGAAAATACATTTCGTGAATTTAATTTGTAAGGAATTCCCTACATAAGTTTTTCTGATGTGTATTGAAAGTCAGTGGTTTGCACTAAGGCAAGAATCATGACTAAGATTTGTCATTAGAACGCTTCTTACACTGAATGGACAATATATAGCCTACTTTTATCTAGGTGCTTTTTCACAACCTTTCAGTAGAATGCCATTAGCTTATCAAATATCGTTCTTTTAAACTCAATTTTTTGACTTCATAGTTTTTGTAAATTTATTGTTTCGTATAGTTAAGTTGTTTTTTTATAGATGGTGAAAATCTCTTATTTAATTCAACATTTCATACCTAATAAAAGTTTTTTTCTAAACAAATAAGTTGCTTAATTATAGATAGTACAACAGTTAATTAGTAGAATAAATCTAAGTTCTGTTAACCAGAAAGATAATTCATTTGTCATCACCATTATGCTCTGAGTATAATAATTTAGATCTAACTTAATGTGTAATGATTTTTGCGTTTTAATTTGTATCTAGAACAAAATACTTATTAAACATTACGGTGTTTTCGAAAATTAATATATTTTCCCTTCTGTTTTGTCCAGAACAGAAAAAGAAATGTTTATTTTGTCATTCCATGGTCATTTTTTGGTACTCGAACATTAATTCAATTGGGTTTGCTTTGTTGCTCAATGATCATTTTTTGCTCCCGAGGGCTAATTAAGTCGGGACCTACAGTTTAAAGTGGATTCCGAACCACTATAAGCATCCATGTCCAGAGTGAGATTAGAACCAAAAAATTGTTGAACTGAAACTTGGATCTAGTTTAAAGTGAACTTCTAATTACTACAATCCACCATACCAGAGGTATGGATTAGACATACGAATTGTTCGATTGAAAACAGAAGAATAACGGTTCAACTGGGGCATGCTTTATGATCAAGAAGATGTGTTCAAAATTATAAGTTTCTATTTTTCCAATGGACCTTGAATTATATCGTATAGTTGCCAGTTTTGCATTCCATTTTTATAACAGTAAAAAACTTTTTATCGGTTCAGCTTCGTATCTTCTGTTACAACAAATTGAGACAAATCTAATAGTGATTATCTATTTCCTTTCCAGTAAAGATTGTTATGGCAAATCATAGAAATGACTTAGTTAATTGCGGAATAATGTGTTAAACCAAGAATCCGTTATTCTATTTTTCCCTTGTTTTTGTGTCTATTATGCTATGTTTATCCACGTTTCACGAAGTATGATGAATGTTCAAGTCAATTTCGTCGTATCCTTTTTGCGATAGTAATATTTGAAGATCCCTCACTACACATGAGATTTAAGAGTCTGCATACTTCTTATATTACATATAGCTAAGAAGAGTTTTATTGATCTAATTATTTTAGATATTTTTCACAATCTGTCTCATTTTGCAGGAAGTATATGAAATATTTATTTTCATTAGCAGGCTATTATTTTTTTATTCGATTAAAATTACACTGTGACAGTTTATAAAAAATATAAATATTATTTCAAAAAGATAAATTTTTTTTTATCTAGATATGTTTTACTTAAATGCTATTTTAAGTTTCATTACCTAGGAAAAGTCTTGCCAGAAAACAATTTATACATTGGACATTAAAATGTCTCACAACTGTTTTTAACTGTCCACAACACGTGTTAAAGTTGATAGATGATAAAATAGAATTTGGAATCGTAAATTAAAGCATAATATCAGTCGTTTAAATAATTTAATTCAATCAAAGGAAAATAGACGCGTAAAATTATACCGCGAATTTTAAACTCATTTATTGATTTTAGGAAAGGTATGGTGGCGTAAATGTGTGTGTTTTCCCTCATGAATAAAATTCATCGAAAATACTTTAACTATCCTAACATCAAAGCATTTCTATAATTTAATCAGGAAAAATTGCTTCAAAGATTATTTGGAAAATCCATTTGTGTGATTGAAACAATAAATTTAGTTCAACATCATGAAATTTTTTATTTTTTGAAAATTACAGAAACGAAATTGTAAATTAGTGGTTTCACAAACCATTCTAATCAAGTGCCATAATATTAGTAAATTCAAAATCATTTTAATAATTCAATATCATTCATAGACTAGTAACGTTTCGTTTTTGTCCTTTAAGTTCATTTTCGGCGTATGATATTTTGTTAGGATATTTGCAATGTGGAGTTGAGATTTGTTTTTGAGAAAAGGATCCATAAGTATTAAAAACATTTTTTTATAACCGAATAATAAGTTTCATTTTGTATGCATTTTAATTTCCGAGAATTGTCTATTGATCTCATAATACCACCTGCCAGTATCTATATTTTTAAAGTTTTTGAATAGAAACTAAGGATCTTGAATTGGGAAACGAATCATACATATGGATTTCCAGTTCATGCACGTAGTTCACTTGGTATTGCAGTCTCCGAAAAAATATTAAGAATTGATGCATTATAAAGACATACTTGATAAAAAAAATTGAGATTCATTTATCTTCGCGAGCTCAATAGAACTTTTTTATATTAATTTTTTATATTCATCAAATATTTCCATAATATGTCATCTTTCGATTAGTTAAATTAGCTTTATAAACTGTAATTCAAAAATCTACAATCAAGGCCAAATTAAAATGGATAGTATTAATTTTATTAAATATAACTCAACAAGTGCAATTTATATACCAACAAAACGCACACAATATTTTTGTCAGAGAAAAGGATTCTTTTTAGTTTCTTGACATTAATAAATTAATTTCATTTTTAAAAGATTTTAACTTTGCATAGATGTTATATGCCTATAGTAATTTACACAAGCTTATAATGCACAAAATATTACTCACCACAGCAACAGCATTTGAAGACAGTATTTCATCAGGTGTAAGAACTGCAAAATAAGCAACGTTTGCTAAGACGTAAATAACTGTAACCATTGGCAAAGAAATATATATTGCTCTTGGTAGATTCCTAAATATTGAATGTAGAAATTATTAGAACACCATAGTGCTTGAATAAAGAATTTTTAAGCATTGTTTAAGAATTGCACTTACTTGAAAGGATCTTTCAATTCTTCAGTTACGAAATTAAGGAAATTCCTGAAAATAAAAACTAATGAAAAAAGGCTTAAAAACACATCCAAGAATTAAGATATATTTACTCTATTTTCTATGCTATTCTTCTCTGTATGAGTGAAATCATTATTCATTGCATAGTTCATTTTTGATTCTTTTAATGCATAAAATTGAAATTACTTAGGAATTATTATAAAAATAAACGAAGTAAAGTAGCCACATTTTAAAATTTCTGAATTTATTGAAGTTCACATTTTTGAGTTTTCTAGCCCTAGTCACTCCTGGAACAGGGGTAGTAAACCAGGTCTGTTTCTAACATTCATGTAACAGAAAAACCTGCAGTAGCTTTTATCCACTGACCATTTGAAATGTCTTATATTTCTTGTGAGTGGAAAATCCTACTTCGTAGGTTCAAAATCTCACCAAGACCATGCCTCTGCTAATCACATCATGAAATGTTTGAGTCTTTTCTTTTCTTCGATTTTTTTAAAGGTCTTCTGATTCATGGACTTGGTCTGACTGCCAAACTGGGTTGGAGATTTGCAACAAACTGTTGCCATTTATAGGATTGAAGATCCGTGTAAAAATTTGGATTCAGAAATATTTATAAAATAAAATTCAAAATTGCATGAAGATTTTTCATTTCTTAAAGTATTTTCAGAATTGAAAGTATATATCCATGACTAATAATTGTTAAAACTAAAACAATTCTCTCATTACACCCTGTGTATTCTTTAATAACATTGATTTCATAAAAATAATGTAAGAAATGTTATTTCTGAATATACTACTGGAAATCATTTTCATATATATCAAATTCGAATAAAGTCATATTTACCATCCAGCGTATGAAAATAACCCAGAATAGAATGATAGAGCAATGTAACCAGGTTCAGTCTTCGTTCCTTGGAATGCGTTGTCAAAATTATGACTGCGACCTTCATAGAAAAAAAAAAGTTTTATTACAATTCCAACAATATGTTGTTAGTTAATTACATTAATAAGAAGTGGTAATTAAATAAAATATGAAATATTAATATGCGGTTTTCAATAAAGTAAGTCTTTTTGTTTCAAAAGTCATTTAATAGTTAAGTAAAAATTGCAAGTAAAAATATTGTAATAAATAAACAAGGCAATAAAACTCTCTCCTCTCTCTACGTTACTTTTATCATTATTATAATCTCTTAAAATTTATTTTTTAAATTTATCTTAATATGTGTGTTATCTAATTTTTGCTTATCGAAAAAACTGAAAATTCGTACTAAAAACTCAAAATTTTCATTTGGTTGCTTTTAATTATGGTTTGGTTTGTCGCTCAACGGTCATTTTTTGCACACGAGGGTTAATTAGACCGGGACCTACGATTTAAAGTGGATTCCGAACCACTACAAAAATCCATGCCCAATGTGGGCTTTTAATTATGAAATTGAAATAAAACAATGCAGTATAAAATGGCACTTGGAATTTTTTTTTAAGGGGAGAATTCAAAAATTGAAAAAATAACTTTCACTACAGACATCTTATAAAGCGATTAATTTGTAATGTTTGCAATCGCAATCTTTCACTTGTAAGCGAGTGTGTGATTTTTTGCGATTTATTACTTGAAAACTTGTAAAAATGTCTATTTGATTCATTAAAAAATAATTGGACTGTAATATTTCTTAAGAAACTTTTCACATTAAGACAACAGAATGTAAAATAGTTTCAGTAACATAACATTTACGGGATTATTTTTAATCGAATATAAATCTTAGGATAATCGGAAAGACACTAAGCTCTTTTTCAAATTTACAAACTGTTCTCTATAAAATTTAAAAATAAAACAAACTTACTAATATGAAACTATTTTTGCTCGTCAAAGATGGCGTGAATTAAAAAAAGTTCTCAGAAAGATTTTGCCATTTTTCCTCATTAAATACAAAAAAAATGTGGCTAAGAAGCTTTGTTCTTTGTGCATGTGGTTTTTAAATTTGAAGATGCAATAAAAGGAATAAAGTGAAAATAATAAACTGTTTCAATATTTGTTTACTCAGTTGTCTGATGAGTCATATTGGATTAGTTTTTAAAGCGTTTCCTTATTGATTTAAATTAATTTAGCATTATGAATTTGAATATTAATGACAAAAGATATCAAAGCAAACGTTAGACAAATAACAAAGGTAAGATATTAAATATATACTTAAAGTAATTCGAACAGAGGAACATTTTGAAATTAGCATTTGTTGTTGCCACGCTTGCTGCAAACATTGTAACATGTATAAAATTTATTAGATTTTATCAATTCATGTTTTCAAAATTTTCATTTAATGTGATAGCAGATGGTGTATATTGTTCCACTTATTTACCATTCCTTAACTAGAATGATCGAAGAGTTTCAGATGAGGAGAATCTCCAAATCAAAGAAATTATGCAATCTCTTGGTCAAAGCTGTCATCACTGAATAACTCAGGTCAGATATGGTTTAACTTTGTCTTGTTAACACACATGACCGTAAGTAGTATTGAAAGTTAATTTAAAAACGGCTTTAATATCTTAGCCTGTTATGATGTGTTCGTTCTTTAGTATATCAGCAATGCAAGTTAGAAGATTGAAAGCGAAAAATTAATATTAACCCCCTAAAGTATTTGGTTTGTCACTCATCGATCATTTTTTTCTTCATAAAATAGCTATTTCATCCGAAGCCATGTAAAAGATGAGTATGGTAGCAGATTTAATGATAAAGTTATGCATTCGACCATCATATGATCTTGAGATACTCAAATTACTATATGTTCAAACTGGAAAGAGAAATGTCCTTCTGGTGATTTGGGAGAAAATGTTAACTCAGAAATCGATCTCATTCAAAATTACGAATTGTCTGTCCCTGCTGACATTTTTGACCATTCATTAATTATGGTCCAAGGTTCCACTATATCAATCATATTGTACATTTTGAATTGAATCATAAGTTAACACTTACTGTCAAGGAAAAAATTTCGTTTCTTGTATTGCTTCATATTACATAATACTATTACAAGGCACGCATACCGGACTACTGTTGTAAACAAGGTTGCTAAGCAATTTTTAAAGGATGGTCAACTTATGTCTTGCATTAGTTAATTGCAAAAGAAACTCCTCTGTAACGCAATTACTTTCAACACAAAAATAGAATGAGGATTTTTGTAAATTGCAATACTTCTTAAAAAAATTCAAAATCATGTCCAACTGATAATTGTATTCTGCCATTTGAGTAGCTTTTCAATTCATACAACAAATGAAATCGGCTCAATTCCTTTTCCAAATATATAAACTTATCAACATACTCAACATGCATAAAGTTGTCCTAAAATAAATTTCGATTATTTAACTGCAAAAAAATGACTTTTTATATTTCAACTCTTTAAATCACGTGAATATGATTATATATCGTTCAGACTTTTTCATGGTAATATTCTAAATTTATAGAATAATATAGGGCTATTTTTGAATATCTGAATATTTTCCAATGGCGCTTTCATTGTATGTTTTTGTCCTTCACGTTTTCGTTTTGCCACTTGTCTATAATAGA
Source organism: Latrodectus hesperus (assembly GCA_037975125.1). Lineage (NCBI taxonomy): Eukaryota > Metazoa > Arthropoda > Arachnida > Araneae > Theridiidae > Latrodectus > Latrodectus hesperus. The sequence goes on along the minus strand of CM075850.1, from coordinate 55,809,707 downwards.
AAAATGATCTATAATACACTGTAGTTATCAATATCAAGTGTCCTTCGATACATATGTACCACACACAGGCGGTGTATATTGAATATACTACATAAGACTCTTGTTTTTATACATAGATTTGTTCCATGAAACTTTTAGTCACTTACCGGTAGACATGTGATACATTCCAGCAATGATGATAATGATGAGAGCAATGATTTTAGCAAAAGTGAATGCATCCTGAACACGAGTAGCCCACTGAACATTGCGACAGTTTATGTATGTTAATAAACCTGAAAAAGAAGGAATTGTTTACATGAAAGGTATATATTTCTTGATACATTTGAAGTCAATGACGTGTGCATATGTTGGATAACTAACAGATGTATTGTTTATTGTAAATTAACTACAGAGCAATATTTTAATTCAACAGATAAATCTATATATTCAATAATGAAAAATACTTGCTGATTTATTAATATACTTATTAAGAATAAGAAATAATTTTAGTGCTTAACCTAAATTCAGAATTATCATTGGCAGTTTCAAAAAGGGATGATTTTACACGCATTTGTTTACAACAAAAATTAAATACATATGAGCATAATGTTAAGATTTTCATAAATAAAATTACGTTATTGTAACAGTTATATTAAAAAGTGTGATAGAATTTTTATCATTCATAAAATGTGCTTTTTTACAATTTAAATTTAAAAATATTGAATTATAATATATTTCGTTAATATTTAAGATACTTGGTGCATAGATATCATAGTCAAGTACTGCAGTTGTTTCTCTTATTAGATGTAATGATCTGAATGTTAATAATAGAATTATCAAAAGACCCTGTAACCCGATTCAAGAAAAAATTACTGAAAGTTCACAATGAGGATTAGGCTACTGCTTAGACAAGGATTTTTGGAATGGAAAATTCCCGAGTTGCTACTGTTGAAAAATCGGAGATAGATACAGCATTTCTATTTTTATATATTAATCTATAAGTATATATATTTTGCTAGTTTTACGATGTTTCGCCTATTTAATATAATTATACGGTCGTTATTATAAGAAATTCTTCTAAAAAATAACAATATGTAAATGTTCAAAAATCTTTCAACTACCTGGAGTTATTTGGTGAACATTAGGCTACTGATACGCCCCTTAATTAAGGAAAATGAGTTATTGAAATTCGTAATACATTGGCACATATAAAATCCTTATTTTGTATGCGAACCGAAATTTTGTGCTGACTTAAATCAATAACGACATCACGGAATACAATGAAATTTACATCAGTATTCGGTGTTCGGCTAATTTAAAATAGGCTTTTCCATTTAGAAATTTTGAATATTGAAAAGTTGTGATTAACTTAAGCCATTAAATCCGATTTGAAATCACTGTAAAATAAATTATGCTACAATGCAAAATGTTCCGGTACTACCTACACTTCTTTATTGAAGGAGTATTCATTCTTTGTTTTAAAACTGTCTTCGATGCGCAGTTACTATGGACAGAGAAAAATAAGTAAAATATGAGTCTTTAATTTTTTCAACTCCCATGCAATTTTTTAAAGTAAATTAACGAACGATATTTATTATTTGTTACGATTTTTAAAGAAGTATTCATGACAACTATGGTGAACGTTTTTTTAATTTTTTTAGATAATTCACCGGTCGAAAAGTCATTACAATGTGGATGAAAGCATTCCCGACTTTATAAACTTCGTATAACTAAAGGCAAATTTTAAGTTTTTTTCCCTCGTTCAATTGAATTTTAGTTGATGATGAAAGAAGACTGTTTTTCATGGTGCGAAACATTTCTTCCATGTAAGTAAACAATATAGTTATTTTTTCAAATCGCACATTTTTTCGAAATACCAGGGGCACGTTTCCCACTATGTTATGGTCCGCTAGTTTATAATAAATTCGAAATATTTTAATTGATTTTATTTAAGTAGATGTTATATTAGGAGAATATAGTTTTTGTTTTGTGATTATTTTATTGTTTTTCGTAATAACTATTAACGGGGTCAGTAAAATTACTTGTATGCTTCTTATATTGAATATACACATTAAAATGGTGAAATATAACTTCCATAAAAAAAATTCAAAAATTTCCTTTTTTGTTTTATTTTCTTCGTTTTTACAATGTTAGTGTTTAAAACTATTTTGGGATGGGTAACATTTACCATACTTTACCATTCATGGTGCCATCGAAATAATTACATTTGATTGTTGACAGAATTGTTATATATATATATATATATATATATATATATATATATATATATATATATATATATATATATATATCTATATATTACTTTTATAATTATTACTTTAAAATGTTATACTAAGTCAATATAAACAATATTTATTGGGCATGTGATATAGTAGAACAAGAATAAGTCTTTAAATTTAAATATATTTCGAGGTATTAATGCTGAGAAATTCATAGCTATCATATCTGATAGCATTAAAAGCCCTTATTGACATGGGATCGAACATACCTTGTCATGTATACTACAGTTTATATGCATCTTCAACACTGTCGCAATCCATGATGTTCAGAATGTCGCCGAACGTTTGTTAAATATTTGTTTTGTCTTATTTCTTGGCCCAGTGTTCATAACATGGCCATTAAAGTACTTAATGCACACCATCTATTAATGAGTATGCAGGTCACATTCGTGTTTTTATATTTGCAAAGACCAATGAAAATAAATCAAGGGATATTTATCATGTAGCTATCGATTCCATATCCTATTGATAATCGAACGTTTCAATCACTGCGCGCGCGAGTACCAATATTGTGATTAGATAAGTCACCATCTTAATTATGAAATTTAGTAGAATTTTTGCCAAACACAATTGAAAGATAATCAAACAAATAGTGATAGACGTTTTTTTGCAAGTATAACAGACATATTTTTAGTCTTAACAGACATTTGATTGCTATTTTTATGTGTGATACTTATGGTAAAAACTTTGCTTTCAAGCACGACACATTGAAAATGTCATTATCTCCAGCTAGAATGAATACGTGTTATAATCATTTACACACCACAACATATTTTAAAATTCGTGAAAATTGTAAGTGTTTGGCATAAGTTTTACTGATGCAGATGTTTTAATGATCAATATATAGAGGATCTATACATGGGTATGTTTTTGACTATCAGATTACTTGGAAAACCGGCATAATACTTTTAATCTTATCACATTTTCCCCTTCTATTCAATGATCTTCACTACGTGGAGCCACAATTTTAATAAGAGGAAAAGGAGGCTTTGGAGGAGGAAAAAGAAGATATGACAGTAGTCAATTTTTTTATATCACATTAATATAAATCAATAATTGTTAAAGTGTTCTCACTTTTTATTAACGTGTAACCCAAGCTTTCACGAATTTAAAAAATTTAATCTGTTCATGAATATATTTTATCTTTATTAAAGATAAGTTGAAGATAGTTTATTTTATATCCTGAAAATAAAAAACCTCCCCACCAAATAATAAAGTATTTTGCTTCAATAATACATTACTTAGTAGTAAGGATTTTTAATCATTACCACAAAGTTCATAATAATGAGTTAATGATTGCAAATCATTACAGGTTGTAAATTAAGTTACTGAATAATATATGGGTTTCGAAAATTTTACAATCGATAAATACATAAAATTTAGGAGTGAGTATACAAAATTTGGATACTCTAAATTTAAAATAAGATATTAACAATTACGAGATTAATAATATGAGTGGTAGATCTAGATATCGATTCTAAGTAAAGTTCTAAGAGTGTATAGAAAAGAAATGTAAAATAAAACTTGTACAGTTTATTAATTAATTGTTCTACAAAAAATTAAAGTTTTGACCACGAAATATCGCAGATCAAATCTTTCCAAAATTTAAGGACTTTGTGCTAAATCTCGACATTTGATTTAAATATCAATAACAGCATCTGCCTTCACACAGTTAAGAAAGTTAACTATTAGTAGCTATTTTGCTTAATGCTAAGATTTGTAACTATCACTAAACGGTCATTATTTGAACACAACGGTTAGTTAAACTAGGATCTACAATTTAAAGTGTATCCTGAACCATTATAAATATGCATACCTAAGGTAGGTTTCAAACTCACGAACTGTTGGATAGAAGGCAAGATATTTAATACAAGGGAAACGCTATCAATTCTTAACTGACAGATTCAGTAAAAGTATAGTGCTTTTAAGTGAAAATTGATATTATTTAAATTATTGTGTGCATACAAACTGGATAAGTTAATGTAAAAGTCAGAGTATTTATTAAAAAACTAGATTATAAATTGTAATTAAAAGTTTCACGGGTTTGGTTTGCTTGTACTCAACGGTTATTTTTTGTACATGAGTACTAAATAAACTGGGACCTAAGTTTTAAAGTGGATTCTGATATTCAAACCCAGGGCGGTGTTTAAACATTGAAATCAGTTGCAACAACACATCTAAAGTAGGATTCAAACCCACCAATCAATCACACCAACTACAGAACAATTCATGGGAATTGTTGAATCGAAAGCAAGAGTGCTAACCACCTAAAGCTTCACGGGATAAAGGTTCCCATTTCTGCAGGACATATTTACAATGAGTCCACACATACTCAGCATTATTTAAAATTATGCATTCAAATTCTACAAGAACAGGAATTGAGTCTGGGAAACATTGACATCAATTTTATATTGCTGTGCTGCCAACACATGCAAGTAATATGCAAATATAATATTTTAAGATTCATTAAAAGAATTATTTAAATTAACAGTGAAAATGTTAAATGTTATATCATGGTAACACATTAATAACCATTGGTAACACAACCGGTTGAACCATTTCATTTATTTGAATCCAATTGTAAAGACATTTACATCAAATGACATTCTTAGCTGACAGGACCAAAATTTACACGGTGAAACAAACACCATTTATCTCATTAAAACTAATGCGATTTTGAAAACACTTTCAGTTTCTTCAGGTATTTTAAGCAAATAAAAATAAGAGAAAGTAAGAATATCAGAATATATACACGTAATAGAAAAATACTTACATATTATTAATGCAGCTATTGTTCTGATAGCTGATGCAGGTACAGTGCAGTTCGGGAAAAGAGGAGTAAGTATATAATTAGCGAATGTCATAGCCGCTATAGCTTTTGAAACGGGAACTAAAATGAGAATGCTTGCCCACATGTACAAGAAAGCTAATAGTTCACCATAACACATTTGAAGATACGTGAAATCACAACCAGATCTTGGAAACGTTGACGCCAGCTCGATATAGCTCAGAGCTCCCATCATACAAATGAGTCCTGTGAGAGCCCACACCACCAAGGACATCCCAAGAGATCCTGTCGCCAACAAAATGCCTTTCGGAGTTATAAAAATACCAGTCCCGACAATGGAACCTATAGTCAGAGTAACAGCATTTTTGAGTCCAATCCGTCTCTCAAATGTCACGCTGTTCAGCGACTCCTGGCTTGAATATCTTGACAGGAGAGATTTTAGCTCAGAAGAGTAAGGACTAATTACTGGCTTCATTTTTGGTTTCAGTTAATAAATATACTTCTCAAACAGTTGAGTTTTTAAACTTGGTAAATCTAGTTATTAAATTATTTTGACATGACCTATGCTATACTGGGAATATTTTTATGTCATTTTCATGCTGCAATTAACTGGCCCTGAAACAATCTAATGAGTTTTTATGATAGATATTAAAGTAATTTAAACATTTAATGTCACAAACCGTAAGATTAAAAGCACTTCTCACTTTAAAAAAAATGCAAATTTTGACAAACGAATTGCTGAGTTGAATCAAGGTTTGTTCCAGAAAATTAAATATAAATTTTCAAAACAAATCACTCCATTTTGCTTAATAGATCAATTTTCAGCTTCGCAAAAACGATTGCAAACAGATATGTGTATGCAAATTCGATTCTTCATGAAAAGATTTCTTCATTCCTTTTTAAAAAAGTTTATTTTCACTAGCATAATCTACGAATTGTTCTTCACAACCGCTTAAATCATACTCACAATATAGAGTGGAGATAGGATAAAAAAGTCCCAAGTGTGCAGAAAACAAATGCTGATGTAAATTAAAATCTCTTTGTATACGTCACGGTAGACAGTTATTTCATTTTGGATTTTCTAAGAGACGGAAAAAAAGCGTGTGCATGTCAATAAATCACAACACGCTACACCGATTTTCCTGAAAAAAAACTTTAAGATTTGGTGAATTAGCCATGTCAGTTATTTTTAGTATTTATTATGCATCGCTTAGGTTGATTTCTAATTTTGCATAACTGTTTGCACAATGATCTCTTTGAAAGGATATAAAATGTGTTATCTGAGTATCGTTTAATTTAATCTCTTATATCAGCAAAAGCACATTTTTAAAAAAATAATTATAATTTTGTTCATTATTTTAATAAATAGTAGCTCAAGTGCACTATATAGAAGAAAATGGTAAGAAAAAAAAACGATAAAAAAATGCGAATAAAACAAGTGCTGAAAATCTACACATTAAAAGTCTATCAAAGAAAAATAGCTATTGTAAGTTTTGTATAATATTGTCATTTCTCAATTAGAATAAAAGTTTTAAGCATGTAAAGATTTTCATTCGTATGTCAAAGTAATTGAAATGAAAGTTGACATTAAAAAGTTATCGAACGAATAATAATCATTGATTTTACAAACTATGACAGCATACTTTTCGATTTAATGTCCATTTCTATACATCAAAGGTATACATTTTTATTGATTCTTTGACATTCTTTAAATTATAGATTTTAATACTGAGATACTTTTAAAATTATGGAAAGAATTAATCTTGATTGAACGTTTAAGGTGTGAATTTTATATTAAAACTATTAAAAGTATTCTAAATCGGCACTGTATTTTCATTAAATGGTATACTGTTACAACGAAACCATATATTCGTATTTAAAGAAATTAAAAACAATTTAAATTTTTTTCATAAAATTATTTATAATACAAAACAACAAAGTTCTTGCCGTTTTTAATGATTCAAAAGAACATGACTAACATAAAGTGTAACTTATTTTTAGTCCTCGAAGTAATCACCATCGACATTCAACACCTGCCATTTTGTCTCCAATTGTGCAATTACCTTGTGGTAAAACTCGGGATTTTTGGACGCAAAGAAGTTCGGGGTTGATTGGCGAAGTCTGTTTCATTGGTGAAGAATTTTCCACAACGATGATTGGTCAGGGAATGGAAGAAGTTGTAATCTGATGGTGCAAGGTCAGGTGAGTAAGGAGGTTGGCACAATGTCTCCAAGTTAAATCGCTATATTGTATTCCTGGCTACCCATGCCACATGGGGCCTTACATTATCGGCCAAGAAAAGTATATCCTTACTATTAATCACTGCTGGCTCCTTCTGTTGCACACGTTACAATTGCTGCGAATACAGGTCCAAAGTATTGCACTACTCATGGAAAAAAACTGATGCTAATGCAATAGCCAACCGAAGACTACTTCATGCTTCTTATCCGAGGCACTCTATCCTTGCTCTAACTCTAACCGTTATTCTCCACAGTCATTGTCAGATTGAAGACTAAACATCCCAAGGGAATGACAGTATCTCATAATGACTATCGAAGCTACAGGAGCTCTCCTATTTGCACAGACACTGAACTCTCTCCCGAACATGTCTTTGACTGTCTTGCATATTGGCAAAGCTCTTTAGAATCCATCTTGATCCCCCACGTTACCTCCTCTATTACTCGAAAGTTATAGATGTGACCAGAGTTGTCTTGGACACTTTTGGATCAGTTTGATTCCATTGCACTACTTTAATGGACAAGAAAACAACAATAACAGGTTCTCAATAACAGTTTAGCTCGTTGGTAGCAGCTCATAATGAATCACTTGACGACTAGTCCACAAGACACAAAGCAAAATTTTGCATGGGTCACAGAGGGACAAATCCCCGACCTGAGTTTGTGAAACCAATACTTTGCTGTACATTCATTCACAGCATTATCGCGAAATGCTTGACATATTCGGCAGCTTGATGCAGCAATTGATGAGCCCACTTTGAAGTCGTAAAGCCATCATAACCGAATGAATCCTTTAATACGTCCATTTCTCTTTGCTACAGTACGAGTTACAATTGATGAATGTGCGCGGTGGACCTGCTCTTTTATAACTGATATTCCTACTCTCGATTGACCTGTGTCTCAACCAAGTTATACACTAATTTGCACAGTTATTTGCACTTCATTCATTGGCAAAGCGCAAATGCCAAGAACTTTCTTGTTTACCTCATATTATTCTTATAACTAGGTTTTAGTTCTTCTAATGTAAAATGAAATACATGTGAAACAATTTGAATATGTAAAGCAAATTATGTGTAATAAATCATTAAAAACAAATAGTTTAAGAAAAGAGAATTGTCATGAGTACAGAATTAAATATCACTCGCAATTTTATTTAAAAACATTTATAATAAGTTACGGTTTTTTTAAATACGGTTTTTTTAAAATGATCGTACAATTTTAGTTTAACCCCAGACTCCCTAAGATATTTCGATCAAAATATAATGTGCAGATATAAACTGCAGATAACATGAATCATGCAATTCTTATTCCATCGTTATCATTAAAATTTTCTATGTTGTAGTCTTAAAATTCTCAATTGAATTTCACAGTCAAGGAAGATAGTATTTTAAAATCTATACCATTTTAAAACTATAAGAATATATCTTGTACATTATATATTTATTAGGATATATAACTTTTTAAATAACACTTAAATATCTTTTCATTATAAATAGGCGTTTGTCCTTAAAATTATAAATAGCAATGAAATAAAAGATCAACTTTACTGGTATTTTAGAAATTTATAGTTGCATAGCCGTATTGGTTGCACCAAATTTGCCTTATTCGGTAAACTAGTAAAACAATGCAACATTTGCTGAAGTGATATGACTGATATCAAAATAATTGCAAGTAAAATTTTTAATTTATTTACTACTAGAGAGGAATTTAAAAATGACCATTGTAAAGGTTATATTGCTCATTACCAACTACAACACAAATACAGAACTGAAGTTATTATTTCAAGAATTAATGCATTATGTATGTGTGACGTCAATTGAGATGCTACATAATGATGATAGTCTCAAGGTTGCATATGCTGCAGAACTCGTAGTCAGTATTCTGAATCTCGGTAAAATGTGAACAATAGAACACTATGTAACAATGGAGACACAATAAATACCTCTCAAGTTAACATGTACAGACCCATTAAAATGTCAATGCCCTTTTCAAGTTATATTCTTACGCAGGCGATAAATTTTTATAAAATAGTAAAATGTCATAAATTTATAAAATCATATATTCATTTCATGATATTCCATGAAATTAACCATAGCTGATTATTCGCTTATATGTTACGGAAAACTGGTATCAAATTAAAAATAATTTGCACATTACTGAACTAACTAAAATTTAAAATAAAATTCATTAAAAATAATTACAAAAAACTATTTTTAATTTTACTCATTACTTAAAATGATAATGATTCAATAAAAACATAAAAATGCAAATTTAATATTTTGCATTTTTTTTAGTTTCATTTTTGTAATGAAAGACAGATCTCGACAATTAATATTTTAAAATAAATTTCATTAAACAGGTCAAACATGTTTCTCTTTCTTTTTTTGAAAATAACCTTTCACTTCCAAAGTTTTCGGTAGAAAATTTCAAAATATTCCAGTTCCAAAGCTGCTTGATTACATTGCAAAGAACTAAATTTGTACAAGAGACAATTCTTTAGTTTTAATGTGATTTTTTAACAATGAATTTATTTCAAATAAATACCATGTGAACACTTATAACAGATTTGGATCTTGCTATTTGATAAGGTTATTTGAGGTCACTTTTCTCTTTGACGAGAATATTTGCCATTTTATAATATTCTCTTATCAATTTAAATTTAATTGAAATACAAAATGAACTACCGCTTTAAAAAATGAGTGTCTTTTTATGAATTCTTAATTTTATAAAACTATATAACGTTGCTTTATTTTTTTTTAATTATAAAACTCTTGATTTATATAAAAATTTTCTTACATATTCCTTTAACAGATTAAGTATATTCAAAGTGCTAAATTGATACTGTAAACTTAAAAAAACAATTTCTTTTGTTCTTATTGCTATCAAGTTTGCCTGGTTATATCAAGGTAACTGCAAAAAAAGTAAAGACTTAAGTGAAACCACAGTGTTATATTCAAAATCAATGAACATTTTAGTCTTTTCGAAACAGTGACAATAAAACAATTGTGCTGACTTTAATATTTTAATAAGTCTTAAGTGATATTCGGCGTTGAATTTTATGTATTACTAATAAGAAAAAATTTTATTGAATTGATTTGTTTTTAGTTTATTATTCGTTTTTCAATCCCATCTCCTAGAAGAGAAGTAAATAAAAATATTTACTAGTCTTCACATGTTATCTATCAAGGAAATAGAGCGACGGAAAAATCTCTAAAAAATAACTATGAGAATAAACAGAAAACTATTTCCGAACATAAAAACAATCTCTTCATTTTCAATCGATTAACGAATGTTAAGGACTCATATTTGTCTGATTAACTCACATTTTAATGACACGATAAATTAAAATGCTCATATACGATGGTTTTATAATTTATAAACCAGGTTTATTTATATTTTAACTTTGATATTTTTTATTATGAATGTATTTTTTAACCTTAAAGAGAGCAGATTTACTAGCATTCAAAACGTATTTCATTTTATCAAAATTAAGTAGAAAATTTTCTTATTAAAAATATATATATTATATAACATTAAAGCATAATATATAAAATGTAGATATTTTAATGATAAAAATATTGGATTTTAATACGTCGGTTATCAAAAATGCTTGCGAAATGTGTTGGATATTTGCGAAACCTTCAAATAAATATTTCATCTTTGTCATATTAACATTTAAATGCATGATTTTAAAACAGTACGACAAAGTGTAAATTGATGAAACATTTTAAAAATATTAATTCAAACGCGACATATATAAATTCGATATTAATGCTACTGTAATGTAAATGATATTTGAAACTAGATTTAAATATTAGAAATCATTTAAATACATGAAAATGCTTTTAAAAAATTTAAATATTGTTTTAAAGAAAACTATACGTAGATTGCTAACAATTTTTAAGCGATTCACAAAAAATACTTTAATACGTAATGCTTTCACGCAGTAAAATTGTGAAGTTAACTTATTATTCTATAAACAATCCACATCCAAAATAAATTAAGAATGTTAAATTAATATTAAACGTATTAAAATCATAAAGATATAAATTTGATGAATTAGTAAACTTCAATAAAAATTATGTTGTTAATTTATTAAAATTTTAAAGGAAAAATTTTAAATATTCCAAAGTATATAATGTATTGTATGTAAGAAGTATATAACATTGTAATGTTTTTAAAATCAAATATTTCCAAAATAAATAGTATTCATAAATTCAATTACTTTTTATTATTTCCTATTTATGAGATAATTTATTATACAACTGAATAACCTTTTATTTTTTACTTGGCAAATTTAGTTTCAGTTTTGCTTGTTTTGTCTTATACGACATTTCAAACAAAATTTAAAATAAGAAAGTTAAAACATTTAAAAGTATATTAATGTCGTAAAATATATCATACTTACATAATACTAAGGCTGCAAGAAGTCGTACAGCATTTGGTGGAATGTCACAATATGGGAAAAATGGTTCTAATATATAATTAGCGAAAGTCAATGACGCAATAGCATTTCCCACGGGTCCAATGATCACTATGAACACCCAGAGGTACAAGAACGCGGGCAGATCTCCAAAGCACATCTGCATGTAAGTATAATCGCTTCCAGATTTGAGGAAAGTGGTTCCTAGTTCTATATAGCAAAGAGCACCCATCATAGACAAGATACCTGTTATAGTCCATACAAGCAGAGACATGCCTACGGATCCCGATGCCTGCAGAACACCTTTGGGTGACACAAAAATACCAGTTCCTACAATAGCGCCCGTTATTAATGTCACCCCATTCAATAAACCTATCCGTTTCTTGAACGATATGGTGGTGAATGATTTCTCCAATATATGAGCAGGTACCAGTAACAAGGTGGATTCAGACAATGGCTTCATTTTTGAATCGAACGACAAAATTTATTCAGAAGAGAATTAAGAAATTAAAAATATTATTTACAATCCTGATTGAGACGTAAAAATTATACAAACCAAACCCCCTTCATTATGTGATGAAACTCGCAGAAATAATGCATAATAGTCAATAATGTACATTTCAGAAAGCGCGTTGATTAAAGAGGCACCGAATGCATCCGCGTGCGACATCTGTTGAATGAGTTGAATCTGGGTGGAAGTTCGTTGATACATTCGAAAGGTCAACACATTGTAATCAGATGCGGGGATGCGTCAGATTAATCCAGATTTTACTTGAATTTCATTTTGAAAAAAAATGCACAGAATTTCAAGAAAAGAAAAGTGCAGCAGAGGTTGAAAGCAAATTATAAACAGGAACTACTGGTGAAACCTTGAATTAAATATTATCCGCCACTCATTGCATATTATTAAAAAAAAAACTTTCGTATAATTAATGTTAATTATATTTTAGAAATCGAACATGAAAAATGGATCGTTTATCATACAGAGAAAAGGTGGACTGACGAAATTTTCCCGTTGATTTCAATTATTCATACTTATTACAATTTCGATCATTTTTCATCTGCTTATGAATTAATGACCTATCAAATTTATGAACAGAAGACTTCAAACAAATTATTTTATACAGTTTACCAGAGTAAATTACTTAAATGTTAACGCATTTTTTTAAACTTTAAATTATAAATAATCAATATAAGATCATTAATTTGTTAAATCACTTATTTTTACCCATTTCTAGTGATTTGAAGTTTTTAAGTGGCTATTGTATCGTCTATGTCGCACATACATTGAATAGCATAACAATTGAACATTGTCCTACGATTTTTTAGAAAAGTGTCTTAAACTTTACCTGAGCCGCATTAAGAGTCTTAAAAGAAGAAATCTGGAAAACGAAGAGAGACAATATTTATTTCCCCAAAGCCAGGAAATACATGTAGCAGTAAATTTTCTTTACTGTTACACTACTCTTATTCTAAAATGAATACGTTTATAAAAGGTAAAGTTTTGTTGCCAGATAATAAGGGATATTTTGCTGTGTGCCTACCAAAACTTTGAAAGAATTAAAGCATTGCACACTTCAAAAATATTTTAGTGATTACGTCACACTTGAGAACACAATAACTTAATAACGAGCAATTCTTAGATATCATTCGAGAAATTAAAAAATTGTTAAGCTAAAATAATTTTACAAACATCTCGGATTTCAATCATTCAGATTAATAAAAATTAAACACCTCATAGGGACTTTGATACTGGAATGCATTTCGTAGTCAGGAACAGAGATTGCCTTACAACATTGCAATCAGATGTAAAATTTGGTTTGTCGAAATCTGCACACGCAGACAACTTTGAATGTGATTGCAACTTATAGCGTAGATTTCTAATCGATAAAAATATTCATTTCGTGAACAGTTGAATCGGTGGTGATTGTTCAATCAAATTGACATTTTATAATACACAGAGAGAGAGAGAGAGAGAGAGACAGGATATTTAAGCATTTCATATTATTTAAGTTACATAGTTTACTTTATATATTATATAATTCATTGTATATACAGTATTAAATAAATAGTTTTAGTTATACAGAATAAAAAATGAAATTTAGAATTCATTTACATTTTGATCCGTATATTTTAAAAATTAATTTTATGATAGTATTTTTTAGTTTTTATTTAAAATACTTTTTTTAAAACTGCAAAATAGTCAACCTTACACAAATTGGAAAAAAAAAAGAAGAAAGTCTTAGATTAGAAATTCAACTATCAATGTTAAACTTTTCATCAAGAAGGAATAAAAAATATAGTACTTCCAGTAATACTTTATTAATTTAATAAAGCACACTGAAAAAGAATTATATCCTCAGATTTGGTAAACATTATATATATATATATATATATATATATATATATATATATATATATATATATATATATATGCGTGGGTGTATTAGAAGTAATTTACTTATGTGACTATACGGAAACTATACATTTATTTATACACATAGTTTTCATATTGTCATATAAGCAAATTTTCATATCATAAAATAGTTCTGATTTTACTGGTTTTAAAGTTGTAAAATCCTATGGTTTTCTTGTAACTTTATTTTATTAGAGCTCTAGTGACCAATCATAAACACAAAATCTTAGACTTATTTTCTGTAAAAATAACTCACTTAAATACTTGATAAGACTTCCACGATTATCAAGACTAGTTTCAAGACCTATAATTTAAAAAAGACCTGTAATTTGAATGTAAATTTAAAGAGAAATGTTCTCAATTGTACGTTTTGTTTTTAAAAACCTTTTCTGGAAAAGGCGGTCTAATTTCTTTTTCAGAAAAGGTTTATAAATGTAGTAAAACGAGTTTTCATGCCCAAAATGTTTTTAGAAGGAGGTTAACCAGAGATGCTATGTCCTAAATTTCGAATTTCATACAATTAGGATTCAAAGATAGGGCATACTTTTCTTTGAAAAAATGCACAAAAGATTTTGAAACTAATTCGACGGGTAAGAAAAAATAGAGTTGATATAAAAAACTTATTTCTTGGTTAGGTTCAGTGCTGCAAAAGGTAGTTAAAAATCCAAAGACCAAAATAAAATTATTTTCTAGTATGATTGGTACATAAAAGTGATTGAAACTGACAGATTGAACATGATAAATTAAATAGCATCTATTTCTTTCCAAGACTTGATTCGAATGTATCAGTTATAAATCGTAAGAATAAAAAAAAAAAAAAAAAGGGATAATTTTTATTACGGAAACGTGTAGCATTATTTTTACAGCTACAGGCATTTTTCTGACAAACAATTAGAGCATAAATTATCGCGCTCGAATGGCGTCTAAATTCTGAGTGAATGAAAGTGAATGTGTTGTCGCTGCAACTGTGACTCACCTTGGCATAATTTAGATCAGCTGACACTTTCATCATTGCATTCAGTATCATAACTGTATTTAAAATAATCTTACAATGTAAACAGAACTGAATAAATACCAAAAGAATTTAAATCGATCAATGAATTTTGAATGAATAAAATATTTTAAGAACTTCAAGTTCGAATTGATAAAAGTTGTCAAGTTTCTTAAATTCGTAATGGATATAGTAAAATAAGAATAAATAAAGTAATAACTGAAACTATATTTGCTAACAAATGAACTGTTTGATAAATCACCAAATTCAGTCGAGTTAGTCGAAATTAAGTACTTCAAACTTACAGAATTTTCTATATCTCGAAGTTATTTCCTTTTATTTAAATTTTATTATCTTGATGCTCGAAAGTTAAGCTTCGAATTTCTTATCCCTTAATAAGATCAAAGAGATTAAATTTTTCATTTAATTTAAAATCAAACATGAGCATCCCCTAAGATAATATAACATGAGACAATTGTTAGTATTTTTACGACATCATTTCTTTAACTATTTCATATGTTACAAAGGAGAAACCCTTGAAAAATTTTAAGCACCCACGCTTATGCTCTTATATATAGCAGAAATATAACATACGAATATTTTTATGTAATGATGAAATCGAAGCTTAAAAAGTTCAATTCAAAATCAATGTCAATAACACACACACACACACATTAGGGGTTAACGATCAAATTCTTAATTGTTATGCCACTTTTTTTATTCTGAAGTTTAGCCAGTTTAATGACTAGTCTATGCTTTTTTCCCCTTACTGTATTAAAATAGTCAAGATTTTTATTTGTCAATTTTAATTCAATAACTGATAGTTTATTAATTTTTTTCATTGGTTATTATGTATAAATATTAAACATATTAAAAACTTTGCCAAATCAATAAATAAATATGTAACCACGTAATAAATAAATATATAACCATATAAATGAGATTCTGTTAATTACATTAATACTTTTGCATCAATAGAAATAGTTTGCAAGAAAGCGAACAGAATTCATTTATTAATGTGTATCCACACTGTTTAAGCATTAATTTGACAGAAATAAAATAACTAAACAGATTGCTATTTCCGTTGGTAAAGATTTTTATATCGCATAACTTGGTAAACTTCATTTCGCAATAATTCACAATTTTCAATAAATTGGTAATTTCATTTTTATGTACATCAAAATAAATAATGACTAATTAGAATATTTTGATTTGTTTTGCATTAATTGATTTTGAGATTATATATGAAATATCAAATATAACATGAATTCACTTTGAGCTCAAACTGAATATGTACCTAAGGGAAATTATTAGTGACAATCTTTAATAAAATAAAAATTTAAACATCAAATTATAAAAAATTAAGTTTAAAGAATGATCCAACATTGTAAGAAATATTCGGAAACTAGTATCGTGTATATTTTAATCCAGAGATCATTGCTAGAAACATAGCCGAAGAAATAGACTGTTAATTTTTTTATTCTAAATTGATTTGTAAAAATTTATAAATGAAAATCAAATTCTATCAATATCTATTAAAATCGCAGATGACTCTACCATTGCATTTTTCGTTATTATTAAAACCAATTGGAGAAATGTGATCTTGATATGATAATTTACAAGAAAGAATTATCCTCATTGAATGCTCAATGAATAATGAAAAAATAAATTCAAAGATTTCAGTCACTAATTATTTTCATAATTTCATTGAAATAACTAAACTACTTCTTGATATTGAAATAAAAACGACAGCCATTCAGTTAATATATCTGCATTGGAAATTTTTAAATCATATTCTTTAAAATATTCGTCTATCATGGTACATGCGAATTTCTTCACTTTTTTATAAACACACATTCTTTTTAAGCACGTATATCTCAAGGTTGTTTTAAGCTAAGATAACAGAAATTTAAGACAAATGATGATAGAATATATGTAGTTAAGGGTTAACTTCTGCATTTCAACGTCATAATGACATCATTAGAAACATGTATACCACTACTACTTGGACACAAGAAAAAAATCACTTTATAATATTCAGTTTGGTTTCAAAATAGGTTATTTTACAATATCCACAAGTTCGCAAATTACTCTTTAACAGTTAGTACACAAAGAAATATCTTAACTTTTTATTTCCATAGTATTTGAATTCATAAAATTGTAATTTCTTATTGTAATTCTCTTTCTAAAAATGACGATAATTTATGGTTCTCCATTCAATTGAGTAAAGGATATTTTGATAAGTATACAATTTTTCTTATAAGGATTTTTCTTCAGTTAACAGTTTTTTCTTTCGGTTCTAAGCAGTTCATATTCAGATAGCAAATATTTATTAAACATCTTAGAAGGCTCAAGAATTTCGGTATTCAGAGAGGTTTAAGTAAAGCAAACTATCATACTAGGCATGACAAACATTGAACTTTGATTTTATTTTAAAAAAGAGTTAAGAATTATCATAATATTTTCTAAAGAGAAAATGCTCGCTTAAAAATTCAATGCAAATTTTTGCATGGTCTCACTAGCATAATTGCTAATGTATCAGGATCAGTAAACATTTTATCTTAATTAACTGTAAAAGTATTAATTTAATATAATCTTGAAACCTCTATCAGAGTTTTAGAGTTAGTTTGTCGCTGTATCGCCATTTTTTTTAATGTTATTAGACTGTGACCCACTGCTTAAAGTGGCTTCCAAATTGCAATAAACATCTACGCCCGAAGTCGATTTGGTTTAGTTTGTCACTTAGTGATCACTTTGTGCTGACGAGGGCCAAACCAGACTTTCAGTTTAAAATGAAACCAAGAATTATTAAACAGAAAAACAAAGAGTTTATTATTCGGTGGCCAACTCAGCTACATTTGTTTCTTGCTCAAGGGTAATTGTTTTTCATATGCGGACTGACTAAATCGAAACCTATAGTTTAAAGCGCATTTCGAACGATACAAACTTCCACTCCCGAGATGGTAATTGTATCCCTGAACTCTTGAACCGATGGCCAAAGCCTTCGAGTGGTAGCCGGCATCCCCAAGACGGAAGAAAAATCCACAAACTGCTTAGCTGAAATCATAATAAAGATAGAAGAAAAATTTTTTTGCTTAGGTGTTTTATATAAATTTGTTATAAGAACATCTATAATCCTAATGTCGTTACACTTTCCAATTACTAAAATCAGCTTTCGAATATTACCGCTTTTAAATAGTATTTTTAATGAAAATGTATTCGAATACAAGAATTTCAAACATGCAGTGTTGTGGCATGTGTATATTTCCCGTTTAAAATGATTACGTAAAAGTTCAAATTTTTAAAAGCTTTTTATTTTTACTAAATGTGTATTAATCTTGAAAAATACATTGTTTTCAATTGTATAAACTAAACATTTAAAACCATTATTTTATTAATTATATCATACAAGTGATTTAAAATTAGAATTTTTAGAACAGATCGAAAAAATATGGGATTTTTATAAATAAATATTGGAATTAAATGAATTTTGAATATTTAAACTCGTATTATTTCTTTAAGTATTTTCAAGTAAATTTAGTACAGATTTTTTAAATTTATGTTTCTTGATGGATGGTTATAAGTATTTGGTAGCGTATTAATACAAAAAGTAAATATACCTTTCTAAATAAATTAAAACAGATGCAATACAGCTTAAAAGCTGTGTTTAAAAATATTTATAATTTCAATTTTTATAATGATTTAAAAAGTTAATATTTCCATTTCCATGTTTAATTTTATAGTTGGTCCCACCACAGATAATAGATTCACCAACATGCTTTACCAAAACCAGATATTATAGCTTGTAAGCGCTTATGCATTTAAAATAATGCATACATATTACAAAACCAAATGCGTATAAAAAATTTCAAAATGGTTAAAAATTAAACCATATCAGAATAACTGAATTCACAAATGATGAAAAACGAAGCGTAAACTAAATTTTTAATATTAAAGAAATCACGATTTTTGTCTTAATTGTACATAATGAGTTCATTAATCTTATTTAATCTGACAAGAGAATTTCAGGATTTAATCGCTCTATGTAACAAAATATAACTTGTAAAAAGTAATGATACAAATAGTATCCAGTTACAACCGATATTTAATCAGCAAATGTGATTAGTTTTCATACTAAATCATGGGTCAACGCTCGTCAGTTTTCTGAAAAAAAAAAAAAGAAAACAATAAAACTATAGAATAACTTCTATTTCTAGACTGCTATCTCTAATCGATCTGCTTATTATTTTGTTTTAAGCAAGTCTGCATGTAGGCCTTTTTCAAGTGATCCGATGAAATCCTTTTTGTTTACAGTAGTATCACTCACAATGAATCGCTTCTGAGTTGTTAATGGAAATCATGAAAAATTCACATTTTCACGTTTTTCAGGAATATTTATTTTTTTGAATATTTATTGCATGATAAATTGGAAACACATTTTCAGCTTAGATAAAAATATATTGTTAACATATTAGAAATTGTGCTTATAATTTTGAATCAAGATCAATTTATGTGCATTTGGTTAGTGAACTGATATATTCATCAATACGCATCAGTATTTGACATGACCGCTGAAAAAAGTGGTATATTTCAAATGCATTTCATATAAATATATCGGCGCTATAACATAATTAGACGTATGATTACTAAATGAAGTCCATTTTTAAGTTGTTGAAATTTTTGCACCATTTATAGTATGGCTGGGATTTTTTTGAAGCCAGGTACAAAAATGGACATACTGCGCCAAGAGTAAGATTTTTGAGAACATTTTTAGTCATTTTTTGTAATTATTTTTTTTTAAAAAAACTCAAGCTACATGAAAACGTTAAAAAACAAAAATAAGTGCATATATAATTTTAAAATCTATTATAAAAAATATAAAAAAAATCAAAATTATATTTCATTTTAAAATTTATATATATATATATATATATAATAGAAATTAAATATAATGTAAAAAACCTATTGCCTTTAAAGAAGCGAATAGGTTTCTATGGGGTGGATCCCCAATTAAATCAAACAAAGTTAAAATCATGATATGAAATTAAAATATGATATATATATGGTTCATCATAAGTTTCACACCATGAAATTAATTCACTGAAAAAGAAATGTCTGTGTGTGAAACGTGTGTGTTCATTTATAGAATGACTTCAGAAATAACATGTTATAAATCTTTGACAAAGAACAAATATTCGTATCAACATTGTTAAACTAGCTATTTTACTTTATTAACCACAGCACTGACAACATTTCAGTGCTAGTGATAAATAAAAGCAACTAATTATTAGTATTTTTATACAACGACCACTAAAGTATTTCAACTGAAAACTAGAAACTGAACATTATCTGCCCTATACACAAAAAAGGAGACGTTTTGGAAAGTACCAACTGCAAGAGAATCGGTCTCCTTTGTGTTTTTTTACAAAAACTATTTTCCAAAGCATTTTTTATAGTAGACAAGTAACTTATGCAGAAAATATTGTAAGTGATTACTAATGTGGTTTCCACGATAGAAAATCTACTATAGAACAAATCTTTAACATTAGGCAAATTTCGGGAAAAACTAATGAATATGGCATAACAATACACAACCATTTTATTGGTTTAAAGACTGCCTATGACTCAGTAAACAGATATTTAATTGATGTTATGAGAGAATTTGCAATACCTGAAAAACTTATAAAATAGGCGATTATTAATCTGACAGAGACAAAACTTAAGATTAAAATTCAGAATAATTTCTCAGAGCCTATTGTTTCAAATGGGCTCAGACATGGTAGTGCACTGGCTTGTTTGGTTTTTAACCTTGACCTCCAAAAAATCTTAAAAGACTCCCATACTCATGGAACTATCTTTAACAGATCTGCTTAGATTTTGGGGCTTGCTGCCGATATTGACATAGTCGCACGCATTCCTGATCACTTAAAGAGGCTTTTTACATCTCTTGATGCTGCAGCCAGCAAAATGCATCTAGCAATCAACCGAAATAAAACTAAGTACATGTTATATGATAATAACAGCAGCCCATGTTTTGAAACTGAAAATTACAAATTGGAAATCGTTAGCAAATTTAAATATTTAGAGGATCAGAAGTAAATACTCTCAATAATTTAATGCCCGAGATCCGTAGTAGAGTCATAGCTGCTAACTGAGGTTCTTTCGATCCCAAAAATACTTGAAGTATAACGCAACTAGCAGAAAAACGAAGACTAACAAAAGCTAAATCAGACCAATTATTGCATACTGTTTCGATAGACCTGGGCAATGATAAAAAAGTTCATTCTGTTTTTGAAAAAAATTTATTGAGGAGTATTTTCGGTGACATTAAATGTAAAATATCTGGATAAGAACTAACTCTGAACTCTTTAAATCTTTTAAAAAAAACTAAACATAGTAAAATATATAAGAATTCAGAGAATGAAATGGGCAGGACAGCTGTAAAGAAGGGATGAAAATTATGTAACGAGAAAGATCTTCTCGGTCAGACCATTGGACACCCGAAAAAGAAGGAGTGGTTAGGTTGGTCGATTGTTTGGAAACGGACTTAAGATATTTAAAAACAAACTGGATGTTCATAGCCAAGGATAGAAGAGCTTGGAATTCAATTCTGTGGGAGGCAAGGCCTCATCCTTGGCTGTCTGACTATTTAAAATAGTATGATTGACCTAAGAAATAACATGTTACAAGTCCTTAACAAAGAATAAATATTCCTATCAACATTTAATGCAATATTTTAATACAAACGATAAATATAAAAGCAGTTAGTTATTACTTTTACAACGCCCGTTTAGAATATTTCACTTTTTCAGCACAAAAAGAGGCGTAAGTGATGGCACCATATACATTGGGGTGTGCCATCGCGGGGGTAGGTCTTCGTAATTTAAAAGCAGAGACCAAGCAGAAGGCCCTCCAGACTTGGTTTGTCACCCCCAGAGATGTCATTTCACATGGAGAACATTGAGCCCAGCTACCATTACGACGGATCTTCGATAGGGTCGGGAACCGAAATCACATTACCTTCTAATAACCAGGATGAACGTCCTGACCAACCAGGCCGATGCTGCCACAAGCAATTTATTTTCATCAACATTATTAAATTCATTGCGAGAAGAAAATAAAAGTTTAGGTTACAATCAGATGATAACAAAGGAATAAATTTAAAAAGATAAAATTTTGATTATCTATAAATATGAAAAAATGGCTTACATAATATAAAGGATTAAAAACCTTTTTTGAAAAAGTCAATAAAATTAATAATTGCAAAATAATTGTAATATATTTCCCTACGCTAACTCCTAAGCTAATACTCACGGCATTATGCTATCTATTCATGTGTAAAGTGATCGATCCCATCTCTTCATTACCATGTTTTACACCAATAATCATTATTGCTGGCTTACTGATCTAAGATTTTTTTAGATACGAAAGCTAATTCGGCCAAATAAAGCAGATCAGAATGTAATTCGAATCGCATTGTATAACGGATTTGGATTGGAGATAATCTATACGGACAAAAATTGAAAATAAGAAGATAACAATTTTCTTATGTTAGAAAGTCATTGAGGGAATTCCATCATAGCACGTTAAAAATTGCTTATCTACTAAAAACTATTCTGCACAAATTTTCCCATCCATAATTAAAGATCTTTTTCTCTCATTACCAATACTATTATAATAAATTTACCAATACTAGATTCTAGTTAGGCATCTGACTTTTTAATGGAGACTTAACATCTAATCTCCTTATTAAACTTTGTTGATAAACAATCTTATGCAGCTGATCTGACAAGTCCGGTTTTTTGAGGATTAGCAACAATAACGAATACTAAGAAAGATTTTCGAGTGGATTGATGGAGTAGGATGCTAATAAAATTCTAGCACCCACATTTGGTATCAAAAAGATTTTCCAAGAAGGCAGTAACTCAAGATATATCTTAAAATTTTAATAATCTTTCAGAAAAATATTTATGGCTTTTTATTGTTCTAAAAGCTCATCTAAGTTTAACAAAACAGAAGTTTCGTTAGTTGTAAAAAAATAAAATAAAAAAACTAAAAAGTTGGAGTAAAGAAGTATTCTGATAGAAAAACTAACAATTATTTTTTCTTTAAAAAAAAGAGATGAAACATATTTAATAAAAATGGTTAAACTGATACCCAGACTCACAATTCTTATGCGAATTAAAGAGGGACATATTTACGTATGTGGTTCAAAAAGGGTGATTTATATCATAAGTTTACTATACAAATTTCTAAACATTAGAAAGAATATTATAATTATGTATTCAGATTAATTTGAATACAATGATGTATCGGGAAAGTTACTTTATTATTTTCTATTCTTTCTTATATGTTTCTATATTGCATGTTTTAGTGATAAATAACATTTTCAGATCTAAATTGTGATTGTTTGTTTGTCGCTCAACGGTCTTTTTTTGCACACGAGGGCTAATTAGACCGGGACTTACGGTTTAAAGTGGATTCCGAACCACTACAAACATCCATGCCCACGGTGGGATTCGAACCCACGAACTGTTGTACCGAAGGCAAGAGCGCTAACCATTCGGCTGCCAGTTCGGCGATCTAAACTGTGAGTCGACCCAGAAAGAATTTTGAAATAAAATATTGAAATACAAATAGAGACAAAGTTTAATTTTAATATATTTAACATGTTCTAAATGTATACTGAAGAAGAAACAAAATATCATAAAATAAAAAAAAGAACATTGACGGATTTTCCAAATAGGGACAATTGTATTAAAAAGAACTTACAGTAAAATGCAATTAAGTCCGTTTGAAAGGAATATATACAATTATATTATTTGTATAAAACAGCGACATAAATTCTTGACACTATTTCCATTTTGAAGTCAAAGGAAATTTCCTAGATGAGGATCTTCAGATGCCGTATAATCCAAGATGGTAAAGTCTGAATTTTTTTTTTTGGTGATAAAAAAATGTTGCCAAGATGACGTGAATACAAGAATTACCAAAATAGAGTTTTCTGCATAATTCTTATAGGTTTCCATATCTATGACGTAATAAAAACTAAATGAAAATCCACCAAAAAATCACCAAACTTAGAATTTGGTATCCTGGATTATATGGCATCTGTGGCCAGAAAAGAAATCGTGACTCGATAAATTATCGAAAGAGATATGGTAAGAGAACACATTTCCTTTAGTGCAGATTTTCTGAAACTACATGTCGCTAGTGCTTGCTTGTGGTGATTTCTTTGAGCGACATCTTCAGTTTTTTTTTCAAGTTAATAGAATTATTGAAAACGAAAAATAATTCAATTTATACTTACACAGAACCAGTGCAGCAATTGTTCGGACTGCTGATATAGGCACACTGCATGTTGGGAAAAACGGTGAAAGGATATAAATTGAAAACGTCATCGCCGCTATAGCATTTGTAGCAGGACAACTGATGATGAGGTTGGCCCAGAGATACAGGAAAGCTGGCAATTCTCCGAAACAAATTTGAATGTAAGTAAATTCTCCTCCAGATATGGGGAAAGTAGTCCCGAGTTCTCTGTAGCA
The DNA here is from genome assembly GCA_037975125.1 of Latrodectus hesperus. Classification (NCBI taxonomy): domain Eukaryota; kingdom Metazoa; phylum Arthropoda; class Arachnida; order Araneae; family Theridiidae; genus Latrodectus; species Latrodectus hesperus. The sequence goes on along the minus strand of CM075850.1, from coordinate 55,785,028 downwards.
CTGAGCTCCTATCATACATATAACACCAGACAGAACCCATACCACAAGAGACATTCCAATGGATCCACTTTGTTTTAACACAAATTTTGGGATAATGAAAATGCCAGTACCAATTATGGCACCGACTGTTAAAGTAACTCCATTAAGAAGTCCAATTTGCTTCTTTAACGAAACTACATTCAGTGAAGTCTGGCTTTTAGAACTGGAAAGAAGGTGCTTCGATTCAGAATTATCGAAACATAAATTTGTAAATATTGAAGTCCATTTTGTCATTGTGCCCGAAATTAAAGCTATTCCACTTTTAAAGTTAATCTGCAGGAAACGAGAAATTTATTTTCCACGTTATGCATATTTCAAAATATCGCTATACAAATCATACTGCATTTTGCCAAAAAGTATTCTTTATTAATTATGAAATATCTTATGTTGTTCGGTAGTTCGAAGTTTCCTCGCTTCTGAAAGTTTTTCTCTTTTACAAAGCGGCTGTTCAACTCCTTTCTCATGACGAATGGAGCAGCTGGTATGCAATACAAACATAAAGTCATGATATATTGATTCATGAATATATATTTCCAAATATTTGATTTTGTTTTGAATGTTTCTTTAATTATCAATGCCAATTAAAAATAAAATACAAATTACAGAAACCACTAAGCTCGCTTTTTTATTGTTTACTTTTATATACTTTTTTACTTTTATTATAAATATATTTTATCATTTTTCCGAAATCAACGAAAAAGTTTTTAAAAGCTATTATATTTCAATAATCAAGAGTAAAAAATGATAGCATAAGGTTATTTATTAGAACATGTTTTCATAGTAATTGTGATTTGAAAGTTTAAATAAAAGTTTTAGTTAAAGAGAAAAATTTCATATAATATAGATAAAATTTTTTGAAAATAATTAGAAAAACTTCTGCCAGTTTTAGTGAGATTTTTTGTTTATGCTTTGTTTCCATCAATATTCTACAAATGTTATTTCAAATTTTAGTATGCTTTTAAAATTACAAAATTTTTAAGTTATTTCATTGTTGGATCAAAACTAAAAATCATGGAATGATGAAAATATCACATTTTTTCCCCACATGTTTAAGAGCCAAGAAAAACGAAAAATAAATTTTTGATTTAATAATTGTAATTTGCTTGACTGTAATAACTGCCTATGTAAATTTTCATTTAATTGTCATAAAATAAAGGATGCTGTTTTACACTGTAACAGAAGAATACATATATAATAATTGAATTCTAGATAATTATGGATCTATATTTATTTGAAGTTTATTTAAATTAATTAATCATTAGGAATAAAGATTTATTTACATTTATAAATTAAACTAATTATCTATAGTTTTAAATTATATATTTAATTAATAATTGTTAATAATATTATATATATAAGAAATATTTATTATGTAGCTTATAAGTCAAATATATATTTATATATAAGTTAAATATTAATAATATAAGAGTTAAATATTTATTGAATATAAAATAAAATTATATATAATAAATACAAACATTTATTATATAAAAATATTTATTATTATTTACATAAAAAGAAAAAATTCATTTAGGTGACTCAACTATGAATATAGAGCATTAATGTTAATATAAATATACGTGAAATTTACTTAAAACTATTAAGATTTTTATTTTATATAAGAGATTTAAAATTTATGTCCACTTAAAAGAATTTTTCATACAGTCAAAAGCACAAAAATACACAAATTTTCTTTAACAATAAAGAAAAAATATATTTTTAAAATGTGAGCTTGTATTCGATCTATTAATTTTATAGCAGTAAATTTACCAATAAAAATCTGTCTTGAAAATCTAATTAAAAATTTTTTAAGTAAATATTAAAGTACATTAAAACTAGCCCGTTTAAAGTAAAAATATTCAAAAATGTATGAAGTCATTTCATTTAGAGTTGGGGCAATTCAACCTGCTTAGATACTAAGAAAAACAGAGATTCAGTGCCTCTTTTTGTTAATGAATATTCTAATTCTATTAGACCATTTACATAGATCCGAAAATGCATTAAATAAGAATCTGAAAATAAAAATCAGGCTGAATCAATACATAGAGATGATAAAACCTCAATTTCCGAGCAACGTCAGATAATTCAGATAATATTTGATACGTTTCTAATAACAAAGTTGAACTATTGGAATTCGAAATGAATTCTAAAAGAAATCATTAATCTCACCGTTTTCACAACCAATCGAATTTTGTATCCTTTTTAATAGTAAAAACTCTCTAAATCTGAATTAGCAATATTTAAATGAAATTTTTCTTCTAGTATTGAATTTTTCTTTTTGCGTATATTTTTTACACATTCATCTTCATATAATTCGCAACTTATAAATTAAAGAAATTTAGAATATTTCAGATAAAGTGAGACATTTCGAAAAAAAAATATATTAAAAACCCATTAGCCTTCAATCTGTACCGTGAAATATACTGTGATTTATTGAAAAAAGATGGTTTAATTTGAGGTGAATTCCAACATATTAAAATTATATTCAGTATTATTTCATGTGTGTGTGTTACAATATGGTCGATAGATGGCAGCACTAACATTTTCCAAATAAAATTTTCAACTTATTGCTTATATATTTCTTTTCTTATTTCGCAACAACTCTTCTTTAAGCAAAAAAAAAAAATCTCAATATTCGTGAAAGAATAACTAGTTATGGATAAATCTTACCAAATTTAATTTTTTTCTCAGGATGGTTATTAATAACATTGATATCAATTGATTCTGTACAATTCCTTTAAATTTTTTTCGTCACTTTTCAGCACCGATCGACAATTCTATAAATTCTAAGAACTATAAAAAAGCAAAGTCAATTCTAAAACAAAAATAAATGAATAAGTTGAAGTTTTATAATCATTGTACGGTCTAAATTTTCATACTATAATTATTTTGATGGGGTCGTACCATTTTAAAGGGATTCTGAAATAATACAAGCATTTATGTTTCACGTTGGTTTCTTTGTTTGTCATTCAAAGATTATTTTTTTCCTACATGACTATTTTAATTAGAGGACTAATTAGACTGGGATTTGTAGTTTAAAGTGGTTTCCAAACCACTACAAACATCCAAATCTAAGGTTGGATTCGAGCCCACGAACTGTTGAACCAAGAGCCAGAAACGCCCGAAGTGTGGGATTTGATGTCATAATTATTGAACTGGAGGCTACAGTATTTAATATTCAACTGTCTACTCGGTTACAAAAATTTTCATGAATTATTAAATTTTCATAGTGAGGTTGGTTTGATTTGTATTTTAATTTTCTTTTTTTGAGACCAGGGATAATTAGACATGTATCTATGGTGTTCATGGTGAGGATTCACCCTCGATTAGTGATATAACAGCTTTCTGTAGAGAAAAAGTTTTGAGTTTGATCCTAACCTATAATAAACAACGGAATGTTTGTTGCATTTCTGTATACTAATCTCTTTTGGGGGCTGGATAAGAGATTGATTTCTTTTCTTACGGCATGTGAATTTTATCGAAAGATCTGGCTCAACAACGTTCAGCTACTCGAGAGAAAATATTTGCTACAACCAACAAATTTGAGTTTGAAAAATTAAGGTAAATAGATTTTTTAATGGATACATTTTATAAAATTTACAATTTAACATTATAAATAATGATATTTTTTCATAAATTAACCTTATTGATGATATGCATATATTTTAATTAAAAGTTGATTTTCAAACGATTATACTCGTGCAGTTTTTTATAATTTTAGACTGTCATTTTGAAAAAAAGAAACAAAATCAATTTTTTATAGGAAATTTATGATAAAACAAAAGTAATAATTCATTTTAATTTTTATCAATTTTGCAAAAAAAAAAACGTGCTTAATCAATAAAAACTGTAATCACAATTTTTTCAAGCTCTTACGCGTTTTGTTTTATAATAAAGTTAAGATCTTGAAATGTCTTTTTATTTGTATCAGTATTAAAATTTCTAATATAATAAGAGAATATCTACCAAAAAAATTGCGAAAACTTTGTGAGGCTTAATTTTTGGCGTAATTATACTGTTTGTAAAAGAACTCAAAGTTCTCTGATAATCATACAATAATTTCAAGTTACCTTAAATTAATGCAAAATTATTTAATGTATCAAAAGATTTCTTTTACAAAAAATGCATGAATTTATATCTACTGACATACAATTCCCTTATAATAAATATTTTTATTTCAAGTTTAATAAAATTTCAGCATTTTGTAGCCCTACCAATACATTTGTTTTTAAATGTATCTATTCACAAAAATCAAGAATATCACACACAGCATGAATTAAATAACATTTATTTGTAAGAGTTACTCATTTGTCACGCCGCAAATAAACGACTTTCTTAAATGAGGTAGATTTTGCATGGCGTTTTAACAATATGACTGAAAAACTTAACTCAGTGATTAACTTATTTAAATTTACTACACCATAACAATAATATTAACTATTTAAATTCTTTTTAAAATTACTTAATATTTTAAAAGTTGTAAAGGCTATATTTTAAACGTTTCACACATATCATCTAAAATAAAATATATAAGAAATTTTAAGAATTGCGACTCTCTGCTCAGAAATATATACATTTATAATTTAAAGCATACTTAACTATGTAATGTGACAAAGAGGTTGAAAGAAAATATTCCAATTCAATAATAAAAACAGCTTTTACTGGTATGTATATGCAAATTTTATAAATATATAGTGAACAATACCTGAAATTAAACATTAATAGATTACTTGAATATTTTTTTATTCGTTGTTGTTACATCAACGAAGAAAAAATTGTCTATAATTCAAACAAAATTCAAGGAAAAATGCACAACATTTTTCTCTGTATAGTATATTAATTTTAGATGAATTATTTTTTAAATAAAATGCATACATAAGTTAAGACGAAAAACTAATCTTTGAAATCTTCATTCCAGAGGCTGATTCAACTCTTCTATACCAAGTGATATGTTGGTTTGGCGCTTTACGTTGTTACAGTTTTTCACACAAAGGCTAATTCTATTATTTATTGTAATGGGTCCCGAATTACAACAAACATTCAGTCTGAGGTAGGAATTGAATTCACGAATTGTTACATTGAAAACCAGAGCGCTGACGTCGACAAGAAACAATGATCGAATACGCATTCTTAAGTAAAAAATAGAGCAACTACTTTACATACTTTATCTCATTAACATGCCAGACATTGGTTTGATTTTTAACACTAACGTAACATTTATTTCATGGGATTTTTTGAATCAGAGAGAATCTTACGTTCAAAGTGCATTCTAACCCACTGTAAGTACAAATAAACACCATAATTGGTTTCGGCATGTTTAATTTATTTTTTGGTTGTTCTATGGTCATTTTTTGCCACTAGAAATGGGAATTGAACTTAAGGTCTGCGAATTACAATGTAGATACTACTCTTAAGACTAACTATGAATAATCCTCATCTTTGATAAAAGTCATAACGAATTCGTGTAGCGACACTTATTGTGCAATTCATAAGTTCAAAAAATAATGCTTAAAATTTTTACGCAAAAATGGTATATTGCATAATATATATCAACAAATTTCTTAGAATAAGATTCTAAGCGATCTCTCTCTCTCTCTCTCTTTATAAAGATAAGAAATATTCTTAATATTTCCCTTACTCAAACAAATAATAAAAGCTGTCGAAATTTTAACTACGCAACATGACAAAATAATTAATCATTACTATTGGTTGGTGAAAATGCTATGAGGAAGTAAGAAGAATTCCGCGTATCATTTCTCTGCTATTAATTATTCAATGCAGCAGAAAAATGACCAGAACTACCAGAAATATTTCTCAGAATAAAATGTCTTCCAGCAATTTTAGCGGAAATGCATGGCCATGGGATATCCTCCTGAAGTAATTTGGTGAGGATTTCTCAATCAGTTGAAAAGGAAGAAACAGAAATAAATCCTCAGAAAAAAACGGTAGCAATTGCTCTCAAGAATCGCTTCTCTCTTCAACATTTCCTGCGCCAATGATTCAAGATTCTGTTTCAGGGACAATAAATTTATACAGCAATCTAAGGGTGACATTTATTATTTTTTATTAAGGAAAACATTTATTTTTCTTGTAAGTAAATGATATTTATATCCCAATAGTTCAATCTATTTAAATCTAACACATCTAAAAATAAATTATGTCGGCTATAAGAAAGTATTTTTTTTAAATCCAAATTAGTCAAAATTTGATTAAAAATATCAAAATATATTTCAAATGCATAAGATACTATTTTGAATAATTTTAAGCAGTACTATCGACATATGTTCTGATAGTTTTCTGTAGCATTACTTTAATACAAAAAACTAAAATAGACAATCTATTCTTTAGTAGATTTAATTATATTTTAATGCTGAATTGTTTTATTCAAATATAAATTTTTTTCATGTTTTTAAATAGATCTCTAAGTAAGTAATAAGTTCATAAATACGTTGTTTAGTTTCCTTGAACAAATAAAAAGGTATGTTTACTTAAAGTGTGATTATTTCTATCACCTTTATTAACTAAATAGGATATGCTCTGGGTAAATACGTAGATGGCGCCACTATTTCATTCAAACATGCATTTTTTTCAAGAGTTGAAAAGGCATATTCTTAACTTCGCTCTTTTTTGGCATTAGTTGATATCTTTTCCAAATAAAACAATTATATGCTTTAATAATCAGAATTTGTTTTTGTACGATTTCAAAAATTTTTGATGTATTTTAGTACTATTCTCATTTTTAAATAAAAATAAACATCTAAATTTTAAGTACAAATCTAGAAATTTAAAAAATTGAACTCTTAAGAAGCTGTATTTAATGGAATAAAATTTCTACAGACTTAGAACACGATTTTATATTTCGGTTCATAGGATCACTGCAAAAAAGCGCGGTAAATGCCTGTTTTGTAAATTTGTATCAGAATTTTAACTCTGGGATGTAGAGCATTTCTTTGAATTCTGGATAATGCATTTTCTTTTTATTTGCATTTTTTTTATATACGTGAGATTTAAAATTTTAGAAAAACAAAGTTTTAAGTACTTTATTTTGTATTTGAAAAAGATTTAAAATTTACCCCATTCCTTAAGATATTTTTATATTCCCTTAAAAAAAAAACTACGATCATAAAATTATTATATTTGTGCAGTATTGCTATTTTAGTGTTTAATTATATCTTTAAACTTTTATGGTAAAATAATAACATTTAAATTTTTAACATTTGTTTGAAAATTAAGAAATGCTTTTTTGTATGCTTAAATTTTCCAAGATCATTAACTTTTGTGAATGATTAGATTTTCTTTAAATGATTTTCTTAATCTTCATGAAATATTTTCTTACTGTTCATAATTGTTTTATACTGCATTACTGTTCATAATGCAGTATAAAACAACTGTTACCTAACATTAGATCATTTCCTCTCTAATATTATTTCTTCATCGCAGTTTCCTACATGGACTATTGTCAATGGATCGTTAACCACTTATACCTAGGGTGTATTCTCATTTACATTTAAGAAAGCAAATATACATTCATAGATAAATTCAGTAAATTGTCTAATGGTGTAGCTGGTCATAATGAACACAATATAAGATTCAGGCAAATCCAACTGCAGTCATAAAGTAGAAAATTATATTCGATTACGAAATTCTAGAAAATAATCTCCTGCAAACATTTTTATTTTAAGTATCCACCTCCCCCTAAAACCCTAAGTTTTGGGCTGGATTATGCGGCATCTATTGTCTATTAATAATGCTATCTTTATCATATATATATACATTATATATATATATCTACATACACACATACATATACATACACACATACATACATACATACATATTAGTTTGTTTACTACTTGAACAGGTATACGATATATTCATATTTAAACCCATTTGCGTTAGGTAAGAATGACATCCTAAGAAACTTTTTCTAACCGGACAATATAAGTGAGACTTACAAGATGCCAAAATGTGACTCATTAGACAGTGTCATTCAATGATATAACGATTCATGTAAGTCAGAAATACTTCGACACTATTAATACACTTTTAACCAGCAAAATTCAAAAAGTCATTCATCAGTTGAAGATGGTCTAAAGAAATAAGCGCAACGCATTCGAGTTACAAAGATGTCGTAGATCTAAAGAGACAGCTGAGCAAAGTCAGAGGAATGCCCTGAAAGAGATTAAGGATATTTATCTTAAAACATTTATTAAATATTTCTATTATTATGAATTTAAACTTACATTATTCAATATTTTTGCTGAGAAATTGAATTTTGGATCTACATTGCCACTTAACAGCCCAATACTTTCGTAAGGCATGCAAATATGTGACGCGTATAATTTTTTGAAAGATTTCCCTGATAATAGGCCGTATTTATGTTTACTTGAGGGAACATCTGAAAAGTTCTTGAATATATGTTCTAATGTCCTAGATGTGCAAATAGAAAGCAAAAACAGAACACTTAATATGTTCAATAGCAGTGGGATTGGACAAAGGGTCTTTCCCTCAGGGAATATAAGCCGTTTTGGTTGTGTATAGAAATTTTGGTTGTATTAAACTGAAAGTGATATTTAGAAGAGTATTTTTTGCAGAAACAATAGTTTTTTGTACGCATTATATATGCATCTAAGCCAAGAAATGTAATTAACTATACGTTTAATTCGCCTTTAATCAATTTTATGATTATTTACAATTTCAGTGTGATTTTCATTTTTTAAAAATTAATTTCCAACATATAGGAATGGTTTTATTTGTTTGTCACTCAACGTTTTTTTTCTGCACGGGAAGGCAATAATTAGACCAGGATCTACGATTTTAAAGAGGATTTTGAGTCACTACAAGCATCCAAGTCCAAAGCGGGACTCGAATTCACAAACTGTTGAACTTCGAAGGCAAGAGCACTAACAATTAGGCTACCAGCTCAACTTACATATAAGAAATTATCGTATTTCGAACCTATATATTAAAACATCACCATGAATACATAATTACGGTATCACATTATTGTTGTTAAATACTATAAGAATTGCTTTTACTTTCTAGATAATTATATTTCTAATCTTAATCTATGCGTAAAATATGAAAATTTAGACTAAAAGTCCAATTATCAATTGAAAAACTACCAATTCTTAAATTATTAATATGAATCATCTATTCCTGGTCGTCAGTAAGACACAAAAACACCGATTCCAAATGAAATCCATTTCACATACATGACATTATCTTCATGCGTATGGACTTTTAGAATAACTTTTTTGAGAAGGTAGAAAAAATTAAAGTATCAATTAAACTTTTCCACGTGACAAATGATCATTTTCCAGACTTGTAAAATAGTCTATAGGTTGCGAATTCATAGCCAGTGAGACGAAAAAACTAATTGAAAATTACTCTGACTAATAAAAACTTTAGATATATAATACCATTATCCGATCTCTCATAAAACTTAAAAAATGGGCAACATGCGAAAAAACAAATCTAATTACAAAAATTTTGTATTTCATTCTTTCAATAGTGCAATAATAATAATAGACAACATCAAAGGTATTGAATAAAATGTTAAAACTGATGAGGTATTGAACAAAATGATAAAGCACAAAACAGTTTTCCTCTTATAACTAATAAAGAGAACACAGTATATAATCTAGAATATAAAAATATATGAAACATATTTCTATATTCTGGTAGTAAGATACAAGAATCGTAAATCTTCAGGAGGAATCAAATACGTGGTTATTATCTAAAACTTTTGGACAATATTTCAAACCTTTGGTTAAATACGACTTTGTGAAAAGTTATAATAGAGAATGAATGATATAGTAGAATGATATCTCTGTATTATTCCAGTTATTTGATAACTCCAAGCAAGTATTTTAATATATAAAATTTGTGGCACAGTTTTTTTAAGCACACAGTGAGCGTTTGTTTTCTGAAAAAACTTTCCATAATGCAATGGCGGAAACTGAAATTTTCCTTGCTGATCTGCTTGTAAAGATCTCAAAAGTAACATTTATCTCTATTTGTCCCACATTAACCGAGATTGAATGTGGGTCTTTAAAGATTCGAACTGTTCTCTGTCACTTATATACATAAGTAACAGCAAGTAAATATAATTAATCTATTTGAAACTTAGTATAGCTCTAGTATTTTTCAGAGTGAAACTTGAAAAGAAGTTTTTGAGCTCCGACTGTGTATATATTTTTCGGGTGGATTTTACGTAGAAGATAATATTTGCTTGTATAAAAATAAATCTGAAAATTCCCAAGCATTTACCCAGGTACAAAATGCGAAAATTTCTAAATCTGTTCATCTGGATTAAAACTAGGGATCAATCATTCTAAACAACGCTGTCTGGCAGCAAGAGCCTGGAACGATCAAACTTTCTGTATTTTAAACATAGTTGGAAAATTCATTTTTATTTTATAATATCCATCTCGCATCAAAATACTAATTGAAACTGGAAGTTTTGTGAATTAATTTAATTTTTCTGTTGCAATGAGATTATTTTCATACAACAAATTAATTTTTTTACGTTTACCAAATTAAGGATAAAAAGCATGTGGTGGAAAGCCAACCTTCTGAATATTCCCGATGCCATAAAATTGTGGCACAGTTTCGACTCCTGACGGGTCACGACTGTCTGACTGAAAACTTGCACCTCATTGGCATTTTAAATTCAACCGAATGTCTGCTCAACTTGATTGAACCCATGAATAGGACCCACTACCACCACTGTGCTGCACTGCATGGCAACTCTGAATCATTGCTTTATTGGCAAACCAGAGAACTTTTGGGGCAATGACTCCGGTCATCTTGTTTACATTTATGTATTGTATTCAGCTGTCCTGCCTTCGTCTCATGTCTATTTTGTGATTTTTCATGTGTTTTATTTGTGTTATTCCTTGTATTTGCACTGTCATTGGAAATAAAAAATAATGTGTACGATATTCGTTACAGCTTACATTTTATGCGATTGATTCCGATTCATTATACATCTAGACCTATGAAAAAATCTAATTCTAAAAATCGAGGCCAAAGTATTAATTATTCCGTCTTTTCGAATTAATATATGTTAGTAAATATTTAATTTCTTTAGGTTCTATGAAGTAAAATTTCGAATGATCGTTATTTTAAGACTGAAAAATAAGTTATTTGAATGTCATAAGCTTTCTAAACTGCGATACGCATAAAAAATGTCAGATTTATATTTGGTTTCTTTTGTATAAGTTTATTAAAGAATATTTTTTAAAGTTATTAGAAAGAGAGATATTTACTTAAAATATTAGTATTTGTATATGTTAATTGTAAATCATTTAAAATGTTGGCATTATTGACTTATTATCTATATAGTATTATTAATAATATTTTGATAAATATTCTTAAGATATTATGAATAATAATCAAAATTCTTTTATTTTCATATAGCAAAATAAAACGAATATTGTCACTGATTAATTAATCGTTTATTTCACAAATATCTACTTTTTTCAAATTATATCTATTCTGATATGTAGTACTGCTAATAAATGAGAAAAATTCTGAAATATACTGAGAACATCAATATGAAAATAAAACGCACTTAAGAATTTGAAGTTAACTAATAAAAAAATCTTATTTATTCACAATTTTTGTTGCGTATATCAGATAGCGGTTGCAACAGTTGTTTCTCATCAAAAAATATTTTTCTTCTCAGCTTCGTATTAAAAATATTTATGAAAATTGGAAAACTTTTTTTATCAATTTTTCAACAAATCATAGTAAATTTTTTTATAATAAACGCACAAAACAACGTTTGTTTTTTTATAAAACAAACAAACGTATGGAAATCAATATGTTCATTAAATAATCTCATAATGCAAAATATTTGAAAACCAAACAAACATTTCATGCTGTTAAATATGTATGTAAAAATGAAATAATTATTTATATATTTAATTCCAAAAGACTAATTTTAATTTTAAAAAATGTCAACATTATTTCATATTTTAATTTCAAATGATAGTAATTATGATATATTCAATAAGAAAAACTAACAGAAATTCGCAAAAATATCAAATCAAATTTATGCAACATACTTAGTAATTCTTCATGTAAGATTTTGGATAAAATAGTTATTGACGTCAACTTAATTAGTTGGGAAGTGTTATTGATTTTACTAATTAGTCCCTTGGGAGACAAGCTAGCTACATAATTAAATCCTATCATTTAATGCTTCTAAGCAATGCTGAGTAGGCTTATATATTCATGGGAAATTAAATACTTGTTTGTGTAAATCTTGTATCATTCTATTTCAATAGTTCGATTCACGAGAAATTTGGAACTTATATTCTGTAGAAGGATTGGTGGTAGGTTTGTCGCTCAACGGTCATTTTTTGCACACGAGGGCTAATTAGACCGGGACCTACGGTTTAAAGTGGATTCCGAACCTCAACAAACATTCATACCCAAGGTGGGATTAGAACCCACGAACTGTTGAACCGAAGGCAAGGCGCTAACCATTCGGCTGCCAGCTCGGCTGTAGAAGGATTGATTAGACTTCTATAAACTATATCACATACAGAATCCTTCTACGTTTTTTTTTCTATTATTCTATTCTAAATAAAAAGATTTCAATGTTCTATTCTTTTCTATTCTAATTAACGAGAGAAGGTGTAAAGAGACAGAAAAATTATATACGATTCGAAGATTGTTTGACGGATTCATCTAAATTTCGAAATGTTTCTTTCTTTTAATAACAAAGGAATAATTAAATCTTTTAAAAATTTGATTGACGAGTTTAAGAAAGGAATTAAAGGTGTTAAAATTGAAAAATGCAATTCAAATACTTGGAAAGACTAGCAACTTTATTTTTAATGTGGGCTGGAAATGTTGATTCATAAAACCAAAAGTGATACCCAGTAGTTTGAAGAAAATTGAGCAAGCTACGAAATAAGTATGTAAATAAGGCTATTGATATTTGATTTATCGCTTATGCTCAAGAGGTCTGATTCGATGGAAACCAATTTAAAATAGATTACTAGATTGGAATCGAACAAGCGATTTGTTGATTTGTAGACCAAAGAGTGAAACAGAAGCCGTCAGCTCAGTATCTCAAGGCAGAAGTCAAACACACAAGCAATTGAATTGAAATGTTCATAATTTAGTTATTGGTTTGGAAAATATAAAGGAACCAATGAAAAAAAATTTAAATACTTCCAAATAATTTTATTTTTCTAATTTAAATTTTTTTTCATACATAAGTATTCCATTTAAAATATTATATCACTTAAATTTATTAATCTAAATTAATTAAAATTAAAATTTAATATTATATCTATTAAACTGTCTTTTATAAAAATGAAGTCCAATTGTGTGAAGTTTTTTCTTTCTTTAATCTTAAAAATAAGGATTTGAGGAATGTCAGATTAATTTCGATTATCATAAAAAAAGCGTAATTAATGAGTACAAATTATTTCACACTGCGATTACAAGGAGAAAATAACTCAAAGTTCGTTTGTTGCTCAACGATGATTTTTTTTTCATACGAAGACTAATTAGACCAGAACACACGGCTTAAGTGGATTCCGAACCACTACAAACACATTAAGTACATCTATTAAGCATACTTTTTAATAAATCTTCGAATTGAGTGAGGTCAAAGGCCATATATTATCGATTTTATTAATTCTGTTCAAATGTTGTCTTCACATCTTGAACATCCACTTGCATAAATTCCTTCGTTATTTTATGGATCTCGTAACCAGTAGTCATATACGAATATACCAGTTCCTCACATAACAAAATAATTTGAATATAAATCCAAATGCTATATTGAAGAATTTGTATTGTTTAACGTTGCGTAAAATTTCTTCGCGTTTCCGCATTCTAAATAATGTATTAATAAGTTATATTCTAACTAGCTGGCAGTGGTTTTCAATGGAAAACAACTATTTTTGAAGGAAAATTGCGAGTTGTATAAAAATAACGATAATTACTTAAATTTGCTCAAGAAGCTAGATAATACGAAACGAGGTCTCATGTAGATCAGCTGAAAATAAACTTATAAGTTGCAGAACATTTGAAAATTTTCTTTGATTACGACTTCAGTATTGAAGTCCAGACTCTTTTCATTTACGTTCTAATGGATTTTCAATCGGCGGCTATTTTGGAAAAGCGATAGCATTCCTTCGTTGCAGTAGTCAAAAACACTTTTTTCCAAAAACGAAAATCTAATACATATTACTTTTAAAAAAATGACGAAATTTAAAAAGGGTTTTAAAATGCAATATGTTTTTTCATTACCTCTCCCCTACAAAGATTACTCATACGTCAATTTTAAAAGAGGAACAGAATCATTTGTGTATGTCATTGAAGAGAGTATCTTTCTGTTTTGGTTTTGATTGGTTTGGTTGTCGTCCAATGATTATTTTTACATATAAAGACTACTTACACTGAACTTAAAGTTTAAAGGAATTCCGAAGCACTATACACCCAAATCTAAGGTGCGATTCGAACACATGAACTATTGAATGGAATGTTAGGTGGTTAACTACTAGGTTTGTCAGTTAGGCGAGCTAAGTTCCGAAATGATGTGGTTACTCGATTTGTTTGTCGCTCAATGGTCAATTTCTGCACAAGAGGGTTAATAGGACCAATACCTACATCCAAAATGGTATGCGCCGAAACTTAACTTTACACCAATTTCACAAATAGATATTAATTACACAGTTTATATTAACTAAAAACGCTATCATCAAAATTTAGTAGTGAACAGCACATATTTCAGTTAGCCAAAGACCAAAATCCTGATATAAATTATATTCCATTTCATAGAGTGATTTTCAATTCAGCCCCTTAGGAAATATTTCGGCGAACAATAAACATTTTATTTACATAGATTACCTATTAGTTAAAGATCTTTTAGTTAGCAAATAAGCACTATGAAAAAAGTAGAAGTCATTAGTGATCACATACGCAATAATTCATTGCTAAATCACATAATCAGCAAATAAAAGCAATACAATTGTTTAAAATAAAAACATCGAGGATTTTTAAAGAGCAAAAAAGTGAAAAATACTTTCTACCAAGAATTTTTTGTTCTAAGTTTATAATATTGTGAAACTTGTAACTCTAAAACTAGAGTTTTTACGAAAGCAATGTCAGCCTCATTGGTGAAAGAACTATATTTCATAAGTTAGTGAAAGGATTTTAATAGAAAGTGAATGTACAAACAATTGTGAGAATTATAGGATTTGTTGTTACTTATGACACTTGTCAAGCCAAGCTCACTATGCTTTGGCTATGTGAATTTAAGTCAGTAGAGTGCATCTTTCGTTTAAGAAGAGCACCACAAAGGGGAAAGTGCGACTTTGCTCTTCAAATCTTCCGATAGATGGCATCACCAGAGGAACTACTACCTCAATTTTGACATTAATTTAAAGGGGGGGGGGGAATTTTCTCCAGACCATTGCGCTCATGGTAACTGCTCAACGACTGACCACAGGACTTTCGATTCCACGGATTTAACGAGTACATATATGGCATGTACTCGGTGGGTCTTTGGCGGTATTTGGGAATCGAACCCCCGCCCTCCCGGACGTTAGGCCGATGCTCTAACCACTAGACTACTACGGCCCTTATATGATTTTGAATTATGGTTTGAAAATTAATCCAATGCAGATGCTACACGAATTGTAAATAATCGTAAAATAAATTAATTTCTGTCATAAACGTTCATCTATTTTCGTCGAAAAAATATATACAATGGGATATAAAAGGATATTATGATTAATTGAATAAAGATAATGATGCTATTGATTAATTCTTCTATATAGGCGAAATGAAAAAAATGCTTGTCATTCAAAATAATTTCATTGTATTTGTACGAAATGTCCTTTCAGAACATCGAATTTTTTTCCAAGAATTTTCTATTAACAAACATTAATGACTGCCTAAATGAACAGCATATTTTGTGTGATGCAAGGGCCACACGTATCCATATATTTTCATGTAATCTTAATGAGCTATTAAACTTTTAATGTCATCCATAAGTTCTGCAAGAATAGGATTACTTATTGGTTTCAAAATATTGCAACACAGACTGTATGGATAGAATCTGTATCAAATATGTTATAAGCAAAGCCTATTACACATTTACAAATAAATACTATGTGATAAAATAAATAGTTTATCTTAAAAATGTAATTTTAGTATGAGAAGGAATTTTCACGGGATATTTTAATTATTGGGATATGATTTGTTGAAGGGCTTATTTTCCAATATCTCATTTCTCGGAAAACAATGTATTTATTCTGTTAATTTGAAATATAATGTACGAGGAAATATCTATTTCTAATTCAAAACTTTTCTAGTCTATTTTATAGTTCAATCAGAAACCACTTTAAATTTTTTTCTTTTTCTTTTCTTATTTTTTAGTTAAAGTTCTTAAATTTTCTGCAAATGCACTGTAATGTGTTTCACAAGTAAAACATTTCTCAATGACTCTTCCCTCGGAAAATAAAATAAGTTGCATAATGTATCATGTGAAAATAAAAGAAGTATGATGAACGATGCACAAGCAATCACTTATAAATTTATTTTCTTTTTCTTTTCATCATCTAAATGAGAGAAGTGGACGATTTTTGATTAGTCTTGACATAAATTACCAATCTTTCAATAAAGTGTTTTGAAATACAAAGATATGATTTATTTCATACAAAGACAATTATTGCTTTTTTAAAATTTGTTGAGAGGCAAATAAATCATTTGATGTTTTTTTTAAATCAATTTTGTGATTAACAACTAAGATTTGTTTGGGCAGCATGTCAAAGCTGTAATAACATGTCAAAAGTTAATGGCAATATTGCGAATGTTTAATAGTTCACTGAAAATAAAGCTTTTCTGAAGTATTTGTTCCAAATTAATTCTATAAAAATATGCTCAGTGGCTTTGAATTTTTATATCATTGTTATATATGTATACATTCAATTTGTCTAATTACTTTAATACATGGTATCACGATATAAAAATTTAAGGTTAATTTTCAGTTTCTGCTTTTTAAATGTGTTCGAAAATTTTGCTCTTGCTTAATATATTAAAATAGTTTGTTAATTTGCAATATTTTTAAACTGGCATGTAACTTTTTAACAAAAGACAGATTTAAAATATTTACAATGTAAACTAGTATTTAAATGTTATTCAAAGAGCAAACAAATGCAATACTTATTTAATACTTTTAATTAATGTGATTTAATTACGTAAAAATATTGAATTTACTTTTTTTAGTTATATTCATTATAATTACGTATTGCAATAAAAGAATAAAATCAGTGCAGAGGTCGATGCATTAATTTTACTTCACTTTTTTGAATGAAATTTTTATTTCTGCGAATGTCAAACATTAACTAGAATTTAAAAATGCGTAAGCAATACGGAAATTCTTTGTTATAAAGCAAATAATGATTGAATATCAATTTTTTACCTGGTAAAGAATAATAAAAATAAGCAAATACTTCTGCTAAAAATAAATAAAAAAGATGCAGAAAATTTTAATTAATTAGAGTTTTACATTTTTTTTATATTGTTTTCAGCAAAATTATTTTATTTGGTTTTTAATAGGGGATTCCAACTTTTTTTCACCGTCACCTATAGATTTGAGTTTTTTTTTTTTACTTTTATATATTTCTATCGTTCACCTAATTGTATGGATAATATAACGTCTTAAGTAGTGAAAAAATAAGTGGTGTTCTGTCACAATAACGATATAAAAATGTAACTAAAGTAGGCATCTAAATATGGCCTATTTTAGAAAATGTGTAGTTAAATTTTAGAAAATTTCGTCGGAGTTAATGACAAAAACTAAACATATGAACATCAGTGAAATTATATCTAAAATTAAGGGATGAATATTTTTTAAATTTAAAAAAAATTTCATGGATGATAGTAAAATGAAAAAAAAAATAGTTTTTCTTAAAAGTCATATACAAGTTAATAGAAAATTAAATAATTTTCTTTCTTCAGTTATAGAAATGTAAACAGACAAGAAAATAAATCTACTTGATTTTTTTTGTTCCTTAATTTAAGATTTATTTTGATTCTTTGAAAAAAAGTGGATTAAAAAATCCTTGATGTAGTGACTTTTTATTCAAACCTTTCATGATGCTATAATAGCGAGCTTTTCGGCTTGCGAGGACCCGTATTCGATCCAAGGTGTTGAACGATGGTTTTTTCAATCAAAGGTTATTTTATTGAACTCAAGATAATTAGGTAAGGCCCTACAGTTTAATTTGGATTTCGAATAGTGATTAATCTAAGTCCTCGTGATGGGAATTGAACCCATGACTTGTTCAACTGAAAGCTGAAGCACTAGCCATCAGGCTACTAAGCCTGTACTATTGAAAATAGAAGATGAATGTTGCGCTTTTCATTCCTTGCTTAACATATTTCAAGAAATAAGCTTTAATTCAAAATTTGAAAATAGTTTAAAGCAAATATGCAAAATTAAGGGGATACTAGAAATATCGAACACATTAACTTTTTTCTGGTATAATTTGAAACATTCCTCTCGCTTTCTATTTGAACTCTTACCCATTCATATCCTCAGCTTCCACTCTTCAAGTTCACATAAATAGCAAAAACAACAAAATCTCTGGCTACCCAATTTTTTGAGTTATTGGAACAGTATTATCGATCTAATTCTTACTGTTCTATTTGCGGAATTCTCTCATCTTAAGATGGTTTACAGTTGAACATTGAGTTGTAGTGATATTCTGGTATGAAATACGAAGGCATCACAGTGTTTTTTTATACGGTTAATTTTGATTGCATCTAACTTGGAAAACACCTCAAAAGTAAAACATCAAAAATTTTATGCCACTCATATTATTGAGCCTGTTACGCTTGATATTAGAAAGACTTTTCGGGTATTTTTGTGCATAACGATTTCTCAGGTTTTGATTCTTTGCATTCCACAGTCCTCCTTTGGGGCACACAAGGGCTAAGATGCAGTGCAAAATAAATTCCAAACTTTTATGAACAAAAACATTTTACTTCAAAATGAACCACAAAAAGAACTGTATTAGGAGATAAAGAATATACATGAAATAATT
Organism: Latrodectus hesperus; assembly: GCA_037975125.1. NCBI lineage: Eukaryota > Metazoa > Arthropoda > Arachnida > Araneae > Theridiidae > Latrodectus > Latrodectus hesperus. Next base: position 55,765,904 of record CM075850.1, on the reverse strand, counting down.
CTAAAAACTTTTAAAAATGAAACAGCAATAAATTTTTACAAATTTTTCACACTGTACATAAATATAATTATTCTTATTCCTGATACTTCATGTAAAGTTAAAAAGCCCTTTCGTGGAATAATAAAAAATAAAAAGTTTCTTTTTAGATTAAAAAATTTAATTTAATTGAAAAAAAATTATCAAAAATCAAGATAAAAATGTAAATTTATCTTCTTAAGAGAATTTTTTACTGAAAAATATATTGCCTGAGGAGGATTATTTATTTCACAAATTTTAAAACTCAATTAAATTCATAAAAAGTAACTCATTGCACTATATTTAATGTAAAATCTTACGACAAATGAGCTGAAAATGACAAATCTCTATTACTCAACACAATTTATGCCCTTTACGAGTAACTGCACATTATATTTGCAATTATGTATAATCTTTGAAATTTAGTTGAAAGGTCATTTGCGAGGCATGTCTTACTTGGATGTTGTACGGAATGGAACTTATATTAGGATATTGTGATTATATTTATAGAAATATTGACTATACTATAATTATCGCTAATTTAAAATGAAAGCAATGTTACACACAATTTGAAAATTTTATTATAGTGAATATAATTATACTAAACCATAATTAATGCTAATTTAAATTCTCTATACAGTAGATTACGCTATAATGTAATTAGCTTAAATGATATAATATTCTTTTTATGAACTCTTCTTTCCTCAAGAATTGGGTATATTGTTCTTATATCCTTTTAAATTTCATACGTAACCGTTAGGAGAGAAAAGAATATTTATAGCATCAATCTCCTGTCACTTCTATTATCCATGTTGTACTTATTTAGAAACTAATATTTACCAGTTTTTCCCGTTTTTGAAAAATTATTGTTTTTGCCCACTGTAGGATCTCCTTATGCTTTTTCCTAATGTCATCGATTGGAAATTCATAAAAATGTGGACAAAGGGAGTCTTGACTTCAATATTTAATAAGAGTTATTTCGAATTTAAAGGAAAGTTATCAAGCATTCACAACAACTATGTAATTTACAAGTGATACCTCATTTCATGTTGCAATGTTTTGAGCAAAGCTAAGTAGTAAATATCGCTATATTCCTCAGAAACCAAGTACTCCTTTTCCAGTAGAAGCTGAAGCCTAAGAGAGCAGTTGGGATTGATCTGCTTGTATGTGCATAACGTATGTCACCTTACTTCAAAGAAAAATATCTTTCGAAGACAATCCCCAATTATTATTAGTTTGAATTGTCATGATTCTGAGGTTACTCATGATATTTAAGTTTTTAAATTCCCTATCCTCTTAATACAATCATTTAGAATCAGGTTTAAATAGAAATATATTTCATTAATATAGAAAAAACTGCAAAACGTTTTTGCAAAGATTTAACTTACAGATATTGATCTGGATAAATAGTTATTAGGCAAAATAAAGGATGCAAATAAATGCAATGTATTTGATAATGAAAGGTAACATATTTGATTTATTTATTCCTCTGCGATGCCTTGTGGACAAGAGATATAATTTGTCTGACCTACAGTTTAATGTTGACTTTGAATCACTAAATATACACGGCGAGGTGAGAGTCGGCATAGGAATCTGGCCTACAGCTTACAAATACCTTAGGTACCGTATTTGGAATTGAATTTCAATCATGCCCTTATGTTTGAAGTCATTGGATTCAGTTTTTTGTTTGAATACATGTTTTCGCTTTGATGAAAACAATTTCAATATTGTGGAAGATTTAAACGTAGATTTTTTTCAAAGTAATTTTTATTTATTAACACCAGATAAATGGATATCCAGTAAAATATTTTTAAAACTGTACTAATTTATGATGAAAAATATAGGTACCCAAAGATTTTATTAAGGTACCCAAGAACTGCAAATTAAAGTTTGTTGCATCAATTAAAAATAATAAGTTCACTTTTAAACTAACAATTTTTCTAGTTTTTAATAAGATATAATAAAAATAATTTGAACGTGAAAATCTACTTATGGGATAAATTTAAAAAAAAATTCGAATTAAAATAAACGCATTAAATTTCAAAATTTTCAAATTTTAAATTCTTTTTAAGATTATATTTCACCAATATAAAAAAGAGGGGGAGGTCACATTCATAATTTATTAATTAGGAGAAATACTGTTTAATATTACAGAAAATTTACTTAAATTTTCTTTCTTTATTTTTTCAAATTAATTCTAAAACACATATGAAATAAGAAAACATGAAAATGAGCCAAACTTAGATTTTTTTTTTAACAAAACACAAAATAGAGACTGTATAATGTTAAAAGTACCCGAATATAATCAGCAAAACTTTCAACATACAATTTTTATGAAAATAATATAACAAAAAATACTAGATTTATGTGTACTAAATTGGTTTTTGATTTGATTGATTCAAAGTTTGTCAAATTTTAATTTTAAAAAAAGAGTTTTCGGATATTTCCTCACGTTTTATTCATCAACAATTTTCTTTTGGAAGCGAATTTATTAGATTGGGGGGAAAGCAAAGGTATTTGATTTTGTGTTGATATACATCAGTAGATACATGTTTTAACTCGCGCATTTAACTTTAATTTCCTTCGTGTAACGTTTAAAATACGGAAATTTGGTTCAAAAATGAAAAACTACATGGAAAACCAAGTATACTTAAACTTTTAAAGGTATATAATCGTTATATAGTGACCTGTTTTAAGTGACCAGCAGCCACGCCAATGTTGAAACTAGTTCAACTGAAATGAAGCTTTGATCTTGTTTTTTAATCTATTTTTGACGATAAATGACCTATAATTATCAAAAAACCAGATAATAAATCAAAAGTCGGACAAACCTTGGTATTTTTTAAAGTAAGTGAAAAAATAAAAAAATTAACCAAAAGAAATTATGGTGAAACTTAAAGTAAAAATGAAAATTTTACAGCTAGAAAAATGTGGAAAAAGAATTTCTGCAGTGTAAATAAGTTTAATTTCTGCAATAATTGCACCTTGTATTGAAATATCTTTACAGTTTTATATAAAAAAATTTTATGGAAACAAATAAGCTTTTTATTAAATTATTTAAAAAAATCCCAAAATAACTAGTTAAAATATTGACTTCAAACTATTTTTTTATGTCAATGTAGCATAAAAAGAACTGAAAATTTTTTTAAACTAAAGTTTAGTCTGTTTGTCGCTCAACGGTCATTTTTTTGCATACAAGTGCCATTAGAATGGAACTACGGTATAACGTGGATTCCGAACCACTACAAACATTCCAGCCCTAAGTGGGATTCGAATCCTCGAACTATTGAACCGAAGGCAAGAGCACTAACCATTCGGCTACCTGCTTGGCTTTCTTGAAGGAAAACAAAGCAATTAAATTACACGCAGTGTAATTTAATTGTACAACAAAAACTATCAATACCAAATCTTTTTAATATAATTTTCAAAGTTGTAATATTTTGTAGAATGTAATTTTACAATTCAAAGATACAAATCATAATTAACTAACTCTCTCTCTCCCTCTCTTTTTTTAAAATAATTTTTCGATTTTTTAATTTTTCACAAAATTTTTCTGAACTTAAATATTAAAGTGTCATATTTAAAATGTTTATTTTTAGTAATATGTTTAGCTCATAATTTCTTTAATATTCTTAACGTATGAATTATTTGAGGAATTTGGAAAATTCTAATATTTTTTATACTTAATTCCAGAATAAGTTTATAAAGTTTATTCAAGATTTAAATGGTTAAAGCAAACTATTTTGTTTTTCTCGGTATATAAATAAAATAGTCTAAAATAGTCTTTCTTCTAATTTCATTATCTGACATTACACCAAGTTGTGCATTCATTTTCAAACATTATGTTTTAAAGCAGAACCTCAATGTAAACTGTACATTTTATTTGCCGGTTTTGCAACAGTTGTAAGACTAAAGAACCGTCGCATTTGGGAAGAGTGAATAAAAAGGAACAAAAAATTAAGGGATTCAGTTTGTGTTGCTCGATGGTCACTTTTTGCCCTCGCAGGCAAATTCAATCCATTAAAGAACGAGAAGAAACTAAATTAATATTTTAATTTTACATTTCTTTTAATGTAAACTTAATCCGAATAATTGTTACCGTTGCTTAAGTGCAGGGCATACTAAATAAATATACAAAACGGTTTAAATAAACCCTAAAGTATTAACGTGTGCAATTTAGATCAGAAAACTCTACAAAGACCATCTGCACAATACATAGGGGAATAAATACTTTTTTTACACTATAACTACTATATCCATTTTACATTTTGATTAAACTTAAAATTTAATTTCGAAATAAAATTAAAATAATGATAAAAAATAATAAAAATGAAGTACTAAGCATGTTGTAAAGACAATTTATATTAAAGCATTATATTTATATTAAAACAACTTTTGTACGATGTTTATTCGAAGGGAATTGCAGTTTTACGAGGAAGTTGGTTTCGTTGGCGTTTAACGGTCATTTTTTGCACTCAAGGTCTAATAGACCGAAGCATATAGTTTAAAGTTGATTCCAACAAATAAAAACATCCATGCTCCAAGTGAGATTTGAATCCACGAACTGTTGAACCGAAGGCCAAAATGCAAACTGTTCGGCTGTCTGCTCGACGTTTTAAGAGGGACATTCCAAACTGTAAGTAAAGGACTACTTTAATTCAAACTTACTGTTCTATATTGAAGATCACAGCATTAAAAATTCATGCAAAAAATACCGTCTGAAATGTATAAAAATCTAAAATTTTAAATAATAATAAGAAAATTTACCATTTAAAATAAAATGTATCATAACGCAGCCTTAATAATATATTCCTTTCATAGACCTCAGCTGTTTAAGCCTAAAGCATGTCCATCTTCGCCTAATCTATCACTTTTAAACTTATGACCCACAAGATATTTTTTATTATAGATCAGAAAACAATACATTCGGAATATATAGAACTGAAAAAGTTTTCATATTTGTTTTTGCCATTTGATGATCACTTATATACGCATAATCGTTGATTCGACTGGTATTACACACAGTTTATAGTAGATTCTGAATCATATAACAAACATTTTTGCTTCAACAAAAGCAAACCATAAAACTGTTGAGCACTGCTGGGCACATGACGTTAGTTATTTATCAGGTCAATTAAACATTTTTCACAGAATTACTCATTCAGTAATATCATATAACTATTCACAACTAATGATTGAAATTATGATTATTTTTTAGTAAAGGAAATAAGTAAATAGAGGAAAAAATTTGTTGAGACTATTTTATTCAGAAGAACGAGGAAGTTATTCTACCTATGCGATTTTCATATCCTAAAATAGGAGTGGGCATTGTTTTAGTTCGAGGGCCACAATGTAAAAGTAGTTGACACTAAGACCCACATTTTTTGTAATAAAAGTTATTGTATTTATTAGTTAACTTTGAATATTAAAAAAGGTATAAATTGTACCAGAAGAATCAATAAATACAAAGTAAATAAAATGGTAACTTCCATTCAATTTCTTTATCATGTTAATTTCTTATCTATGGCTGTAAGTATTTTAATTTTAGATTAGTTGGTTGGGTTTTTTGACCCAAAGACATGCGGCACAGTTTAAATTTTAGAATCAGTTTCACTAGACAAATCATATATATTTGTATAACTGCTGTCAATATTTTACACTTTTTTAAATCAGAAGTGAAGTTGCTTATTGAAATTTACAACAGAGAATAAATCTAGATTAATGTCACATTTTTTGATTCTCGATCATTTGCCCATTCCTGCTCTAGAATATTCTAAAGATTTGCAGAGTTGGTAGTTAAGTCTCAAGTATTCTATTTACATAAAACTGGTATTTAGACATAACTAATAATCAAAGCCTTAAAATAAACAATAAATATACTTATCTGAATTATGACATCAAGTTAGCGATTTTGCCACTATTTTTTTTTACAAAAGTATATAACGTCATTATTTAATGGCATGATGTTTTTGAAGAAATTTATGACCTTGTTTTGAAAAGATTGAGTTTAAAAACTACCGTTTACTATTTGCAACAAATACAGGACTTCATAAGATCTCGAATAAAGTAAATCGGTTTAACAAAATATCCATTATTATGATCCACTATGTATTATTGTGTCACATAAATGACCTTTGTCAAATCTTATCAATGATTTCAATTTTGATAAATAACAAAATGTTCTAGAATGAAATAAGTAACGACAAACTATAAATACTCAAAATAAAACTCTTAGTTTACGAACATTTTTGAATTATAAGAAATGTTCGTAATTTCATACTTTAATTAATTTCTATAATTAAATACAAATTAAAAACATTTTAGCATAAGGTTTCTTTTTATATCAGCATGTAGTCAAAGGATAATTCTTAAATGAAAAATCAACACGTTCCGAAATGCAAATTTAAATTGATTATCTTTGTTTATCCGTTTTGTGATCCAATGATCTGTTTTTACATGTGACAGCTAATAAGATCGACCCGAGAGTTTAAAGTGGATTTCGAATTACTATAAACTATACAAGCGCGTGAGATGGGAACCAAAACCATTCACTAATGAAGGGAGCAAAACATTCGGACACTAGCTCGGCCGAATCCCTCTCTCTCCAAGATTTTTTTTTGCGCGCATTTGAGGGGTAATTAGATTGGGATTTACCAGCTTTCTCAAGGAAGATTGGAATAAAACATTACCAAATTATTATGCCAGTAATAGGTTAAATAAACACTTTGAATTAAATTTTTGTTTGCATTTAATAAAATTATGTAATCTACAGTTTAATGATTTAACAAATCTGTATCGTTATGATGACATTTTTAAAGTTTTTCAAATCTATAAATCTAACGTCTATATAAAGCGTGAACTGTAATTTTAATTCAGAAACCAATGCCTAATCTAATAAGATACAGAAATTTAATATTATGTATAAGATAGATTTACTGTAAAATGATTTTCATTCTAATACGCCAAAAATAAGTGAAATAATTTTGAAAAGGAAATGATTTGTAAATGTGATGTAACAAAAAAATTCAGTTCTTGTTAATTTTATAAAACTGTTATTAAAATTTTAGGTAGTTTATACATGAAATTATATGTTTATATTGAACTTAGTTTATATAAACGTATATTTCATGTATGTACTCAATTTGCTTCGACTAATGCAAAAAAAGCTAAAAAATTTTAAGATATATTTTTGCGTAGTTTATTTATAGTTGGCAAATATTTAAATATATATTTTTTAATTCATATATCTATAAGTATAAACTAATTAAATTATTTTGAAATTACTTCGACAATTACTAAATTTTTTTTTTAATTCGAGAATTTGAGATTTAAAATCTAAAAAATTATACAAATACTTCATAAAATATTCAATAAATTGTTATGTAGGTTTGGATAGTCACGCTAAAATCACTTTTTGCATATGAAGGTTAATTTCACAAAAACCTACTGTTTGAAAGGCTGTTTGAATCACTACAAACATCTATTTTTGCGGAGGAAGTCGAACGCATAAATTGTTCAACTGAAAAATCTTACCATCAAGCTAATAATTTGGATTTTCGAATTTACACCGAAATACTATATAATGAAAAATTAAGAATAATATTTCAATTTTCATTCATAATGAAAGAATACTAAATATTAGATTTTTCATTGAAAAAAATTCCTGCTTGAACACGGGTTCAAGAATATTTCTCAAACTTATTTTGAAAGTAAAATTTTAATTAAACCTTTATGATCATTTTGATTTTTTTTATAATTTTAGAATTCAATGTTAAAGCAAGTTTTTAAATTGTCGTGAAATAGCTTACTCAAATACTTTAGGCTGTGTTGCAGAAACGCTGCTTCAATTACGTTTCATATGCAAGCTAATTTTGAATTTTTAATACGAAATCCCCTTTGTTAAAATAAAGCTATTATGCAACACATAAATAATTCCTTTAGGTAAAAAATATTATTTTAATAAGATAATTAAGATATGTAACAAGAAAAACTAAAGCAGTTTTTATTTCATTTAACATATATAAAAATACTGATGACTTATAATGCATGGTTAATTTATCTACATAATTTTAGCAATTCATCTCGATTATTTTAAAATAAATAAATTGTTTATATATGAGGTATTTTAAAAAGAAGAATAATTTAAATCTAATTTGATCACACACACACATAGTTAAAATGCACATTAATTTCCCGGGAAACCGATCAATCATAATATATACATGACATTTCCAAACATAATTGTTTTCTAAAATATACTTAGTTATATTATTGTAAATATTTCTCATTAATCTTGTATATCAAACTAAATTTATTTAAATAAAAAGATGTAGTTTTTAGTGGTAACGAAATTTGAACGAAAATAGTGTAAAATTTGCTTACCTAAGGATAAGAATGGGACTAGAATAAAAGAAATATTAAAGTATATGTTGGAACTCTCTTTTGGAGTGCATTTTGCATCATCATCGCCTCTAAAGGAGTAAATTTACGTTGCGGATACCTTTCGCAATAAAAATAGTAAAAAAATTTTCATAGTAGAATTTATATGCAATTGATTTGGAGACAATTCTTACATGATCATCTTAAAACTCGTGAATCTGGGTCTTAAACTTTTTATTCAAAAACCAGCCTTTGTTAATAGGCTCTTTATAAGTGCTAAAGTTCACGATTATAGGATTATAATAGGAAAGTTCATGATTGGGATCTTACCGCAAGTAAATACACCTGCCATTTTTAATACAAAATCATTTCTAAACAAGAATATAATCGAATTATTTCATTTTGATCGGCAATATTCACAATATAAAAATATATAACATTAAAAAAATTAAAATGATCTAACCATGTTAAGAGATTAGTATCAGAATCAAATTTTAATATTTCAAACTATTAAACGACAACTTACAAATCAGTGATTTATTCCCCATAATATACAGTATTTTTATTTATTTGATCTGTTGCATAAAAATTATTATGAAGTATTAGGACAACATTATTAGCGATTAAATTTAAGATTTCGTATTCATCAATTCTCTAAACATTTAATAAAAATAATAACCCTTATTTGTTTCTATTAATATTAAAAAAAAACAAATAATACTTACATATAACTAGAGCAGCCAATAGCCTAACAGCTGAAGACGGAGGTTCGCATCCAGTAAACAGTGGCTCCAATATATAATTTGCGAAGGTAAGTGCAGTTATGGCATTGCCTCCAGGCACGATGATTAAGAGAGCGACCCACAAAAACAAGAAAGCAGGCAAGGGTCCAAATGACTCGAAAATATAGGCATAGTCCCCACCAGATTTGGGGATGCTAGTACCAAGTTCTGCATAACACAATGCACCTAGTGTCGACAATAAGCCACACAGAGTCCATACAATCAACGCAAGTCCTATTGATCCCGTCTCTTGCAGAACACCTCTTGGAGACACGAAGATCCCAGAACCGACTATTATACCAACTATTATGGCTATTCCATTCAAGAGCCCAATTTTCTTCTGGAGTTCAACACCACTCGTTGCAAGTAGTCCTCTTCCCATGATGTGGTGTTTGTTTTTATTGTTTTGTGTTTGTACTAGAACGGCGTGGCGGAAGGAACGGTTCCAAAAATATCTTCGACAAAAGAACGACTGCCAGAAATTTGTTGTCCCGCATGCATGGCTAAGCGGAGCATGGATTAGTGGCACGAGGGTTCATTTTCCGTAAGAAAGTGAATGCATTTTCTTCGTTTTCGGTTACTGGGTGAAAAAGGGAAGAGAGAGTGAAAATGTTTCATTTTGTTGTCTTCCATCCCCTAACTTGCGTAATACAGGGTTGCCGGAAATCGGTGACACGTTTGTTTTCGGCCTTGGCTAGATTTTCTTTTCTTGTTTCGGGGAAACGGGTGGGTCATACGGACTGCTATGCTATTTTCTCCGAGATTACGTTTGGTTTGTTTCGCTGCGAGGTTTTGTAATGCGATTTAAATGCATGGAAAGATACTAGGAATTCATTTTCTTACATGTGGGAAAAATACTAATGCAGAATTAAAAAATTTCTTCAAAAATTAGTGCAGTTAGTTTAATGAACATTATAATTTAACAGATTTTCTCACTTTTTCTGAACTATTTTTTAGATAGCTATTACTTAAATTTTTTAATGTAGTTTAAAATTAATTAAAGTGATAGTTTAAGAATTATTTTAGATCAAGTAAACTAATTTTTTATTGTTACTCTAAACCAATTGAATAGAAACTTTAAAGATAATAAACTCGGACTTCTTTCCATAATTTTTCCTTTTGTATCAGGATTCTTCTATAAAAGAAAAAAGATTGAAATTTCTCAGTGAAAGTAATTTTTGTATTTACAAGACTGCCTTCGAATTCTTCATCAATAACGAACTGCGAAAGTTTGATGTTCGTTCAATACACAAAATATTCTTTGTCAATATTTGAATTTGTACAATTACACTATATTTGATTCATAAAATTGTCTATGACAAATGTGGAAAACTTAAAAACTTTATTATTATGTTTTGACTAACTCCAAATTCAACAATTTAATAATAGTTTAAAATTCATTTGCACTTTTTAAAGCATTTTTAAAATTATTAAATTTAAAATTAAAAATAAAACTAAAAAAATAATTTTTCATTTAAAAATTACTAATTTTTTAGCTGTTTTTACAAAAAAAAATGTAGAAGTTTAGGCATTTATTACTGAAAATTTTAATGTTGCATTCCAAAATTAAAATTTCTAAATTCCAAAATTATACCCATTCCTAATTTAAGACTTTCGAGAATATTCCCATTTAATTTTGTGACATGATCAGGTAAAAAACGAACTATTTTCTCTTTCAACTTCCACATCTCATTAACGGAAAGACATTAGTCCACGACTAATTAATTTGTTGGTAAAGCCAATCTTAGGGCTAGGTACAGGGAAGTATGCTGGTGCAACAACAACTAATTTGTAAAAATCGTATCAACGCGAGTATCTAGAGCCAAGTCAACATTGTGACAGAGACGCTTTCCTCTACAGCAATATCGTGGTTCTTCAACAATTTAAAAATAATTAAGCAAAATTATTTTATTTTAAAAAAATAACACGCTCAGAGAAAATACATCAAATTTTAAACCAGGATCAAGTTACGAGATTTGTACCTGAGAAGCACCAAGCACTCTAATCTTATTCAGAATTACTTAATAAGAATAGTAGACGAAGAGAATCATCGCAGTCTACTTGGATTTGCATCGTTGCATTTACATTCCACACTTGAATTATATATAGAAATAATAGCGATGACATTAACTATATCTAAAAATGTACCAGATGACAAAATAGCTGGAATATGAGCAAGAGCTAAGTTCAACATCTGAGAAATACGAGTAGTACTCTTCTTTCCAACCTGCATATCATACTAATGAAAGGACATTGGTCCAAACAAGTTGAACTTGTTTAAGCTTTATTCCCTCGAGGTCTATGACTTGATCAAAACAAAGATCTCTACTTTCCGATTACAAAACCAAAAATTTATCCATTGGTTTATGTTGATCCTGAGCTCAAGAATGTAAAAGCCATCATCTAAATGTTGCATAAAAAAGAATTTCCATAATTATGGCTGCATTGTGCGTGAAAAATACTATTTTGAGTCTTCAGTGCATATTGTAATTTTCTATTCATGTCTAATGACGTGATATTCCAAATGACAAGATCAATATTTCTTGCCATTTTTTTGATTTTTTTCCAATATTAATACTCGTTATAAGCTGCTAATAATTTCCCTTTTGTAACACACCATTACAAATTAAAATGTTTGAAGTCAAAAAAAATTTTGCATTTAAATGTTCTTTTTAATCTTTTAACTTTATAATATTTCAGAAAATAGCTGGTTCTCACTCTTGAAATTACCGTTTTACTTTTTCATGCATTTTTTGAATCACAACTTTATTCTAGACAATAATACAATTCTACTGCTCCAATATGAAGTTAACGCAAAAATTACAAGTACAATCCATTATCTAAGAAACTTATAGTTTTAGTTCAACACAATAATTTTTTGTTGTGAAAATGTAATTGTTGATAACTTCATAAAACACTGAACTTCGAGATAGCTTCATTTTTATTATATATCACGTGTTCTAATTTAAAAAGACGTTTTTATAATAGGATCAGAAAGGAAAATGATTAAGACCCAAATATCTGAAGAATGTTGCGTTGATAAGGTCCTAAATTAGTGTATATAATATTGCTCTAATGGTTTAGTATAGATGTTTGAAGAGGTAGATATCAACTTAAGTGTTGGTGCATCAAAATTTCATGGCGATTAGTCATAATTAAGGTTCTCTTCGAAACAGACAGTGAGAGACATAAAATGCAAGTAAACAAGATGTCTGTATTACTATATAAGAAGCGAATTGAACCAAAAAAAACATTTAAAATCGTAATTTGAAAATAGATATTTAAATTTGAGATCAAGCAAAATACAGAGTTCCATTGAGAATAAACAGCAATGTTAATGTTTCCAAGTAAGGTGAGTTTCCAAAGGTATTTTTAACAATATATGCTATTTATGCAAGATTATATAATTGTGTTGTTGTAGGGTCAATTTAAATCCCAATCCCATTTTAAATTGTTCGCTTCTAATAGCCTTTACTTTGTTAAAATAATCTCGAACATTCGTAATTCTATTAATATTCTCTTTTGTTTCCTTTTTAAGTTTTCAATTGTTTGACTTATGTTTGTCAGTGTTTGACTTATGACTGTCATTTTATAAAACTTGCACCATCATATATCAAAATTTATATTATGCAGTAAAAATCATCATAAATTCAAAACAACTTAGGTTTCAAATAGTTTTTCACAAGTGAAATCGCTTATGTCAATTCCTATTATTGTTAAGGATTTTTATATTTATTTGTCTCCACAAAACCATTTTTAAAACACATCGGATTTTTCCTGTGAATATGATTAATTTTACTCAAAATTTTGTAAATACTTGCAACTATTTTTGGCGCACTTATTATCATATCAACTTATAATTAAGATATATATATATACATATATACATTAAATACTTTGTTATAATATTTAAAATTTCACCGTAATAAAACTGATTATATTATATTCAGTTTTATTTCAGTTTTTATGAATACACCATTTATCATATTTTAAATATAATATTCATAATTATTATATTTACTTAGGTTTTATTAATATCATTATTTATCTACCTTAAAGGATTTATCTTTTTTCAAAGGTTGAGGATAATTTTTCTAAACTTATACTGTTTTTTCTACGCACTCTTAAGTATCAATAAATGTACAAATAATTCATAATATAATAAAGAACATTAATTTTGACATTAAAAAACTAATAAGAATTCATTTGTTTTAAAGATTATTCAAGTAAATTTTTAAATATAATATTGTTTTATAAACTATAAATCAAAAGATATATTCACGATAAAGGAATATTTTTAGAATACTTTTATCCGTTCAATGGATAAAAAAAATTAAGTTTCAGTTATCGATTTGAGGTAGAAAGCTACAGTAAATCCTATAAACAAGTCCATTATTAAGTAGGATACTCTAAGTTTTTTTTATTAAGATAGTATACAACAAATTAAGATTTTATTTGTTTCATAGCAAAATTTCACAAATTCGTCTTGAAGACTGACATCTAAATTATTTACCAAGATTTACAACAGCCAAAGAAATTGTGAAATGCAAGATTCATAACGTCTATAAATGCAATGAATTATAAGTAACATAAACTTAAGAATCTGTAAATTTTATTGATTGAATTTAAAAGTTTAGAAAAGTGATTAAATTTAAAAATTTGTTTTATAAAATCAGTATTTCAAATGTATCTCGGTCATGATTTACCTCTAAAATACATAGGAAGTCTAAAATACCCTAGTTAGCGAAAAATTCTGAACAGATTTTCTTATTAAATTTCCAAATTTTGTGGCTAAATTCGAATAACTTTCATTTACTTGAAATTGTAAACAGCATATTTTTCAGATTTTTTAGAAAGAAAAAGTGCTTAAAAAATTTTATTGGTGAAAATTAAGTCACAAAATGTTTGTCTGTTTTTGTGGCAACACACTCAGTCCGGGTCTGAGAACACACTTAAAGTTCTAACTAAAAGGTTTTTTTTAATATAATAATACAGCAACAGCAAGTTGATAATAGAAGGTAGCACTGCAACTAGTTAGAAATGAGTACAATTTTGCAATTCATTTTTTCTAAGTGGTGTATAAAGAAATTGTTCAAACATAGAAAAAATTTTTTTAGGA